>OY744519.1:218815388-218817888 GCA_963556195.1 Sepiola atlantica
ATATATATATATATATATATATATATATATATATATATGTAAATACATATATATATATGGTAATACACACATATATATATATATAAATACATATATATATATATATGTAAATACATATACATATATAAATACATATAAATATATATAAACATATATTTAAACATATATATATATATATATATATATATATATATATATATATATATATAAAATACTTAAATAAATTTTTTGTGGTACAAAATTTAATAACGGCGAGTGATTGCAGACGTATGGGACATTTTTTGGAGAGTCGAATGAAATTGAACAAGTATAAAAACGAGAGGAAATTAAAAAAAATTAATGAATGTACTAAGCCGGCTTTCGTCCACACTCATCAGAGTATTAACGTGGAAGTAATTAAATACGACTAAAAACCTAAAAAAAATTTATAATGAAAACTAGTGACAAGTTTGGGAGAAAAAATATGGGGAGGAGGGTCACAAGTTGATCACATTAAGTCCTAAAATTGATAAATAATGTTGCTGATATGTTGGGGTGTTTGGTTCATCGTGCCATAAAGATTTGCTCGGAATCCCTGATTTATTCGGAGATTGAATTTATCAAAGAGGTGCTCGTTGAAAATGGTTACCCTCTCGATATTGTTAATTCTAATATCGTTACTAAGATCGCTCACTTTAACAAGCCTAAACTTTTTGGTCGTCGAAAATGTCCGGCGTACCTCAGATTACCTTGGTTGGATAATATTAGCATAAAATTTGCTAATCAACTTTCTGTATCTGTGCGTCAGTGTTACCAGGCATCTAATCCTAGAATTGTTTTTTCTGCTCGACCTTTTCTCAAATCTATTCATAAGGATGTTCTCCCACCCCAACATATCAGTAATATTATTTATCAATTTAAATGTCAGTGCGATGCCGTATACGTGGGAAGAACAGTGCAAAGGTTTGAATCCAGAATAAATCAACACATCCCCCCTGCCATACGCCGGGGCCGACTAAATAATTTAAATAATTTAGTCAACACATCCGGATCTGCTATTGCTGACCATCTTATAAATAGCGCCGAATGTGCGTCGACGTACACTAGTGACTGGTTTTCTGTCATAAGTAGATCGCATTCTCTATTCCACCTCAAAGTCCTGGAAGCCATATATATCAAGTCAATCAAATCCTCCCTTTGTAAACAAAAGGAGTGGCTTTTAGGACTTAATGTGATCAACTTGTGACCTTCCTTCCCATATTTTTTTTTTAATTAAACATTTTTTTTTGTAATAAGGAGAGGTAGTTTGCTTAAAGCATTGTGTGTAATATGTATATAGAGGAGTATTAGAAGGCTATCACAATGCAAGAAATGGAAATGTGTCGGCGTTGAGAAGTAAGACAAAAAAGTTATTTTACTTTATATATGTTTTCAAAATATTTTTTTAATAATTGTTTTCCTATATAGCAAATCTTACTTGATTAGGCAAGACTTTAACACTGATGTAATGTGTGTGACCGTGTTCTATAATATATTTCGAGGATCCCTCTTTATCAAATGGTAGGTGTTTCAAAATTCAAAAAACGTGCGGTTGGCAATATTGCTTATAACGCCGTAAATATTAATATCAGCAGCAAATGTAATAAAACTAAAACAATAACTGATTTTTTTTGTTTTTATTTTAATTACTTATTTATTTTATTTTTTTATTTATTTTCGAATATTTTATATTTTATATTTGAACCCACCGACGAAGTGCCATATATTTATATATATATTAAAAAAATACAGATATATATTTTTTTTACAAATTACAAATAATAGTTGACAATACATATTTCACCTTCGGACAACTTACATATAGACAAATAACATGGATAGATTGGAGCGTCAAGCCATTAACACCTGCTACTCAGCTATATTCCTTTCGAGATACGTCGACGACGTTCTGATGCTAACATTGTCACGGGAGGTTCACTGTTGAGCACCCTGATGCTTCTGGATCCCTATCACTTCTAGATTTTAACCGTAATATTTCTGATGAGGGAACTCTTATAACAAAATTCTACGGGAAGGCAGCTAGCAGAAACATCTTTGTGCATTACAAGTCGGCCCCCGCTCTAAGAGCCAAAATAGGATATGCGATGAAAGAAATAACACGCATCCGGGACAAGTGTAGTGTATTAGCAGACAAACCCGCATGCACGAGACAATTCCATCAGGTGCTTGACTTGAATGGATACCCCAGCACAACCATCAGGCACCTGGAGAACCCTAAAAAACGGACGAGACGCTTTACAGCCAACACCTGCTTCTTTAAACTGCCTCATCTCAGTGATAAAATCACAACAGCAATCCGCAAGGCCATTAGAAGATAAGGCTTGAACATGCAGCTTGCCCATCTATAACTAAGGAAGCACAAACACCAATGTAACCTAGCTTACTGTCCAATAAATACCACATACATTAGAATTCACTATCTGCAACAATTTTTACATAGGTAGTACCACGAGACCCCTAC
>OY744519.1:218827888-218832888 GCA_963556195.1 Sepiola atlantica
TCACTGTTACTTTTTTATTTCTATTCGGGTGATTAATATTAGTGTTTGTTTTATTTCTATTTGTATTGTTTGTATTTTGATCTTCTTGGTGTTATTTTTGCTATATTTTTCAATTTAATTCTTTATTTTTTCTACATTTAGTACTTTGTTATAATTTCTAGGTTTTCGCAGCAGCTGTAGGAAGTTTTATTTTATTTTTATTTAATATTTTATGCAGGGGATTGGTTACGGGAAGTGTTTTTCAATCAGATTTAGGAATTTTTGCTAAGTTTAGTTTTTAGCATCTGTTTTAGGGCGGTGTATAGTAGATTACATTTCGTTTTCTTTTATTTTTAATTTTATTATCATAGTAATGGTGTCATGTTTCTTATATTTAATTTCGGTATAATGGTAACCACTATATTTAGAGCTGCATTGTAAATGTTGATTGATATTTTAAATGCATTTTCGTTGCTAGAATTATTGATAAGCCTACGTTCGATTGGAATATGTTGTATGATTGATGGGAGTGATTAGACTTTGGGTTAACGTATATTGGATTGGCGTTATCTTTTAGATATTTTTATTTAAGTTTAACGTGACATCTAGAAAGTGAGTTGTTTTTATGTATGCCAGTACTTCTACTTTTAGGCCTAGTTTTTCATTTCTATATGTACGATTTTCTTGAAGTTTTCCCCCTTGATTTTAGTAGAATCTCTTATTATCGCAAATCCATCATCTCTATAAAGTCGATATCTGTATTATCAAATATATTTGTGCGTGTATATAAAATAAATAAGCCACAGAGTCAAGGGCACCGATAGCCGAATCAAAGGAGTTTGTCATATTTGTTTTAATCCATTGGTCATCATTATTGATTAAAACTATATATACACATACATACATATAAATATATATAAACATAAATAGGTACATATATATAAATATATATATACACATACATACATACACATATATAAATATATATACACATACATACACATATATATGAATATATACATAAACACCCATACATATATATATATATATATATATATATATATATATGTATATACACATATATATACACACACATACATATATAAATATATATATACACATGCATACATAAATATATATAAATATATATATACACATACATATATACATATATATATACATACCTACATACATATATATATATAAATATAGATATATACATACATACACATATATAAATATATATACACATACATACATATATATATATATAAATATCTATATATACACATACATACATATATAAATATATATATATACATATGCATACATAAATATATATACATATATATACACATACATATATACATATATATACATACCTACATACATATATATAAATATAGATATATACATACATACACATATATAAATATATACATATACATACATACACACACATATATGAATATATATATACATACATACAGTTACAAGAATATATATATACATACATACATGCATACATATATGAATATATATATATATATATATATATATTTACACATACATAGATGTATATAAATATCCAAATATACGCATACAGACACATACATATATATATAAATATACATACATACATACATATATACATATAAATAAATATATACATACACATACATACATGCATACATATATATATATAAATATATAAATATATATACACATGAATAAATACATATATATATAAATATATATATACACATACATACATACATATATACATAAAAATATTAAAACACATGCATACATACATACGTACATATAAATATATATATACATACATACATATATATGCACATACATCATACATATATACAAACATATATATACACATACATATATATAGATATATATATACAGATACATAATACATACATACAAATATATATACACATACCTATATATATATATAAAAATATATATATATACACATATATACATACATACAAATATATATATACATACATAGACATACATATATATATACATACATACGTTTTAAACATATACATATAGATACATACACATATATATACACATACATACATACATACACATATACGAATTTATATATATACATACATACACATATATAAATATATATATATATACATATACATGCATATATTAATATATACATATATACACATACATACATATAAATATATATATACATACATACATATAAATATATATATATATATACATACATAAATAGAAATATATATACACATTCATATATATAAATATATATTTAAACACATACATACATATAATTATATATATACACATAAATATAAATATATATATATACACATAAATACATATAAATATATATATATATATATATATATATATATATATATATATAAATATATATATATATGTATATATATACATATATATATATATATATATATATATATATATATATATATATATATATATATATATATGTATATATATACATAGACACACATATATAAATACATATATATATACATATATACACACATATATATCCACACATATCTCTCTCTCTCTTTCTCTCTCTCTCTCCCCCTCTCTCTCTCTCTCATATATATATATATATATATATATATATATATATATATATATATATTTCGGCGAAGACTACTGGAAACTGCACTAATCCCAGCCTCCAACACCATCAGACAACGAAATGGTTCTAGAATCTATCCCCCTTAATAAGCAAAATTATCCTGACCGAACAAAAACTAAACCTAGATCATGGCTAACCTTTCTTCTCTTCGTTCTCAATTGCACTTATATACAAATCCCTGCATACACACTCACGTACTATCTTCTCCTCCAATACATTTTAATTCGCTACGAATCTAAATCACTTAACACCAAATAACAGCCTTACCAACGAACACAATCTAGACATCCTTACACATTTTTAGATATTTAAACCCTTTTGCCCTCAATTTAATTTCAAACCATCAACACAGCCTGCACAAAACTACATTTCACCTATTTCTCGCCAAAATTAATATCTCTTTTCTCCTTCTCTTTCTTTCCCTTCCCTTTACTGTCATGTTCACAACACATGTCAACACATTCCTTCCAACTACCTTATATTCACACATTTCTGATATAGCCAGCTGATCAATACTCCTACCCTCCAATAATTTCAAACCTAACCACAATAAAATCTCTCCTCTCCCCCTCACCCATCTCACCCTTTCCACTACTTCTTTCACACACTCTTACCCACCCCGCATACTTTCAAATTATCTTCATTTTAGCAAATCTTTTTCTACAACTATGGTACTACCTAAATACCAAAGACACAGAGTTCCCTCTCCTCTCCTCTTTCCCAAGATCCTCAAAATTCATGCTACACCTCACCACGACAAAAACCTCAGATCCCCCTCCACTCTCTCCCACTCTAAGACGAATTCACTAACTATCCCACCCCTCCCCTTGTTCCCTCACAGCCATCCACATTCATTTCACTCTCTGCAACTGACTGACTTCTCTCAGCCCGGACCTTGGCCCAGCGCTCTTAGTAGCCACGGCTACTACTTTTTTCATCAACCCATCATATCCACCCAATATTTCGATGTACTTGCATGACATGTTTCTTAGAATTATAATCCCGAGGACGCCTTACAAATAAAAACGAAACGTTGATGAATATATAAAGAATATATCTTGGTTTTTCCTTTTTAATATATATATATATATATATATATATATATATATATATATATATATATATATATATATATACACACATATTGAGATATATACACATATATTGATATATATATCCATATATATGAATATATATATATACATATACACACATATATACATATGTATACATGCATATAAATACATACACACATATATATATATACATATATATGTATACATATATATACACACATATATATATATATATATACATATATTTACATATATAAACACCCACATATATACATATATATATACATTTATACACACACATATATACATATATATACATATATAAACACACCCAGCCGCATATATATATATATATATATACACATATATATATATGTGTGTACAAATATATATACACATCTATATATATACATATATGTATGCATATATATATACACACAAACTTCTATATATACACATATGTATACATATATATACACACAAACTTCTATATATACATATATGTATATATATATATCCATATATATATACATATATATACATATAAATACATATATATAAACACACATATATACATATATATACATACACATATGTATACACATATAGATATCCACATGTATACGCACACATTAGTATATGTACACATATATACACATATATATATACATATATATACATAAATACATATATATACATATATATATATACATATATATACATACATATATATATACATATATACATATATATACTCATATATATACCTATATATATACATATTTTCATATATATACACACATATTTACATATGGATACACATATATGTACATATATACACATATGTAGACATATATATATACATACACATATGTATATATGTCTACATATATATATATGTATATATATATATATCTATTACTAGTGTATGTATCTACATAAAGTTTTATAAGGAGATAACACATTTTATGTATCATTTGTCAGTATTCAATACAACAGTTGTCGATACGTAAGTAGAACCAGCTAGTATATTATGAAAATATATTTGTGGTAATTAAGCATCTACGTGTTATCGCAGAGTGAATATTCAGGCTTAAATGCATAAAGTTAGTTTAGCCGGATGTTTTCATATACACTTCTAGCTATCAGATTATTTGTTGTTCTCTTAGCCAATCGTTGGGTTTCCTACGAACAAAGATCCGGTATATTTTTTCTGTTTCCTGTTATATTGTTCTATAGAGTGGCCTGTATCCTGTTTC
>OY744519.1:218837888-218840388 GCA_963556195.1 Sepiola atlantica
ATATATATACATATATATACATAAATACATATATATACATATATATATATACATATATATACATACATATATATATACATATATACATATATATACTCATATATATACCTATATATATACATATTTTCATATATATACACACATATTTACATATGGATACACATATATGTACATATATACACATATGTAGACATATATATATACATACACATATGTATATATGTCTACATATATATATATGTATATATATATATATCTATTACTAGTGTATGTATCTACATAAAGTTTTATAAGGAGATAACACATTTTATGTATCATTTGTCAGTATTCAATACAACAGTTGTCGATACGTAAGTAGAACCAGCTAGTATATTATGAAAATATATTTGTGGTAATTAAGCATCTACGTGTTATCGCAGAGTGAATATTCAGGCTTAAATGCATAAAGTTAGTTTAGCCGGATGTTTTCATATACACTTCTAGCTATCAGATTATTTGTTGTTCTCTTAGCCAATCGTTGGGTTTCCTACGAACAAAGATCCGGTATATTTTTTCTGTTTCCTGTTATATTGTTCTATAGAGTGGCCTGTATCCTGTTTCTTTGTTGTGTCAATATAATGCGTGAACTTTTTTCATCCGTAGTTCTTTGTATTTCTATTTTGTGTTTTAGTTTTTAAGTTGGTAGGTTTTAGTTTAGTTTAGTTTTTTTTTACTGGTTTGTTCGTTTATTTATTTATTCATTTATTTATTCATGCATTGTTAGCCTAAGGTATATTTTATTTTGTGCAGGCAGCTGTTTGCTATCTCACTTCTACAGTTTAATAGATTTCGAAGTCTTTAAAGTTTAGGATTTCAAATTTCTCATTCAGACATAATCTACATGGGTCGACTAAATTTCTACATGAACTGGCCTGTCGTATTATTTTCCATTGACTTATTGGTGAGCGTCCATTTCCTTTGAGCTCCTAATAGGTGTTTGCTAGTTGTGTTTTAATTCTACGTTCTCTGTTTTTAAATGTGCTTTTGTGGTCATACTATCTGGTTTTAAAATCTGGGGAGGTCATACCTATGTAGTACTTCTTCGGTCTTTCCTTGGCGAATATTGTGTCTTGGTATACAAAACTTTTGGTTAGGCATTTATTTTGTAGTAGACAAAGTGTACGATTTATGCAGTTACATCTTTTCTTTTCACTGTTACTTTTTTATTTCTATTCGGGTGATTAATATTAGTGTTTGTTTTATTTCTATTTGTATTGTTTGTATTTTGATCTTCTTGGTGTTATTTTTGCTATATTTTTCAATTTAATTCTTTATTTTTTCTACATTTAGTACTTTGTTATAATTTCTAGGTTTTCGCAGCAGCTGTAGGAAGTTTTATTTTATTTTTATTTAATATTTTATGCAGGGGATTGGTTACGGGAAGTGTTTTTCAATCAGATTTAGGAATTTTTGCTAAGTTTAGTTTTTAGCATCTGTTTTAGGGCGGTGTATAGTAGATTACATTTCGTTTTCTTTTATTTTTAATTTTATTATCATAGTAATGGTGTCATGTTTCTTATATTTAATTTCGGTATAATGGTAACCACTATATTTAGAGCTGCATTGTAAATGTTGATTGATATTTTAAATGCATTTTCGTTGCTAGAATTATTGATAAGCCTACGTTCGATTGGAATATGTTGTATGATTGATGGGAGTGATTAGACTTTGGGTTAACGTATATTGGATTGGCGTTATCTTTTAGATATTTTTATTTAAGTTTAACGTGACATCTAGAAAGTGAGTTGTTTTTATGTATGCCAGTACTTCTACTTTTAGGCCTAGTTTTTCATTTCTATATGTACGATTTTCTTGAAGTTTTCCCCCTTGATTTTAGTAGAATCTCTTATTATCGCAAATCCATCATCTCTATAAAGTCGATATCTGTATTATCAAATATATTTGTGCGTGTATATAAAATAAATAAGCCACAGAGTCAAGGGCACCGATAGCCGAATCAAAGGAGTTTGTCATATTTGTTTTAATCCATTGGTCATCATTATTGATTAAAACTATATATACACATACATACATATAAATATATATAAACATAAATAGGTACATATATATAAATATATATATACACATACATACATACACATATATAAATATATATACACATACATACACATATATATGAATATATACATAAACACCCATACATATATATATATATATATATATATATATATATATGTATATACACATATATATACACACACATACATATATAAATATATATATACACATGCATACATAAATATATATAAATATATATATACACATACATATATACATATATATATACATACCTACATACATATATATATATAAATATAGATATATACATACATACACATATATAAATATATATACACATACATACATATATATATATATAAATATCTATATATACACATACATACATATATAAATATATATATATACATATGCATACATA
>OY744519.1:218845388-218872888 GCA_963556195.1 Sepiola atlantica
TCGCAAATCCATCATCTCTATAAAGTCGATATCTGTATTATCAAATATATTTGTGCGTGTATATAAAATAAATAAGCCACAGAGTCAAGGGCACCGATAGCCGAATCAAAGGAGTTTGTCATATTTGTTTTAATCCATTGGTCATCATTATTGATTAAAACTATATATACACATACATACATATAAATATATATAAACATAAATAGGTACATATATATAAATATATATATACACATACATACATACACATATATAAATATATATACACATACATACACATATATATGAATATATACATAAACACCCATACATATATATATATATATATATATATATATATATATGTATATACACATATATATACACACACATACATATATAAATATATATATACACATGCATACATAAATATATATAAATATATATATACACATACATATATACATATATATATACATACCTACATACATATATATATATAAATATAGATATATACATACATACACATATATAAATATATATACACATACATACATATATATATATATAAATATCTATATATACACATACATACATATATAAATATATATATATACATATGCATACATAAATATATATACATATATATACACATACATATATACATATATATACATACCTACATACATATATATAAATATAGATATATACATACATACACATATATAAATATATACATATACATACATACACACACATATATGAATATATATATACATACATACAGTTACAAGAATATATATATACATACATACATGCATACATATATGAATATATATATATATATATATATATATTTACACATACATAGATGTATATAAATATCCAAATATACGCATACAGACACATACATATATATATAAATATACATACATACATACATATATACATATAAATAAATATATACATACACATACATACATGCATACATATATATATATAAATATATAAATATATATACACATGAATAAATACATATATATATAAATATATATATACACATACATACATACATATATACATAAAAATATTAAAACACATGCATACATACATACGTACATATAAATATATATATACATACATACATATATATGCACATACATCATACATATATACAAACATATATATACACATACATATATATAGATATATATATACAGATACATAATACATACATACAAATATATATACACATACCTATATATATATATAAAAATATATATATATACACATATATACATACATACAAATATATATATACATACATAGACATACATATATATATACATACATACGTTTTAAACATATACATATAGATACATACACATATATATACACATACATACATACATACACATATACGAATTTATATATATACATACATACACATATATAAATATATATATATATACATATACATGCATATATTAATATATACATATATACACATACATACATATAAATATATATATACATACATACATATAAATATATATATATATATACATACATAAATAGAAATATATATACACATTCATATATATAAATATATATTTAAACACATACATACATATAATTATATATATACACATAAATATAAATATATATATATACACATAAATACATATAAATATATATATATATATATATATATATATATATATATATATATATATATAAATATATATATATATGTATATATATACAGGGTTAATACTATTAAAATGAGGAGGAAGAAAAGAAGAAAAATAAACAATACGACAATCTCGCCTGACAAGGTCTTTTTACAACGGAAGTTCGCGAAAAAAATAAAATAAATGGATTTTTGATTTAAAATTGCACGATTGTTGATTTTCAAAATATTTAATTTTAATACATTCCATATACATACATACACATATAAATAAATATATACATACATATATATAAAAAATATATATACATACATATATATACATACATACATACATATATATACATACATATATATACAAATATATATATACATACATACATATATGCACATATGTATACAAATGTATATATACATACATATATATACATATATATATATATACATACATATATATACATACATATATAAATACATATATACATACATATATATACATATATACATACATATATACACATACATATATAGATATACTTATACATACACATATATACATACATGTATATATATATAAACAGACATATATATATATATATATATATATATATATATATGTATATACATATATATATATATATATATATAGGAAATGAAGAAGGAAAAACCAAAAGATTTTTTTATGTATTACACAACGTTTCGTCTTTTTTTGTAAGACTTCCTCAGGGTGATAATTTTAAGACAAATGTCATGCGAGTACATAGAAATATTGGGTTGATATGATGGGTTGATGAAAGAAGTAGTAGACACTACTGGGAGCTCAGGACCAAGTTCTGGGCTGAGAGAAGTCGGTGGCAGAGAGTGAAACGAATGGTGATAGCTTTGAGTGAAAAAGAGTAGGGGTGGGATTGTTAGTGAATTTTTCTTAGGGTGGGAGAGAGGAAAGAGGTGGTGCTTAATTTTTTGTCGTAATGAGGTGTAGCATGGATTTTGAGGGGCTGGGAAAAGAGGAGAGAAGGGGGAAGCTCTGTGTCTTTGGTGTGTAGGTAGTATCATAATTTTAGAAAGAGATTTGAGGTAATGAAGATGATTTGGAAGTAGGTGTGGTGGGTGGATAAGAGTGTGAATGAAGTAGTCGAAAGGGTGAGATAAGTGAGGGGGGGAGAGGGGAGATTTTGTTGTGGTTAGGTGTGAAAGCTTTGGACGGTAGGATTATTGACCAGCTGGCTATGTTAGGAATGTGTGAATGAAAGTAAGTTAGAAATAAAGTGTTTAAATGTGCTGTGAATATGACAATGAGGGGAAGGAAAAAGAAAAACAAAGAGAAGGAGAAAAGTGATATTAATTTTGGCGAGAAATAGGTGAAATGTAGTTTTGTGCAGGCTGTGTTGACGTTTTGAAATTAAATTGAGGCTAAAGGGGTTTAAATATGTAAATATTTGTGAGGGTGTCTAGATTGTGTTCAATGGTAAGTCTGTTATTTGTTGTAAAGTAGTTTAGATTCGTGGTGAATGAAAAAGTATGCGGGGAGGGGGTTGTGCGTGAGTGTGTATGCGGAGACTTGTAATAAGTACAATTGAGAGCAACGAGAAGAAAGGTTAGTCATGATATAGGTATAGTTTTTGTTCAGTCAGGAAAATTTTGCTTATTAAGGGAGATATATTGTAGAAGCAATTTCGTTGGTGTTGGAGGCTGTGATTAGTGCAGTTTCCAGTAGTCTTCGACGAGCTATGTATTTGGTGATTTTAGGCGGTTAAATTTTGAATACATCGGAGAAAAGGGCATATACATATATACACATATATATACATATATATACATATAGATATACATACACATATATATATATATACATACATATATATATACATATATATACATACATATATACATACATATCAATATACATGTATATATATATATACATACGTATATATATCATATATATATGCATATACATGAATATATATACACAAATATATATTTGATTACATGTATATACATATATATACATAAATATATATATACATACGTATATATATACATACATATATATGTATACGTATATACATACATATATACATACGTATATATACATACAAACATACATACATGCGTATATATATACATACAAACATATATACATACGTATATAGATACATACATATATATACATACGTATATATATACACACATACATATATATTCATACGTAAAGATATACAACATACACATATATACACACGCATATATATTTACATACATATATATATATACATATGTATATATATACATACGTATATATATACATACGTATATATATAAATACATACATATATACATACGTATATATACGTACATACATATATATATACGTATATATATACATACATATATATACAGGGTGGGCAAAAATAAGGGTCCTATTTTTTAAAATTCATAACTTTTTTATTTATTGATTTTTTAAATTTTTTTTTAGAATAAGTTAAGGACCCCTTCCGAAGCAAGCATGAGCCGTATTAGCCCTAAGGAACGTACCCTCATTTAGAAAACATTATTGTTGCTTAAAAAACTAAAAACAGTGTAAAAAACAATACTTTAGTTTTTTGTAAGTTTTAAGAAGTGTTTTTCGGCTAAAATTTGTTTTGTTTATTTCAAAAAATCTCGGAAGGGTCAGTCTACACACACATAAAGTTTGGTGAGTTTAACTTTTATTTTGTGGAAGTTATTCAAATTCAAGTTATTCAAATTTAAAGATAGGACCCTTATTTTGGCCCACCCTGTACATACGTATATATATGCATACATATATGTATATACATACGTATATATAAATACATACATGTGTATACATACGTATATATGAATATATATATACATACATATATATAAATGTATACTCACATATATATACAAATATATATACACTTATATATATATGTAAATATATATATATATACACACATATATATAAATATATATACATATATATATATATATATATATATATATATATGTATATGCATTTATATATATATATATATATATATATATATATATATATATATATATATATATATATATATATATATGTATATGCATTTATAGCCGGCTTTCTCAACTGGGCAGACTTTAAATATTCTCACTGCCCCTTTTTCCACTTTAAAACACTTTCCTTTGTCATCTCTGACCGGGAAGTTTCTTTAATGACGAATATTTTACATCTTAATCTCCTCTGACGCCTGCCTGCATCATCGAATGTACCTCTTATTGGACTTTTTACCCTTTTTTGGATTTTCTATTTTCGCCGTACCTGAAGTTGTGGCTTCTTGGAATTTAACTTTGAAACTTCTCTCATTACTTCTCGTGCCTCTAACGACCTACCTATCTACATCGTATTCTCTCTGCTGGACTCTTCGACACCGGACTTTTTGGCAATCGGACATTTGCTTGCACCCTGGCACAGTTTTGCCCTACGTTTCTTTCCCTACAACTTTTATTTTATTTCATTTTTTCAAATTTTAAATCTTGGCCATTGCCAACTTATCTATCCCAGCGACTTCCTCTGATGATAAGATTTTGATCTTTGAAAAGCCTGGCTTAAAGGAAATTAAACTTGAATAAATTGCCTTTTTGCGGAATATACCTTGCTTTGAACTTTTGAATTGAATTTTGATTTGGCTTTTGCTTTCTCTAATTCCTTTCCATTCTCCTTCATTTATATATGTATATCAATATATATATATACACACATATGTATAAATATATATATATATATACGCACATATATAAATATATGAATACACATATATATGTATATCAATACACACATATATATAAATATATAAATATATATACATACAAGTAAATATATAATTATATATACATACACACATATATATATATATATATATAAATATACATATATACATATATATACATATATGTATATACATATATACATACCTATATGTATATAAATATATATATATACATATATATATACATATATATATGAATTATATACATACATATATACATATAACTACATATATACATAAATAACAATACATACATATATAGATACATATATATAGATATATATATACATACATATATATAAATATATATATCAATAAATATATGTATACATATATATATATAAACACATATACATATATATATATATAAATATATATACACATACATATATATATAGAGATACATATATATAAATATATATATATATAGATACATATATAGATACATATATATATATATATAAATATATACATATATATATATACATATAAATATATAAATATATATATACATAATCCCTAAAAAATAAAACGTCACGAGAACCACAGGGGGAGCTTTATCATTATTACGTTACCGCTAATCTTCTCCGAAACCACTTCAACAGTTAGGACTACATCCTCTCCGGGCTGAAAACAATACGAAAAGTTCATGAGAGGTTACAATCATTTTTGTAATACTTTTGTGAAACACTTTCTGTAGTCAATTTTAAACACATGTTTTTAGGAGTCATCTTAACATAGGCATCCTTTACACAGTTCATTAACAAAAGAAGTTACCTTACATGCTCGCCCGCCGTCTCGCCGTGGGTTTCTGGCCATCATCTTTGTTGCTGGCTCGTGATCGTCGTGGAGTATCTGTTTTGTGTGGGCAAAGTCTATTGACAGGCAGAAGAGAAACGCGGAGACGATTTTCCATCAGAGAGATTCTATCATTTATTTTCACACTTCGGTTGGAGAGGGTTCCATTGTCGGTTCTTCATTCCACCCTTTTTCCTTCATTCATACTGTGGGACGTTGGATGCAGTTAGCTATTTTCTAGCACGTTTTACTCATGTCTGGCGAATTTCCACCCGACAACACATTACAGAGCCACACGCTGAGCACCCCTGACTCTCGCTTCCAGAGTCGTGACTCTTAACTCAAAACCCAACTTTTCACACGAAGATACATGGCTGAGTCTGTTGATCCTCTCGCTCCGGAGATCGAGAACTAACTGGTAAACTAAATCTTCACCCAAAGGATCTGTGACGTCATCTGTTCACGTGGACCCAACGTGCAAAATATCTCCGTCACTCATTTCTTCTCCGACCTTCTTTGACCCTGACATTTCCTATCGGCCAAACATACCTCAAATTTGTTATGACATTACAAAATAAGTAATACATGATTGTTTATCCCGAAATCCCATATGCTCTTAAATTGTACTTAGTCCTATTTCTTTCACAATTCCTACTAGTCGATCTATACAAATAAAAATACAGGACCCGTCATAATCAAAGATATGCATATATATATAAATATATATATATATACATATATATACGTACATATATGTATATATAAATATACATAAAGATATGTATGTATAACTATATATATATAAATATACATATATACATATATATATAAATATATATATACATACATATATATAAATATATATATATATACATAGATATACACAAATATATACATACACACATATCTAATATATATATATATATATATATATATATACATATATACATAAATATATATGTACACTCATATATATAAATATATATATATACATACATATATACATTAATATATATACATACATATATACATAAATATATATACATACATATCTATAAATATATTTACATACATATATATATATAAATATATATATACTTACATATATGTATATAAAAATATATATACATACATATATATAAATATATATACACGTATATATGTAAATATATATATATACATATATATATATATAAGTATATATACACATATTTATATTAATATATACATACATATATACATATCAAAATATACATACATATATATATAAATATATACACAATAAATATATGTATACACATATATATATACATATTTTTGTACGAATATACATATACATATATATAGAACAATATGTATATATATATACATTAATATATAAATATATATAGTACAAAATATATATACATATGTATATATACATCAACATATTAATATATATATATACATCCATATATACATATATATATATAGATAAATATAGTGAAGAAGAATGGAAAGGAATTAGAGAATCAAAAGCCAAATCATAATTCAATTCAATTGCTCAGAGCAAGGTATATTCCGCAAAAGCGGCAATTTATTCAAGTTAGATTTTCCTTAAGCCAGGCTTTTCAAAGATCTATTTTAGATTTATTTTATTTTATTTTTTCAAATTTAAAATCTTGGCCTTTGCCAACTTATCTATCCCAGCGACTTCCTCTGATGATAAGATTTTGATCTTTGAAAAGCCTGGCTTAAGGAAAATCTAACTTGAATAAATTGCCTCTTTTGCGGAATATACCTTGCTCTGAGCAATTGAATTGAATTTTGATTTGGTTTTTGCTTCTCTAATTCCTTTCTATTCTTCTTCATTCTACCTGCTCTATCCTGGATATTGAGCTGTATACTCTTCACAATAGGTTTTACTTTTCCTAAAAGTTCGCTTTTAGTACACCACTTTATATGTAGATAAATATATATATATATAAATACTTATATACATATATATAAATATATATCCATACAGATATATATATATATATATATATATATATATATATATATATATAAATGTATATATATATATAAATATATATACATGCATATATATATCAATTGATATATATACATACATATATATATATGAATATATATACATACATATATATTTATATATATGTATAAATATACATACATATATATAAAAATGTATGTATATACATACGTATATTAATAAATATATATGTACATACATATATATATATATAAATATATATATACAACTACATATAAATATATATTTATACATATATATATCTATAATACATATATATATACATTCATATATACAAAGATACATATATATATATATATAAATATATATATACATATATATATATAGAAACATACATATACATATATATATATATAGATACATACATAGATATATATATATATAAATATATATATGTAATACATATATATATAAATATATTTGAAAAATAAATATATATATATGAATATATACATATATATATACATATAAATATATATATATATATATAGATACATACATATACATATATATGAATATATATGTTCATACATATATATATATATCGATACATACATAGATATATATAAATATATATGTAATATATATATATATAAATATATTTGAAAATGATTACAGACACGTGATTTCATATCAATAAATGAAATTTTATTTTTTATTTTTTATTTGTTTATTTATATGTCCGGTGGATGTAGTTAAAGCCTCAGTTAATAATATAAGTATATATATATATATATATATATATATATATATATATATAAATATATAAACATACATATATATATAAATATATATATACATACATATATAAATATATATATATTAATATATGAATACATGTATGTATATAAATATATATATACAAATATATATGAACATATATATAAATATACATAAGATATATAGATATCAAATATATATATATACATATATATAAATATATATATACTTACTCTTCCCCTTCAATCTCGACCACAGCCATCTGGTCAAACACCCCCTCCCCCTCTTCCTCCAATCTCTCTCTGCCATCCATTTTACCCCTGCTCATCCCCCACCTCTTTCTCTCATCGCCAGCCACAGTAGTCCTTGCTCCCTCCACCCTTCCCCTTTTTCCCCCACTCATTTTCATTCTCTAACAAGTACGGACGTCCAGCAAGACGCTGCCATTATTTTTCATTTTATTTTATTTTTCTTCCCAACATGTCTACCCTACATGTATCTGTGCTTGCATGATATCTTTTCCCTATATTATCATCCTGATAAAGTCTTATAAATAAAGACGAAACGTTGATGTACACATAAAAAACATCCAGTTTTTGGTTTTTCTTTTTCATTTTACCATATATATATATATATATATATATATATATATATATATATATATATATATATATATATATATATATACCTACATATATATTAATATATATTCATATATATTTATATATATATACATATATATATATGTACACATACATATATATACACATACGTATATATAAATATATATACATACATATATATAAATATATATATATACATATATATTAATATATATATATATATACATATATATATACATACATATATATATATACATACATAAAATATGAAACTAAAAGTATACTTTTAGTAAATAGAACTCATAGTGAAATTATTGAAGCTCAATATTCGAGATAGAGCAATTATAAAGAATGAATTTGGGGATTTTGATGGTTTGAATTCTCCACCAGTCGACAACTGTACGTATAATTTCTCCTTAGCTCACTCCCTCTCTCAGACTGTCCATTTTCCGACTAGCATCCCTGATCAAGTAGACCAGCAAGTCTCACTTCTAGACCTTTTCTTGACCTCAATGCCAGAGGCTTGTGTGACGAAAGCTCATAGCCCACTTGGGAATGCTGATCACATTCTGCTAATGATTCATATCACCCTAAAAAGTCGTCCAAAAGCTGATGAATCGTTGCTCAAAATAACGAGATACTACGAGCAAGCTGATTTTGAGTCAATCAGATATCACATAAGCGACACCTCATGGAGGGAAACCTTTTCACTCCCTGCTTACCAGTGTGCAAACGAATTAACTGAATGGGTCAAAGCAGACAATTGAAGTCTCTGCCCCCATGCGATAATTATTTAGCAAGCCCCACTCTCCTCAATGGTTCACTTCGGAATGTGCAGCTGCCATTGCTGAGAAGCAAGAAACATTCCGTAAATTCGGCCGCCATAAGTCAGCTACTAATAGACATACATTTATAGAGTCAAGAAATAATTGCAAGGCCGTGATAGACGAAGCGAAGAGAAGGTATACTGAGTTAACAAAAAAACACATTCAGTCACAGAAACTAGGTACTCGTGATTTCTGGAAAATCTACAATAGTGTATGAACAATGGTCAATCAACAATTCCCCACTATCAAACCACAATAATGTCGTTTGCACGGCTACTGATAAGGCTGAACTACTTGCACAGCGTTTCGCTTCTAACTCTACTTTGGACTCAGATAACCACCCCCTTTCCAAATTCCCTTTGCGGACCGAAACCACACTTGATAACCTGGTCATCACCCGATCCCAGAACCTAGTCACCTCTAAAGCTTGTGGGCCTGATCTTATACCTGTAATAGTAATAAAGAAATGCTCTGCCCTGTAAATGCTCTGCCCTGTCCCTGTCCTCTCCAAACTCTACAATAAATGCCTAACTGAATCTTGCTTCCCCGATAACTGGAAAATTGCCTCCGTGGTACCAGTCTATAAGAATTCTGGAAATAGAACCGATCCCTAGAACTACAGCCCAATCAGTCTACTGTCGATCCTTAATCAATCTAGCGATAGTACGGCACTTAGTTAATGCTAAACTTCTATCTGACTGCCAGTATGGATTTAGATAAGCACGATCTACTGCAGACATCCTAACGGTCATCTCTGAACGCATGTATCATACACTCGACAAGGCAGGTGAAGCTAGGGCAGTAGCGCTTGATATATCCAAGGCCTTTGACAATACGCTCATACGGTATTACTGGGCAATTTCTTCATATAATTGATTTTTTCTAACCAATCCAGGTTGTCCTCGATGCCCGTTCATCTAAGCAACATGACATAAATGCTGGTGTACCCCAGGAATCTATCCTTGGACCTTTATTGTTCCTGATCTATATAAACGATCTCATGACATAGAGTCTGAGATTGGTTTATTTGCTGACGACACCACGCTTTACTCTCGCCATGTTGGCAAAACAGACGCGATCATACCTGAGGCAATGGCTGAATCCTTAGAAAATGACCTCCAGGCTGTAGTGGATTGGGGTCATAAATGGTTGGTAATTTTAATGCCGCAAAGACACAGCTCCTTTCCTTCAATAACTACAAGAAACCTCTCCAACCACCGATTGTCATGACAAATAACACCCTACCTGAGAGTTCATCATTCAAACTCCTCGACCTAACCTTCACAGGTAACATGAATTGGAACAAATACATTGAAGACATTGCCAAGGCTGCCGCAAAGAAGGTTAGCTCCCTCTACCGTGCTAGTGGACTCCTAACATCTGACATTATCCTGTATCTCTACAAATCCACCATCCGCCCATACATGGAGTATTGTTGCCACATCTGGGCTGGTGCATCATCTACTAGTCTCTCCATCCTTGACAAGGTCCAAAAACAGAGTCGCCAACCTAATAGGTCCCTCACTGTCAACCAAGCTCCAGTCCCTGTCCCATCGCCGCAATGTAGCATCCTTGTGCTTGTTTTACAAATACTTCAATGGATTATGCTCTGATGAATTGGCTACTCCGGTGTCCTTTCGACGTAAATTCACTAGACCAACTCGACAATCAACTAAATCCCATCCATTCACTGCGGAGGTCCCCAGGTGCCGGAGAGCATTCTACTCAAATAGCTTCTTTCCTCGTTCTGCTTGCCTCTGGAACTCCCTCCCTGCCTCCTGTTTCCCCGACGATACTTAAATACAGAAATTCAAAACTAATGTAAACAGACATTTCGCTAGGCAGATCCCAATTAAGGTCGACTCCCCTAACTGTCTCCCTTTTTTCTCAGTAGCCTCTTACGTCTACACTGGCGGCCTGCCTTGTTTGGGGTGAACTATGTTAGAAGATGTACGAATGACAAATCTATTTCAACTTCGATTGTTCACTGCAAAATGTGCTCGATAAAATCATGTTTATTTTACTTTCCTTAAGCCAAGGCTTTTCAAAGATTCAAATCTGTTAGAAGGATTACATAGATGGATAAGTTGGCAGTGGAAAAGCCTTGTCTCCTTCTTTTAATATCCATTCACCGGACACCTTTTCAACGGACATTCACCAACTGGACGGACTCCACATTTTTTTTTCATGCATATTCTTACCATCCATTACTTTATATATTTTTTTCAAATTTTGAATTTTTGCTTTTCCACTGGGAATTTATTTATCTATGAAATTCCTCTGATCATAAGATTTTAATTTATATATGTATGTATATATATATTTTAAACAATCGTAAAAGACGAAAGACAATTCTTATTTAATCATTAAAATAATATTAAAAACTTAGGCGTGAAAGACCGACAGACAGACAAAGCCTATCAGAAAGAGGCATGGACGCATTTGAAACTGTTTTTTTTTTCATTTACTTCGCAAGATATCACTTTGAACAAGAAGAACAAGGGACAAAAGAAATCCTCGCCTCATCTAAATCGATAGAGAAATGCTGTAGAAATCGGATGACAAAACAAAAAAAAACAACAACCTGTAACAAGCGGCCACAGCGGCTCATAGTTGAGTCCTTCTTCGGAGACAGAGATGAAATATCATTAGCCGCCAAATTCGCTTCAGTCAGAACCGGTTTTCTTGTTCTCTTCTTTGAGTTGAAAAGATTTCGATTACCTGTCAGTCACAAGAAAATGGCTTGTTAAAAATGAACGAAAAATAATAATGATAAAGAAATAAAAGCTAGAAACTTCAATTGCAAATTGAATTAAGACCATCGACGCGAAAAATAACCTATATATATATATATATATATATATATATATATATATATATATATATATATATATATATATATATATATATATATATATATATATATATATATATATATGAAGAGTTCGAACGCAAAACGCGATAAATCCAATTCGTTTCAATTGAGACCTTAAACAGTAAAAGCACGAATATATTAAATCTAGACTTCGAATGAAAGCTGGTTTCAATTGAAATAAAAGAGTAAGTATTTCGGTATCATATTATGTAACACATAGTTTCGGGGTGTCGTCGAGTGATGAAATACTACACTTTTTATAGAAACAGTTTCGTGATTTTGAAAATGGCGTTTATCGCGTTTTGCATTCGAACTCTTCATATATATATATTTATATATATAATATATATATATATATATAATATATATATATATATATATATATATATATATATATATATAATGTATCTTTATATAAAATAAAAATAATTATATAAGACAATTTATCTCTCATATATATATATATATATATATATATATATAACATTGGATACGAATTTAAATTTAAATGATAACCTATCGTGATAATAGAAAGCTCAATATAGTGAATAGAGAAACTCCCCGGATATCCTAGCTCTTAGTGAAACTAACCTCCAATCCTCAATCTCTTCTCACCACTTTGACATGACTGACTACCTCCCACTCTACCGTAAAGACTCTGACAAACACATGCACGGGCTAGGAGTTTATGTTCGGAACACCCTCCCCCTGACTAGAGAACATAGGTTAGAATCAGATGACAACGACTACATGTGCTTTAGATTGACTTTACATCACAACGTTAGTTACTTATATTTCTTATACCGCTCCCCGTCGACCCAGGACTGTACTCTGCTAAACTCTGTCTCTGAAAGTATAGATAGAGCACTCTTAATTGACTCGAATGCCCAGATACATGTATTTGGGGATTTTAATGCCCACCACCGCGACTGGTTGGGATTCTCCAGCCTTACTGACGCAGCCGGCAACTCTACGTATAATTTCTCCTTAGCTCACCCCCTCTCTCAGACTGTTGATTTTCCGACCCGCATCCACGATCGTGTGGACCAACAAGCCTCACTTCTAGACCTCTTCTTGACCTCAATACCCGAGGCTTGTGTGACGAAAGCTCATAGCCCACTTGGGAATGCTGATCACATTGTGTTAATGATACATATCACGCTAAAAAGTCGTCCAAAAGCTGATGAACCGTTGCTCAAAACAACAAGATACTACGAGCAAGCTGATTTTGAGTCAATCAGAGATCACATCAGCGACGCCCCATGGAGGGAAACCTTCTCACTCCCTGTCAACCAGTGTGCAAACGAATTAACTGAATGGGTCAAAGCAGGCATTGAAGCCTATGTCCCCATGCGATAATTACTTAGCAAGCCCCACTCTCCTCAATGGTTCACTTCGGAATGTGCAGCTGCCATTTCTTGGAGGCAACAAGCATTCCGTAAATTCGGCCGCCATAAGTCAGCTACTAATAGACATAAATTTATAGAGTCAAGAAATAATTGCAAGGTCGTGATAGACGAAGCGAAGAGAAGGTATAATGAGTTAACAAAAAAAAACGCATCCAGTCACAGAAACTAGGTACTCGTGATTTCTGGAAAATCTACAATAGTGTAGTGAATAATGGTCAATCTACGATTCCCCCACTTTCAAACCACAATGATGTCGTTTGCACGGCCACTGATAAGGCTGAACTACTTGCACAGCGTTTCGCTTCTAACTCTACTTTAGACTCAGGTAACCACACTCTCCCTGAATTACCTTTGCGGACCGAAGCCACACTTGATAACCTGGTCATCACCCCATCCCAGGCCAGAGACATCATAAAAAACCTTGACACCTCTAAAGCTTGTGGGCCTGATCTTATACCTATAATAGTAATAAAGAAATGCTCTGCTGAACTGGCCCTGTCCTCTCCAAACTCTACAATAAATGCCTAGCCGAATCTTGCCTCCCCGATAGCTGGAAAATTGCCTCTGTGGTACCAGTCTACAAGAGTTCTGGGAATAGAACCGACCCTCAGAACTACCGTCCAATCAGTCTACTGCCGATTTTTGCTAACATCTTTGAATCCTCAATCAATCTAGCGATAGTACGTCACTTAGTTAATGCTAAACTTCTATCTGACCGCCAGTATGGATTTAGACAAGCACGATCTACTGCAGACATCCTAACGGTCATCTCTGAACGCATGTATCATACACTCGACAAGGCAGGTGAAGCTAGGGCAGTAGTGCTTGATATATCCAAGGCCTTTGACAAGATTTGGCATAAAGGGCTTCTCCTGAAAATACGCTCATACGGTATTACTGGGCAACTACTTAATATAATTAGATCTTTCCTAAACAAAAGAAAAATCCAGGTTGTCCTCGATGGCCGTTCATTTAAGCAACATGACATAAATGCTGGTGTGCCCCAGGGATCTATTCTTGGACGTTTGTTGTTTCTGATCTATATAAACGATCTCCCTGATGACATAGTGTCTGAGATTGGTTTATTTGCTGACGACACCACGCTTTACTCTCGCCATGTTGGCAAAACAGACGCGATCATACCTGAGGCAATGGCTGAATCTTTAGAAAATGACCTCCAGGCTGTAGTGGATTGGGGCCATAAATGGTTGGTGACTTTTAATGCCGCAAAGACTAAGCTCCTTTCCTTCAACAACTACAAGAAGCCTTTCCAACCACCTATTGTCATGGCAAATAACACCGTACCTGAGAGTTCATCATTCAAACTCCTTTGCCTAACCTTCACAGGTAACATGAATTGGAACACATACATTGAAGACATTGGCAAGGCTGCCGCAAAGAAGGTTGGCTCCCTCTACCGTGCTAGTGGACTCCTTACATCAGACATCATCCTGTATCTCTACAAAGCCACCATTCGCCCATGCATGGAGTATTGTTGCCACATCTGGGCTGGTGCCTCATCTACTAGTCTCTCCCTCCTTGACAAAGTCCAAAAAAGAGTCGTCAACCTAATAGGTCCCTCACTGTCAGCTAAGCTCCAGCCCCTGTCCCATCGCCGCAATGTAGCATCCTTATGTTTGTTTTACAAATACTTCAATGAATTATGCTCCGATGAGTTGGCTACTCTGGTGCCCCCTCGACGTAAATTCACTAGACTAACTCGACATTCTACTAAATCTCATTCATTCACTGTGCAGGTCCCCAGATACCAGAGAGCATTCTACTCAAATAGCTTCTTTCCTCGTGCTGCTGGCCTCTGGAACTCCCTCCCTGCCCCCTGTTTCCCCGACAGTACTGACATGCAGAAATTTAAAACTAATGTAAACAGACATCTCGCTGCTCAGATCCCAATTTAAGCTGAACCACCAATCCTTCTCCCCTTTTCCTTTTTCTCAGTAGCCCCTTACGTCTACAGTGGCGGCCTGCCTTGTTTGGGGCGAATCATGTTAAAAAAAAAAGAAGAAAAAAAAGAGCATTACATTAAGAAGATTAATGATGAAAATATAAAATTGTACAAATACAATATTTATTAAAACATCAAAAGTTCAAAAGCAAGGAGTCTCGTGATCCTTAATCCATGGATTTTCAAAGAAAGATTATTTTCATCAGAGGATATAAAATCGGTAAATGCAAATATTACATCAAACTTTGAATATATATATATATATATATATATATATATATATATATATATATATATATATATATATATATATATATATATATATATATATGCTGAAGATAGCCGGATGGCTAAGATTTTCCGTGCCTGAAACCGACGGTACAAATGTTGTACTAAGTTTTCTGTACCAAAATAAATAAATATTATGCTCTTAATTTTTAACTTTAACTCTTAATTAATCGAGCACTCTGCTGGGATTTTTCCTACTATATTACAAATAAGTTATATATATATATATATATATATATATATATATATATATATATATATATATATATATATATATATATAGAGAGAGAGAGAGAGAGAGAGAGAGATATAACTTATTTTTAATATAGCAGGAACAGGCCCAACAAAGTATTCTATTAATTTAGAATTAAACTTAAAAATTAAGAGCGTAATCCACATACAGACTGTTTTGCTGTATCACAGCTCTTCAGTGCGGCTAGACCGGTATTGAAACTCAACCGGCGAACTGACAGTCGGCGCCTCTATCCCTGCGCTATCATACGACACTGACTGAATGTAAGTGATATCTCAATGTAAACATTGTCAAGTGCCGGGAGCATGAATTAGTTTTAACCAATGAGTTATGCCTTTAAGCTAATGGCAGTTGGCGATATCCTTACAAATAAGCTGGCTAAACTTCTGAGCACCTGAGGATTATTTTTCCAAGTGTATTTATCGTAACAGCATTTTCATTATCCTTAATCTATGGATTTTCAAAGAAAAATTCTTTGAATCATAAATATTGTATTTGTACAACATTTATTTTCATCATACATCTTCTGAATATATATATATATATATATATATATATATATATATATATATATATATATATATATAATACAATATAGTAACACGAAATCACATAATCATCGATGCAATAATTTATTTCAACCTTGTAGTAGTGTCAAGCATCCAAGTGAGATGATTACATTTTTGAAAATGAGAAAATAGAAATTCACACTCGACAGAGAGAGAGAGAGAGAGAGAGAGAGAGAGAGAGAGAGAGAGAGAGAGAGAGAGAGAGAGCGAGAGAGAGAGAGAGAGAGAGAGAGAGTGGCAACATATCTAATACATATTTAGAGAGAGGGGGAATTTGAAGCATATTTAATCTATAATTTTAGAGAGGCGGGAATTACACGATTTATGACAGAAGGCAATATAGAGAGGGGAAAAGGCCATATATGTATATATAGAGAGAGGGGAAGATTGTAAGGAGGAATGGAGGGTATTAAATGTCTCCCTCTCTATATATATATTTATGCAGTCTTGGAAGTTTTTCAACTATTAAAACTATATGAAAAAAACAACACTTTTAGTCCCGTTGGAAAATAACTTTGCTTGTAAGTCAATTAACTTTTTTACAGTCACTATATTAGTTTGCCTCCAAAAATGAACGGTACCTTAAAAAAACTCGAACAAAAACGTTCTAAATAGTGTTTTTTTTTTCAGAGTAATTTTTTTGCTAAACTTATTTTGTTATTTAAAAATGTCCGCCTCCCCCGTGTTGTTCGTCTGTGTCTAATTTATTTGTTATTTACAAACGTTTGCTGTATTTTCGGACGACTCCATTACACTACTTATTTGGTTATTTATTGTTTCCTGTATTTGTATTATTATTTATATTTATATTTAGTTTAATTTTAAAACATTTAAAAATTATATATATATATATATATATATATATATATATATATATATATATATATATATATATATATATATATATATATTCCTTCTTTGTAATATAGTAGGAAAAATCCAAGCAGAGTGCTCGATTAATTAAGAATTAAATTAAAAAAAAATATATATATGAGAAAGGAAGAATGAGAGTAATCCGACGTAATGGGAAATGAAAAAGGAAAAACCAAGAGATATTTTTTTTTATATATTCATCAACGTTTCGTCTTTATTGTAAGAAGTCAGTCACTCTTTGCCACTGACCCTCGTCCAGCGCTTTTAGTAGCCACGGCTACTACTTCTTCTGATCGACCCATCATGTCAACCCAATATTTCGATGTACTTGCATGACATTTTTCTTAAAATTATCATCCTGAGGAAGTTTTACAATAAAGACGAAACGTTGATGAATATATAAAGATATCCCTTGGTTTTTCCTTTTTCATTTCCCATATATATATATTTTTTCATATATATTACTATATGTGTTTTATATATACGTTTATACATATTCTACTGAAATTTAAAAGCGTCAAAATGGCGGTTATATATATATATATATATATATATATATATATATATATATATATATATATATATATATATATATACTTCTTTGTAATATAGCAGGAAAAATCCCAGCAGAGTGCTCGATTAATTGAGAATTAAAATGAAAAATGAAAAATTAATAGCGTAATATTTGTTTATTTTGGAACAGAAATATGAGTACAACATTCGTACCGTCGGTTTCTAAGCACAGAAGGACTTAGCCATCCGGCTCTCTTCAGCTTCTGTTGTCATCTCAACATAAGCTGAAGAGAGTCGGATGGCTAAGTCCTTCTGTGCTTAGAAACCGACGGTACGAATGTTGTACTCATTTTTCTGTACCAAAATAAATAAATATATATATATATATATATATATATATATATATATATATATATATATATATCACGCACACTGCCATCTATTAATTACGTAAGTGATCTACTTACTGATTATTTCTTTACTTACTCGTGTTCTTTCTGTCAGCGTTTAATGATTTGCTAGGTTTGTAGGTTTAACAGCTCATATATCGACGCCATTTTTGTTCTGTTTCTTTTTCACCGGCAAATCATCCATTCCCGCATGCCAATTTCTGCCAAATTCTTATCTTTGTCGTATTCGAACATTTTTCTCCCCTTTGAAATTTATTTCACTGTTTTCATTTAGTACTATCTGAAGTAGTCCTCAAATCTCTCTCTCATATATATATATATATATATATATATATATATATATATATATATATATATATATATATATATATATCTAAGCAAGCGTTGTTGAACATCACGGAACTTTCGCGTTTGTATATTTTCCTCGTGAGGTTCTCAAACCGTCGAGCCATCTTTCTGGTTTCAGGTGGCAATCCGTATAGTACTTCGCCGATAGTTTTTAATTCGGCCATTTTCTCGAGCGCTTTCGACTTTCGTAGTCGTCTTCAGGATTAGGGTTTTTTTTTTAAATTTAAATAAGAAGACTACAGGAAAATATACAAACGCGAAAGTTCCGTGATGTTCAACAACGCTTGCTTAGATAATGACTTGCTGCCTAAATAAATAAATATATATATATATATATATATATATATATATATATATATATATATATATATATATATATGTTATATTACTTTATTATATAGTATTATACATATATTTCATGATTAGTATTTTATATATTAATATATGTATTTACAATATTTATATATATGTTATATTACTTTATTATATAGTATTATACATATATTTCATGATTAGTATTTTATATATTAATATATGTATTTACAATATTTTCCGATAAGGTGATATTAATAAAAATTATTAATACAATTAATTAAACACATTTTATTCAAACACGAGCCTGTTTTAAACCATACTTTGACTGGCAAATTATGTTAAAATTGCCAAGTCATCCTTCTGGAAGTGACCTGCCTCTGTAAAATATTCTAGCTACGAAAACAGTCAAGACTTTACCTAATTCAAATTCTTATGAATGCGATGGATCACCTTGATTGCCTCACATGTCTCAGGACATGGGAGTACTTAAGTCTAAGTAATTCTAAAGTTTTCTGTGGTGCATAGTGAGCAACTCTTGAAAATAGGGTTGTAGGGTTTTGGTTTTTCAATGATTCTCTATTTAATGTTGTAGTGTGTATTAGAATCTGAGATTCCAAATCGTGGTTTCCAGGGATGTGATACGTCGTTTGCTTGGGTAGCTGAAGACTCAACACGCACAATAATACATTCTGTGTCCCCCCTCCTAGAAGAAAATTTCTCCTCATAATAATTCAGGGTAAATGGTGTTGTGTTTAACCGTGTAAGTCCTATTAGGTAATGATCTTGGGTGATACTAGCAGATATATTTATAATAGGGATCTAATAACTTTTCTCGTTCAGCGATGGTTGCGATCAATCGATATCGCACCTATTGATTACTGGTGATAATATAGTGTTATTTCTATAGATAATATATTCACGGTCTGAGGTATGCCTTCGTTTGGAGGTGCTTCAGTCGGCGGGTGTGGTGGATCTGAGGGTGGCTAAGAGGTTAGCTTATGAAAGATGGGTTACTTATGGGTATGTCTTCAGGGGGTATGGAGCACGAAACGTGAATCCATTCATTTTCCAGGAAACAAGTTTCCAACAAGGAACTCTACTACAAAAAAAAAATCCCATTCACTCACGGCTCCTTTTAATTTCAATTAATTGGCAAACCCTAACCCTAACCCTAACCCTAACCCAAACCCTAACCCTAACCCTAACCCTAATCACGTTTTAATCTAGTCGAGACATGTAATTGTTTTCGTTGTTTAATCTTGTTTCATATTTTTTTGATTCTACAACACCTGTTTAATTGCAGCCCGCGTTATGTAACAATGTGCTGGAAAACGTTTTTCATGGTGGCCAAGTGGATAACAACGCGGACTGACGACCAGGGTGTGCCAAGTTCGAATCCTGTCGATTCCATAGAATCACTTTCACTTAGGTTTTGAAAAACCAGCTCATTAGGTGAAGTACTCTCTGGCCTACAGTCGGCATTTCCCGATAGGGGCGTCTCAGGTGATAGCAATAAACTAACCCCTTCTCAAAGGGTGAGAAGGTAAAGTGTGGGAGAGTGGACCTACTAGAACTGAACAGAACTTCAGCACGACAGCAGCAAAGCTATGTTGGACTGATCGTCGAGGACGTGTCTCTGACTAGTACAAAAAAGGCTCTTAATGATCTCTTTAAAGTCGATATTTCGGGATTGTTGTGAGACAGTGTTTGGGTACTGTGTGTGTCTGTGGAGAGAGGTATGATGTCTTGTTTGCAATACAACTACATTTCTTATAAAAAAACAACTTCCGTCTATGCCTGACTTGTCCACCAGGTTTCCCTCATCAATATCCAACAGTCTTTGGTTTACCATCAAGCGCATCTTTCGAACTTGGAAATATTTATGTTGAACTCAGGAACCTATACGCAATTTTGAACTGAACCCTTTATCAAAGTTCAAGGGAGTAGATTTTTCTCGTTCCGTCATCCATGATCGGGTAGAAGTGTAATTATGTTGAATTTCCACGGGTCCCAATAATAATAATAATAATAATAATAATAATAATAATAATAATAATAATAATAAAAATAATAATCTTGTTGTTCTTCTTCTTCGTCACTTTTTTTTTCTTACGATCAAGTTTTCTGATTGATGTATCACTTTTGTGTCACGCTCGTGCGCAGACGCAGCGGCCATTTTTTATTTCATTTCTGTTTCTAATAAGAAAACGAGTTGACAAACGAAGCCAAACGAAATTGTCTGGTGTTTTTCTTGAGTCGATATTTTGGCTTTCGCAGTATTTATGACTCGAACGAAATGATTTTTCACAGAATGGTCGACATCAACTTGAATCTCATAGCGAAGCAAATCACACAACAAAATAGAATATGAAAGTAAACAGAGAGCGTCAACCCACGCCAAAGTACGTGTTATTTAAAACAGAGAAAGGGAAACTTAAATTTTACGCTTAAAAATTGATATTGAAGTAAATTTCAAATCTTTACGTGATTTTTTATATATATATATATATATATTTTTTTTAATGATTTTATTCCATTAATTGCGACAAAAAAATTCTGTTTCGTTAACACTTGCAAATAGCGTCAACATCGTCAGGTTGACGCTATTTGTTAACGAAACAGAATATTTTTGTCGCAATTAATGGAATAAAATCATTAACAAAAAAATATATTTTGCTCTGAATTTTCATTGAGCACTCTCATAAACCCGGTTTCAACTTCCTTCGGATTCATACCCCCTGGATATTGGTAACAAGTTAATTATATATATATATATATATATATATATATATATATATATATATATATATATATATATATATATATATATATATATTACCTATGTACAACGTCGTTACGACTCTTATCAGCGCAGGGAAATAACAATCTTAGACGCTCCTGGTTCACAGAAAAACCTTGACTCTGTAAGCGTTCACTTAATCCTTGGGGCTACAAGAGATTGTCACGTGATTACTGAGAAATTAAGTGATATGTACACAGAAAGCGGCGAGTATAAATATCTAGGCATACAATAGAACTCAACGACAGAGTCGTAGTATTGCATTAGGGCCTCAGGTGAATGTATATTTCCAACCTCTCCAATAGTGCTCTACTTTCAATTTTACTTAAAAGAGGCTTCTTATAATATTAAATTATATAGTTTTTAATATTTTACCTACGCACGACGTTGTTTCGGGCTTACGGCTCTCAGCAGCGCAAGGAAATAACACTCTCAGACAGTCATATATATATATATATATATATATATATATATATATATATATATATATATATATTGATTTTCATTGGACATCTTTTGCATTTTAGACACTCTTCTCACACACTTACATCTACATTTTATAACTTTTTCAAATTATTCAAATTCCGACTTTAGGTTTATTCACCGCAAACTTTTTTGTTTATCATAGTTTATCCCAAACAAGGCAGGCCACCACTGTAAACGTAAGGGGCTACTGAGAAAAAGGGTCAACCTAAATTGGGAGCTGCGCAGCGAGATGTCTGTTTACGTTAGTTTTAAATTTCTGCATGTCAGTAACGTCAGGAAAACAGGGAGCAGGGAGGGAGTTCCAGAGGCTAGCAGCACGAGGAAAGAAGCTATTTGAGTAGAAAGCTCTCCGGTATCTGGGGACCTCCACAGTGAATGGATGGGATTTGGCAGATTGTCGGTGTTAGTCTAGTGAATTTACGTCGTGGGGGCAATAGAGCAGCAAGCTCATCATTGAAGTACCTGTAAAACAGGCACAAGAAAGCAACATTGCGGCGATGGGGCAGGGGCTGGAGCTAGATGGTAGATAGTGAAGGACCTATCAAGTTGGAGACTCTTTTTTTTGGACCTTGTCTAAGAGGGAGAGACTAGTAGATAATGCACCAGCCCAGATGTGGCAACAATACTCCATGCATGAGCGGATGGTGGCTTTGTAGAAATATAGGATACTGTCAGGTGTGAGAAGCTTACTGGCACGGTAGAAGGAGCCCACCTTCTTTGCAGCAGCCCTGGCAATGTCTTCAATGTATTTGTTCCAATTCATGTTATCTGTGAAAGTTAGGCCGAGGAGTTTGAATGATGAACTCTCAGGCAGTGTGCTATTTGCCATGACAATCGGTGGTTGGAGAGGCTTCTTGTAGTTATTGAATGAAAGGAGCTTTGTCTTTGCGGCATTAAAAGTTACCATCCATTTTTTATCCCAATCCACTAGACAGGAGGTCATTTTCTAAGGATTCAGCCATTTCCGCAGATATGTTCGCGTCGGTTTTGCCCACATGACGAGAGTAAAGCGTGGTGTCGTCAGCAAATATTCCTATCTCAGTCTCAATGACATCAGGGAGGTCATTTATGAAAATCAGGAACAGTAGAGGTCCAAGGATGAATCCCTGGTGTACACCAACATTTATGTCATGTTGCTTAGAAGAACGGCCATCGATGACAACCTGGATCTTTCTTTTTGTTAGGAATTATTTAATTATGTTAAATATTTGTCCTGTAATACCATATGAGTGCAATTTTAGGAGAAGCCCTTTATGCCAGACTTTGTCAAAGGTCTTGGATATATCAAGCGCTACCGCCTTAGCTTCTCCTGCCTTGTCCAGTGTATGATACATGCCTTCAGAGATGGACGTTAGGATATATGCGGTAGATTGTGCTTGTCTGAATCCGTATTGATGATCAGAAAGAAGTTTAGCATTAACTAAGTTCCGTACTATCGCTAAATTGATTAAAGATTCAAAGATTTTAGCAAAGATCGGCAGTAGACTGATTGGGCGGTAGTTTAGAAGATCAGTTCTATCTCCAGAATTCTTGAAAACTGGTACCACAGCGTAATTTTTCTAACTATCAGCAAAACAAGAGTCAGTAAGGCATATGTTGTATAGTTTGGAGAGGATAGGGCCAGCTCAGCAGAGCATTTCTTTATTACTATTACTGGTATAAGATCAGGCCCACAGGCTTTGGAGGTGTAAAGGTTTTTTATGATGTCTCTGACTTGAGATGGGGTGATGACTAGGTTCTCAAGTGTGGCTTCAGTCCGCAATGGGAATTTAGGGAGGGGTGGTTTGCTGAGTCCAAAGTGGAGTTTAAGGCGAAACGCTGGGCAAGTAGTTCAGCCTTATCAGTTGCCGTGCAAACAACATCGTTGTGATTTGATAGCGGGGGAATTGTCGATTGTCCATTGTTCATCACACTATTGTTGATTTTCCAGAAATCACGAGTTTCTGTCACAGAATGCGCGTTTTAGTTATCTCTGCATACCTTCATCTACCAGTACTTTGCAATCATTTCTTGCCTCTACAAATTTTTGTCTGTTCGCAGTTGACTTCTGAAGAATTTTCGCGTGGGGACATAAGCATCAATGCCTGCTTTGACCAATTCGGTTAGCTCATTTGCACACTGATCAGCAGGGAGTGAGAAGGTTACACCCCATGGGGCGTCGCTGATGTGATTCCTGAGGGATTCAAAATCAGCCTGCTCATAGTTTCTCGTCGTTTTGAGCAACGGCTCTTCAGCTTTTGGACGAGTTTTAAATGTGATAAGTATCATTACTACACCGTGATCAGAGTTTCCGAGCGGGCATTCGCCACACAAGCCTCGGGTAGTGAGGTCAAGAACAGGTCGAGAAGTGAGGCTTGTTGGTCCGCACGATCAGGAAGGCGGATCGGAAAAGTGACAGCCTGTGAGAGGTCGTGAGCTGAGGAGAAATTACACGTAGAGTTCCCAGCTGCATTAGTAACGCTGGAGAATCCCAACCAGTCTCGGTGGTGTGCATTAAAATCCACAAATACATGTATTTGAGCATTTGAGTCGAGTGAGAGTGATCTATCTATGCTTTCAGAGACAGTCAAGCAGTGTACAGTCCTGGGTCGAAGAAGAACGATATAAGAAATATAAGTAACTAACTCTGTGATGTTTAGGTCAATCTAAAGCACATGTAGGCTTGGTCATCTGATTCTAATGTATGTTCTCTAGTCAAGGGAGGGTATTCCGAACATAAACTCCTAGCCCATGCATATGTTTGTCAGAGTCCTTACGGTAGAGTGGTAGGTAATCAGTCATGTCAAAGTGGTGAGAGGAGATTAAGGATTGAAGGTTCGTTTCACTTATTGCTAGGATATCCGGTAAGTTTGTCAGGAGAAAAGTTTCTACGTCGTTAATGTTAGTTCTAAGTATCCGGATATTGGTGAATGCGAGCCTCAATAGTGGAGACGAAAATGTTTTTTGTTGCGTGTCAGGTTTAGGTTTTATTTTCTTATTATCTATTTATTTAAGTTCTTTTGATGATAAGAAACATTATTTGAAAAGCATGGCTTAAGTAAAGAAAAAATAAACATTTCTTCTATTGAATACACCTCGTCTTGAATAACTGAAGATCTAATAGATTTGACATTCTTACATTTTTATTCCTCTTCTTTCATTTATTTATTATATATATATTTATCTATCATGTATATATTTATCTATTATGTATGTATTATGCATGTTGTGTTTGTTAGTATAATATATATATATATATATATATATATATATATATATATATATATATATATATGTGTGTGTGTGTGTGTGTTCGGTTTTCTGACGTCACGATCAAAGGAATGCTTCTGCTTTGTTATTTCTCACGAAAATAATTATTTTTATTTGTCGGAGCATGAGTTATTTCCCATCACATAGATAACAAGACAACTGGCTTTATCATATATTGTGTTTAGTTTACTGGCGTCACAAGCAAAGGAATGCTTCTGCTTTGCTATTTCCCACGAAAATAATTCTTAATTCGCTTGTCTTTTTATTTGGACCTAACATTATGATTATTTTTCAAATGCGGTTTTGAGACAATCTGACGTTCTCCGGATCATAATCTGTCTCTAATGCCTCATAATGCTACAATATAAACAACCTTTATTGAGGGGGAAAAGCGTTGGACCTTTGTGTTAGCAGGTGCGTACGTTGTTCATTTACCATGTTAGATGTGTTGATGCTGCTATTGACGATGGTGATGATACGGCTCGTTCTACTCGCTGTATTGATGCTGTTGCTTTGAGCAATACATTTAGCATGACACTATGAAGTAATAATTTCTCAAGAAGCTTCTTGATAAAGGTCAACACCACGCATGTTTTTTTTTTGCTGGGGGGAAAGTACGATTAACTCCGTCGTTG
>OY744519.1:218877888-218905388 GCA_963556195.1 Sepiola atlantica
TGTGGTTGATATGTAGTCATACCCTTAATTAATGACAATAAAAGTGTAAAAATATGCGAATTTCCTTGCTTTTGTACATTTAGTGTATATGAATTTTCATCTTAACCCTATTAAGGGCATATGATTTCCGTGTACTGGCATTTATCATGGAATATTCTTATATTTCTAAAGTAAGCATTTTGGGTTAGGTAAGATTGGATCCTAATTTAGACAAGTACCGAATATTCTTATATTCCTAAAGTAGCTAATTAACAATTTTGTGTTAGGTTAAGCTTGGATATTAATCTGGACAAGTATCGAATATTCTTGTATTTCTAAAGTAGTTAATTACCCGTGTTGGGTTAGCCTTTGCTTGGACCCTTTTCTAGACAAGTACTAAATATTCTTATATTTCTAAAGTAGCTGATTAACCGTTTTGGTTCTTAATTTGGACAAGTGCCGAATATTCTTAGATTTAAAAGTTTGTTAATTAACCGTTTTCGGTTAGGGTAAGCTTAAATCCTAATCTGAACAAAAACCGAATATTCTTATATTCTTACAGTAACCATTTTAAGTAACCATTTTGGGTTAGGGTAAGCCTGAGTCGTAATCTGGACAGTACCGAATCTTCTTATATTTCTAAAGTATGTAATACCCCGTTTTTGTGTTAGGGTAAACTTGGGTCCTAATTTGGTCAAGTACCTAATATTCTTGTATTTCTAAAGTTATTACCCGTTTTGGGTTAGGGTTAGCTTGGATCTTAATCTAGAGAGGTACCGAATATTGTTATATTTCTATAGTTGCTTATTCACCGTTTTTGGTTTGGGTTACCTTAGATCATAATCTTAACAAGTACCGAATATTCTTACATTTCTAAAGTAGCTAATTCACCATTTTGGGTTAGCGGTAGCTTAAATCCTAATTCAGACAAGTACCGAATATTTTTATATTACTAAAGTAGCTAATGCACCATTTTGGGTTAGCGGTAGCTTTAATCCTAATCTAGACAATTACGGAATGTTCTTATATTACTAAAGTAGCTAATTCACCACTTTGTGTTAGCGGTAGCTGAAATCCTAATCTGAACAAGTACTGAATATTCTTATATTTCTAAAGTTGTTAATTCACCGTTTTTAGTTAGGGTTACCTTGGATCCTTATATAGACAAGTACCGAATATTCTCCTATTACTAAAGTAGCTAATTCACCATTTTGGGTTAGCAGTAGCTTAAATCCTAATCTAGAAAAGTACCAAATATTTATATATTACTAAAGTAGCTAATTCACCATTTTGGGTTAGCGGAAGCTTAAATCCTAATCAAGACAAGTACCGAATATTCTTATATTACTAAAGTTGCTAATGCACCATTTTGGGTTAGCGGTAGCTTAAATCCTAATCTAGACAAGTACCGAATATTCTTATATTACTAAAGTAGCTTATTCACCATTTTAGGTTAGCGGAAGCTTAAATCCTAATCAAGACAAGTACCGAATATTCTTATATTACTTAAGTAGCTAATGGACTATTTTGGGTTAGCAGGAGCTAAAATCCTAATTCAGACAAGTACCGAATATCCTTATATTACTAAAGTAGCTAATTCACCATTTTTGGTTAGCGGTAGTCTCAATCCTTATCAAGACAAGTACCGAATATTCTTATATTACAAAAGTACCTAATTCACTATTTTGGGTTAGCGGTAGCTTAAATCCTAATCTAGACAAGTACCGAATATTCTTATATTACTAAAGTAGCTAATTGACCATTTTGGGTTAGCGGTAGCTTACATCCTAATTCAGACTAGTACTGAATATTCTTATATTATTAAAGTAGCTAATTCACTATTTTGGGTTAGCGGGATCTTAAATCCTAATTCAGACAAGTACCAGTTATTCTTATATTACTAAATAGCTAATTCACCATTTTGGGTTAGCGGAAGCTTAAATCCTAATCTAGACAAGTACTGAATATTCTTATATTACTAAAGTAGCTAATTCTAGCATTTTGGGTTAGGGGAAGCTTAAATCCTAATCTAGACAAGTACCGAATATTCTTATATTTCTAAAGTAGCTGATGCACCATTTTAGGTTAGCAGGAGCTCAAATTCTAATTTAGACAAGTACTGGATATGTAAATATTGCTAAAGTAGCTAATTCACCATTTTGGGTTAGCGGTAGCTTCAATTTAATCTAAACAAGTACCGAATATTCTTATATTTCTAGAGTAGCTAATTCACCATTTTGGGTTAGCGGTAGCTAAAATCCTAATCTAGACAAGTACCGAATATTCTTATATAACTAAATCAGCTAATTCACCATTTTGGGTTAGCGGTAGCTTAAGTCCTAATCTCGACAAGTACCGAATATTATTATATTATTAAAGTAGCTAATTCACTATTTTGGGTTAGCGGTTACCTTAATCTAAATCTCGACAAGTACCGAATATTCTAATATTACTAAAGTAGCTAATTCACAATTTTCTGTCAGCAGTAGCTTAAATTCTAATCTCGACAAGTACCTAATCTATATAATACTAAAAGTCTATTGTCTTGTATGTTTGCAATCAGCTTTCAGCTTTCCGGTTTTCAACATCCGGTTGCGCATGCGTAAATAGCATCGTCTTCCAATCTGTTATTCCAATTCCGTTGAACTCTTATTATTAACGAACGCATGAAATTTTTCATTCTGGAAATGTTTATATCGCTTTAAATATAAAACAATTACATTTAATTTCATCAAATAGTTTTTTTGTTTTCTCCACGGCTAAAAACATTCAACGGCAGGACTTTGTAAAGTCTGTCGCAGTTTCAAAAAAGCTCCACCCTTTTAAAAAACAAAAACAAACAAACAAAACAACAACAATCATTATTAATATCAATAGCGGCGGTGAACGAAACCACCTCCCACTTTTCCTCTCACAGATTTCACCACTCCTACTCCCTCTGTTTTCGTTACGTACGCGAGACAGCCGGTTGTACCCCCTTCCTTTCTCACCTGTTCAGTGCATATTTACCTATAAGTATGGCCAACCACTTATAATTCAGTAACTATAATTTAAAAAAAAAACAATTATAATAAACAGAACGACGCATAGAAATCTATCTATATTCTTTTTTAAACAATTACATTTAATTTCATCAAATAGTTTTTTTGTTTTCTCCACAAGTGTCACGCACATACATGAATTCCATAGCTAATATAACAAACTGACCCAACGGGTCACGGGTGGTCTAGTATTATTATATTACTAAAGTAGTTAGTTCACCATTTTGGGTTAGCGGTAGCCTCAATCTTATCTCGACAAGTACCAAATATTATTATATCCCTAGAGATGCTAAGTCACCATTTTCGGTTAGTGGTAGCTTAAATCCTAATCTAGACAAGTACTGAATATTCTTATATTTCTAAAGTAGCTAATTCACTTTTTTGAGTTAGCGGTAGCTTAAATCTTAATCTAGACAAGTACTGAATATTCTTATATTACTAAAGTAGCTGATTCACTATTTTGGGTTTGCGGGAGCTTAAATCCTAATTTAGACAAGTACCGAATATTTATATATTACTAAAGTAGCTAATTCACCATTTTGGGTTAGCGGACATGAAATACTTATCTAGACAAGTAACGAATATATTTATATTTCTAAAGTAGCTAATTCACCATTTTGGTTTAGCGGAAGCTTAAATCTTAGTCTAGACAAGTACCAAATATTCTTATATTACTAAAGTAGCTAATTCACAATTTTGGGTTAGCGGTAGCTTAAATGCTAATCTGGACCAGTACCGAATATACTAATATAATTAAAGTAGCTAATTCATCATTTTGGGTTAGTGGTGGCTAAAATCCTAATCTAGACAAGTACCGAATATTCTAATATTTCTAAAGTTACTAATGCACCATTTTAGGTGAGCGGTAGACTAAATCCTAATCTAGACAAGTAGCGAATATATTTATATTACTAAAGTAGCTTATTCACCATTTTGAGTTACCGGTAGCTTAAATCCTTACATGGACAAGTACCGAATATTCTTATATTACTAAAGTAGCTAATTCACCACTTTCGGTTAGCGGTAGCTTTAATCTTAATCTAGACAAGTACCGAATATTCTTATATTTCTAAAGTAGCTGATGCACTATTTTGGGTTAGCGGGAGCTCGAATTCTAATTTAGAAAAGTACCGAATATTTATATATTACTAAAGTTGCTCATTCACCATTTTGGGTTAGCGCTAGCTTTAATCCTAATCTTGACAAGTACCGAATATTCTTATATTTCTAGAGTAGCTAATTCACCATGTTCGGTTAGCGGTAGCTAAAATCCTAATCTAGACAAGTAGCGAATATTCTTATATTACTAAAGTAGCTAATTCACCATTTTGGGTATGCGGAAGCTTAAATCCTAATCTGGACAAGTACCGAATATTCTTATATTTCTAAAGTTCTGAATTAACCGTTTTTGTTAGGGTTACCTTTGATCCTAATCTAGACAAGTACCGAATATTCTTATATTACAAAAGAAGCTTATTCACCATTTTGGGTTAACGGTAGCTTAACTTCTGATCTGGACCAGTACCGAATATTTTCCTATTACTAAAGTAGCTAATTCACCATTTTGGGTTAGCGGTAGCTTAAATCTTTATCTAGAAAAGTACCAAATATTCTTATATTACTAAAGTAGCTAATTCAGCATTTTAGGTTTACGGTAGCTTAAATCCTAATATAGACAAATACCGAATATATTTATATTACTAAAGTAGCTAATTCAGTATTTTGGGTTAGCTGTAGCTTTAATCCTAATCTAGACAAGTACCGAATATTTTTATATTTCTAAAGAAGGTAATTAACCATTTTGGGTTAGCTGTAGCTTAAATCTTAATCTAGACAAGTACCGAATATTCTTATATTTCTAAAGTAGCTTTTTCGCCATTTTGTGTTAGCAGTAGCTTAAATCTTAATCTGGACATGTGCAGAATATTCTTATGTTACTAAAGTAGCTAATTCACCATTTTGGGTTAGCGGTAGCTTAAATCCTAATCTAGACAAGTACCGAATGTTCTTATGAATAAAATAATAAAGACCAAAAGATAAAGAGTCTTTTGTTGAGGTGAGAGCGTAGAGTCAGGGTGGATGATAAAGTCAGGGTGGACGCAATAAAAAAACACGTCAAAATATTTGAGTATTACTTTTTTCAAACATTCATTTCCAATATAACAGCTCTTTTATTTCGAACGCCGACAATTCTACTGGGCATAAAGATTTTTTTTTAATGTAAAAAGTCAGCCCATCTGGATGAAACCGCAATACGTTTTCTGAAATATGTAACATAGTTTTCAAATAAATTATATGTAATATATGTATATATTTATACTGTATACATACATATAATATACATTGTTTTATATACATTAAAATCAGCCTACACTAATTTGTGTTTCTGTACTAGGCGTACATCATTCAGGTCTGGCTTGTTAGACAATAACTGAATTTACCCATAGAAAACCTAGATAATAAGTATTAGACTACCCCCAAATATATATATATATATATATATATATATATATATATATATATATATATATATATATATATATATATATATACAGGGTGGGCAAAAATAAGGGTCCTATTTTTAAAAATTCATAACTTTTTTATTTATTGATGTTTTTTTTTATTATTCAGAATAAGTAAAGGACCCCTTCCGAAGCAAGCATGAGCCGTATTAGCCCTAAGGAACGTACCCTCATTTAGAAAACATTATTTTTGCTTAAAAAACTCAAAACAGTGTAAAAAACAATACTTTAGTTTTTGTAAGTTTTAAGAAGTGTTTTTCGGCTAAAATTTGTTTTGTTTATTTCACAAAATCTCGGAAGGGTCAGTCTACACACACATAAAGTTTGGTGAGTTTAACTTTTATTTTGTGGAAGTTATTCAAATTCAAGTTATTCAAATTTAAAGATAGGACCCTTATTTTGGCCCACCCTGTATATATATATATATATATATATATATATATATATATATATATATATATATATATATATATATATATATAACCGACGTTCTTCTTAATGTCGTGGCTATCAGTTTAAGATGAGGTTGGATGAATTCAGAGAAAGTGGTAGGAGGGAGAAATTGAGGGTTCCACTTTTAGGAGTTATCAAATGAGATATTTAACAGAATTTGATCTGGATATCGATACTGTACTATTTTTTTAACAGTAGAATTGAGAAGATAGTTGAAGTGGAGGTGCCCAAGGATTCATAACAAACAAATAAATAAATAAAGTATTGAGGTAGGGGCGGGGATAAAGACTTTCATGTGGGCCAAATATTATCATAATTTAAGTCTCTTCCACCCCCACACACATCAACGCATTTAAGAATTGTATACGTCGCTAACAAATCAGCTTAGGGTGAGAGCAGTCAGTTTTATGTCTGAAATTGAACATTAATGATTTTGATCTGTCATTCATCCCAAATGACAGTTGGTGTCATATATATATATATATATATATATATATATAGTAGCGATTTGTGATCGGAGTTCGCGCCTGCCGACCGTCGGGAATTAACTTCCTGCATCGAAAATTGCGTAAGCATGAAACATTGATGTCTGTAGGTAATAAATAATTAATATTTATTTACAAATATAATCATAGCCCTCTTTACTTAGGCCGGGCACTCTGAGAGAGTTTAATAACAAGCAGTACCTCTAGCTTCATTGCGAGGTCCAACACGGTGTGTTGTTGTTGTTGATCACTATTCGCTGCTCGTCGTAAATACCCGCCGACTTGGCATTTACAAAGTTAAATTCCTCCTAACTTCTAAGGTAGCGGTAGCTTAAATACTTATCTGGACAAGTACCGAATATTCTTATATTTCTAAAGTAGTTAATTCATTGATTTTTGATTAAGGGTTAGCTTGGGTATTAATCTAGACAAGTACCGAATATTCTTGTATTTCTAAAGTAGCTAATTAACCATTTTGAGTTAGCGGTAGCTTAAATCCTAATCTGGACAAGTACCGAATATTCTAATATCACTAAAGTAGCTAATTCACCATTTTATGGTTAGTGGTAGCTTAAATCCTAATCTGGACTAGTACTGAATATTCTTATATTACTAAAGTAGCTAATTCACCATTTTGGGTTAGCAGTAGCTTAAATCCTAGTCTAGAAAAGTACTGAATATTCTTATATTACTAAAGTAGCGTATTAACCATTTTAGGTTAGCGGTAGCTTAAATCCTAATCTGGACAAGTACTGAATATTCTTATATTACTAAAGTAGCTAATTCACCATTTTATGGTTAGTGGTAGCTTAAATCCTTATCTAGAAAAGTACCGAATATTCTAATATCACTAAAGTAGCTAATTCACTATTTTATGGTTAGTGGTAGCTTAAATCCTAATCTGGACTAGTACTGAATATTCTTATATTACTAAAGTAGCTAATTCACCATTTTGGGTTAGCAGTAGCTTAAATCCTAGTCTAGACAAGTACTGAATATTCTTATATTACTAAAGTAGCTAATTCACCATTTTGGGTTAGCGGTAGCTTAAATCCTAATCTGGACAAGTACCGAATATTCTTATATTACTAAAGTAGCTAATTAACCATTTTGGGTTAGCGGTAGTTTAAATCCTAATCTGGACAAGTACCGAATATTCTTATATTACTAAAGTAGCTAATTCACCATTTTGGGTTAGCGGTAGCTTAAATCTTAATCGTGACTAGTACTGAATATTCTTTTATTGCCAAAGTAGCTAATTCACCATTTTGGGTTAGCGGTAGCTTAAATCCTAATCTGGAGAAGTACCGAATATTCTTATATTTCTAAAGTAGCTAATTCACCATTTTTGGTTAGCGGTAGCTTAAATCCTAATCTAGACAAGTTCCGAATATTCTTATATTACCAAAGTAGCTAATTAACCATTTTTGGTTAGCAGTAGCTGTAATCATTATCTAGAAAAGTACCGAATATTCTTATATTACTAAAGTAGCTAATTAACCATTTTGGGTTAGCGGTAGCTTAAATCCTAATCTAGACAAGTACCGAATATTCTTATATTACCAAAGTAGCTAATTAACCATTTTGGGTTAGCGGTAGCTTAAACCATTATCTGAGCAAATACCGAATATTCTTATATTACCAAAGTAGCTAATTCACCATTTTGGGTTAGCGGTAGCTTAAATCTTAATCTGGACAAGTACCGAATATTCTACAGGGTGGGCCAAAATAAGGGTCCTATGTTTAAATTTGAATAACTTGAATTTGAATAACTTCCACAAAATAAAAGTTAAACTCACCAAACTTTATGTGTGTGTAGACTGACCCTTCCGAGATTTTGTGAAATAAACAAAACAAATTTTAGCCGAAAAACACTTCTTAAAACTTACAAAAACTAAAGTATTGTTTTTTACACTGTTTTGAGTTTTTTAAGCAAAAATAATGTTTTCTAAATGAGGGTACGTTCCTTAGGGCTAATACGGCTCATGCTTGCTTCGGAAGGGGTCCTTTACTTATTCTAAAAAAAAAAAAAAAAAAAATCAATAAATAAAAAAGTTATGAATTTTTAAAAATAGGACCCTTATTTTTGCCCACCCTGTAATATAACTAAAGTAGCTAATTAACCATTTTGGGTTAGCGGTACCTTAAATCCTAATCTGGATAAGTACCGATTATTCTAATATTACTAAAGTAGCTAATTAACCATTTTGGATTAGCGGTAGCTTAAATCCTAATCTGGACAAGTACCGAATATTCTAATATTTCTAAAGTAGCTAATTAACGATTTTGGGTTAGCGGTAGCTTAAATCCTAATCTGGACAAGTACCGAATATTCTTATATTACTAAAGTAGCTAATTCACCATTTTGGGTTAGCGGTACCTTAAATCCTAATCTGGATAAGTACCGATTATTCTAATATTACTAAAGTAGCTAATTAACCATTTTGGATTAGCGGTAGCTTAAATCCTAATCAAGACAAGTATCGAATATTCTAATATTTCTAAAGTAGCTAATTAACGATTTTGGGTTAGCGGTAGCTTAAATCCTAATTTTAACAAGTACCGAATATTCTTATATTACTAAAGTAGCTAATTCACCATTTTGGGTTAGCGGTAGCTTAAATACTTATCTGGACAAGTACCGAATATTCTTATATTTCTAAAGTAGTTAATTCACCGATTTTTGATTAAGGGTTAGCTTGGGTATTAATCTAGACAAGTACCGAATATTCTTGTATTTCTAAAGTTGTTAATTAACCGTTTTGGGGTAAGGTTAGCTTGGATCCTAATATTAGTAAGTATCAAATATTCTTATATTTCTTAAGTAGTAAATTCACTTTTTTGGGTGTGGGTTTGCTTGGATCCAAATCTGGACAAGTACAGAATATTCTCATATTTCAAAAGTACTAAAGTAACTTTTTTTAGGGTTAGTTTGGATCTTAATCGTGAAAGTACCGAATATTCTCATATTTTTAATGTAGTGAATTCACCGTTTTTTCGGGTTTGCTTTGATCTTAATCTGGACAATTACCGAATATTCTTATATTTCTAAAGTTGCTTATACACCGTTTTAGGTTAGGCTTAGCTTGGATCCTAATCTGGACAAGTACTGAATTGTCTTATATTCCTAAAGTAGCTAATTCACCATTTTGGGTTAGCGGTCGCTTAAATCCTAATCTGGACAAGTACCGAATATTCCTATATTTCTGAAGTAGCTAATTCACCGTTTTTGGTTAGCTTGCATCCTAATCTGGACAAGTACTGAATATTGTTTTAATTGTAAAGTTGCTAATTCACTGTTTTTAGGTTGTGTCAGCTTGGGCCGTTATCTGAACAAGTACTGAATATTCTTATATTTCGAAAGTAGCTAATTCACCGGTTTTTGTTAGAGTTTACTTAGATCCTAATCTGGACAAGTACTGAATATTTTTATATTTCTAAAGTAGTTAATTCACTGTTTTGTGTCAAAAAGAATTAACAGTTTACTCTGAAATCTATTTACTTATAACCACCCTTTAAAAAAATTAAACCAAGTATAAAATAAGAAAAAAAATTCATTACGTTTTGCGTGTTTGTAGTCGATTGTTTGCCTGTAACGAAATGATGGGGTGGGTTAGGGTTAGGGTTAGCTTGGGTCTTTACCCTAACGAAATGATGGGAAGTGTGTTATTGTCCGCTTAAAGGATTTTTAATTAAAGATTTCTGAAACAGGTACGCATACATTTTAGTTGACATTTAATTTTTCGAACACGTTTACATATTGACTATATCAGACGTTTTGTATTCTCTTGAGTTATACTTTGTGACCTAAAGTCTAAACTATTGAGCTAAATTTACATCTGCAGTATTCACTAGTATGTTAGAGATTTGGAATGCTTCACTTTTTACATTTTTAGAAGTCTTTGACTTTAACGTATATATGTATATATATATATATATATATATATATATATATATATATATATATATATATATATATATATTAAAATGTTGAATTAAATTACAGATAATTGAATTATCGTTTAATAATAATCCATCGTGATAATATAAAGCTTAATATCTTGAATAAAGCAATCAATTCTAGGGATGAAAGATGAGAATAAAAAATTGAAAAGATACAATATTTATTAAAACATCAAAAGTTCACAGCAAGAAGATTCATATCCTTAATCCATGGATTTTCAAAGACGAACTCTTTTCATGAGAGGATAGAGAAAAAAACCGACAATGTAATTGTAAACATAAATATTATCGGCAGCATTTAACTTTGAAAATTTTTCATAAAATAAAATAAAATAATAAAGACCAAAAGATAAAGAGTCTTTTGTTGAGGTGAGAGCGTAGAGTCAGGGTGGATGATAAAGTCAGGGTGGACGCCATCAAAAAACACGTCAAAATATTTGAGTATTACTTTTTTCAAACATTCATTTCCAATATAACAGCTCTTTTATTTCGAACGCCGACGATTTTACTGGGCATAAAGATTTTTTTTAAATGTAAAAATCAGCCCATCTGGATGAAACCGCGGTACGTTTTCTGAAATATGTAACATAGTTTTCGAATAAATTATATGTAATATATGTATATATTTATACTGTATACATACATATAATATACATTGTTTTATATACATTAAAATCAGCCTACACTAATTTGTGTTTCTGTACTAGGCGTACATCATTCAGGTCTGGCTTGTTAGACAATAACTGAATTTACCCATAGAAAACCTAGATAATAAGTATTAGACTACCCCCAAATATATATATATATATATATATATATATATATATATATATATATATATATATATAATCGACGTTCTTCTTAATGTCGTGGCTATCAGTTTAAGATGAGGTTGGATGAATTCAGAGAAAGTGGTAGGAGGGAGAAATTGAGGGTTCCACTTTTAGGAGTTATCAAATGAGATATTTAACAGAATTTGATCTGGATATCGATACTGTACTAAGAGTATAATTTTTTGAACAGTTGAATTGAAGAAAATAGTTTAAGTGGAGGTGCCCAAGGAGGCATAACAAACAAATAAATAAATAAAGTATTGAGGTAGGGGCGGGGATAAAGACTTTCATGTGGGCCAACTATTATCATAATTTAAGTCTCTTCCACCCCCACACATAACCACGCATTTAAGAATTGTATACGTCACTAACAAATCAGCTTAGGGTGAGAGCAGTCAGTTTTATGTCTGAAATTGAACATTGATGATTTTGATGTGTCATTCATCCCAAATTACAGTTGGTGTCATATATATATAGTGGCGATTTGTGATCGGAGTTCGCGCCTGCCGACCGTCGGGAATTAACTTCCTGCATCGAAAATTGCGTAAGCATGAAACATTGATGTATGTAGGTAATAAATAATTAATATTAATTTACAAATATCATTATAGCCCTCTTTACTTAGGTCGGACACTCTGAGAGAGTTTAATAACAAGCAGTACCACTAGCTTCATTGCGAGGTCCAACACGGTGTGATGTTGTTGTTGATCACTATTCGCTGCTCGTCGTAAATACCCGCCGACTTGGCATTTACAAAGTTAAATTCCTCCTAACTTCTAAGCTAATTTACAGTGGCCGACGGGTAAGACTCTTAACTGCAAATCAGTGATGATTTGTGATCGGAGTTCGCGCTCGTCGCGAATTAACTTCTTGCACTGAAGATTGGTAAGCATGAAACATTGATGTATGTAATAAATAATTAATATTTGTTTACAATCAGAGCAAAACAGGACTAGGGCTAATTAAACTTTTGAGTTTAGCTGGTTAGCAGGTTATTGGCTCTACTCAGCGTAGATTTGATTCTGTCGAGCTCAGAGTAGAGTAAGAATTTTAAGCTTCAGTTGACGGACTTGTTTTGTGGAAGAACTTATGTAGTCTCATTGCAGGTCTGTTGTTTCTTATCACAAAATAAAATATTTATACTTATTTTCTAAGCTCAGACTTGTAATTTTATTTGAATCTGGGGGGTGTCTCGGTGACGTAATCAAAATATATGCAATCACATTCGAGAATGATACATCCTCCTATTCGCAAACACATTTCTCATCGCTCATACACAATGTTTTACAGTATCTTACAGTGTTCTTTGGTGTAAAAATATTGGACACCCATAAAAGTTGTTGGTGCTGTTATAGATGACGCACATGATTTCCGTGACTTCGCGTCGGCAACGATCGGGCAGGTCGCGGAAGCGCCCGAGAGTTGCCGAGACGAAAACGCCAAGCGTTAATGGAAGACTCGCAGGCGCTGATATAAGACGAATAAATTCAAAGAAAAAATACATCGATAAAAAGATAAAAAGCGAATCAACTGTAGGGGGGGGGGTCAAATGAACCATTTTTAATGAAATGTGTAGAAATAAATCTTTTTTTGGAAGGGGGGAAATTTTGTCAATGTTTTCTTTTTCATTTGTTTCGCTGTTTTTCTTTCTTTTCTTCTTGCTAACATTAAACAAAGAACGACAAATGGGTTAGGTTTAGCGTTGGGGTTTAGAGTTAGGGTTTAGGGTTAGGGTTCCCGTTAGAGTAAGGGCTCCCGTTTTTAGCGATAGCCAACCCCTGCATTCAAACTGCCAAGCTCTAACTGGAAGACTGGCAGACGATGATATAAGACGAATAAATTAAAAAAAAAATACATAGATTAAAATCAGTTTTTTTTTTAAAAGAATGTTTTTTTTTTTTGGGGGGGGGGGTAAAAATTTGTCAATGTTTTTATAAGATAAAAGAAAGAAAAATGTTATTATTCCGTCAACGGTCGGGCGCTTCCGTGACCTGCCCGATCGTTGTCGACGCGAAGTCACGGAAATCAGGCGCGTCATCTATAACAGTACCAAGTTTTTATGCTCACACCTACCTCAATAGCCGCGACCTTAAAACGAACGTTGATCACATATTATAAAAATATTAACACGGTGTTCAGGGATGGGAGCATGGGTGCACAGATGTACTCATTCATTCCTGAGCAAAGCCGGGTGTTCCTACTAGTCAATAATATTCGAGTTATTGTTTTGTTACTCTCCCTTCTGTAGATATCTGATATGGCTATTAAAAATATCAGAAAATTAATTTAATTATTTAAAGTGATTTTAAATTCACTATTATATTCGAATTAAATAAAATTGCAAAATAGTTTTATTGTTGTAAGTGATGAAAGTTGAAGGGTTAGGGTTCGGGTTGGGTTAGGGTTAGGGTTAGGGTTAGGGTTGGGGTTACACTGGTGTGAAGTTACATCGTTTTTCGCCGCTCGTGCGTTTTAAATTAAAGACACCAGAAAATTAATGGGATAATTGATTTCATAATTGGAAAATGCATATTTGTATGCTGATTTCTATCGCTTCGTTTTTAATCATTGTTTCTACTTCTAATTGTAATACTTTTTTTAGTTTCATTCTTTCGAAAAAACACGAAATATCATCTCTTTTTTCTGTCTTTCATTTTCCTGGCTTTCAATAAAGAAGTTATTTTTTTTCACTTTCTTTCACAACTTGTTTTCCATTCTTTCTTTCACTTCTTTCTTTCACAACTTGTTTTCCATTCTTTCTTTCACTTCTTTCTTTCACAACTTGGTTTCCATTCTTTTTTAACAACTTGTCTTCGATTCTTTTTTCACGATTGTCTCCCATTCTTTTTTCACTTCTTTCTATCACAACTTGTTTTCCACTTCTTTCCTTCAAAACTTGTCTTCCATTCTTTTTTCACAACTTGTCTTCGATTCTTTTTTCACAACTTGTCTTCGATTCTTTTTTCACAACTTGTCTCCCATTCTTTTTTCACTTCTTTCTATCACAACTTGTTTTCCACTTCTTTCCTTCACAACTTGTCTTCCATTCTTTTTTCACAACTTGTCTTCGATTCTTTTTTCACAACTTGTCTTCGATTCTTTTTTCACAACTTGTCTCCCATTCTTTTTTCACTTCTTTCTATCACAACTTGTTTTCCACTTCTTTCCTTCACAACTTGTCTTCCATTCTTTTTTCACAACTTGTCTTGGATTCTTTATTTCATTTAGTTCTTTTACAACTTGTCTTCCGTTCTTTTTTTATATTTCTTTCTTTCATAACTTGTTTTCCATTCTTTTTTCACTTTTGTCTTTCACAACTTGTCTTCCCTTCTTCCTTTCACAACTTGTTTTCCAATTTTTTTGAAAACTTGTCTTCCACTTGATTTTCACTGTTTTCTTTCACAACTTGTTTTTCATTTTTTTCTATTCTTTTTTTCACAACTAGTCTTCAATTCTTTTTTCCACTTCGTTCTTTCACAACTTGTCTTACGATCTTTTTGTACACTTCTTTCTTTAACAACTTGTCTTTCATTCTTTCTTCCACTTCTTTCTTTCACGACTTGTTTTCCAGTCTTTTTTCCACTTCGTTCTTTCACAACTTGTTTCCCATTTTGTTTTTCACAACTTGTCTCTCATTCTTTTTATCACTTTTTTCTTTAACAACTTGTCTTCCATTCACTTTTTTTACTTCTTTCTTTCACAACTTGTTTTCATTTTTTTTTTACAACTTGTCTCAGATTCTTTTTTTCAATTCTATCTTTCACAACTTGTCTTCAATTCTTGTTCCTCAATTTTTCGTTTCACAACTTGTTTTCTATTCTTTTCTCACAACTTGTCTTCCTTGCTTTATTTCACTTCTTTCTTTCACAACTTGTTTCCCATTATATTTTTACAACTTGTCTTCCATTCATCTTTTCACCTTTTTAATTCACAACTGGTCTTATATTCTGTTTTCACTTTTTTCTTTCACAAATTATCTTACATTCTTTTTTTCACAACATGTTTTCCATTCTTTTTTCAACTTTTTTCACAACTTGTTATCCACCCGTTTTTCACTTTTTTTCACAACTTGTTCTTCATTCCTTTTTTCACAACATATATCCAGTCTTTTTTCCACTTCTTTCATTCACAACTTTGTTTCAAGTTTTTTTCCATACTTTCTTTCACAACAGGATTTCCATTCGTTTTTTCACTTCTTTCTTTCACAACTTGTTTCCCATTTTTGTCACAACTTGTCTTCAATTTTTTTTCGGTTCTTTCTTTCACAACTTGTCTTCCTTTCATTTTTCACTTCTTTCTTTCACATCTCGTTTTCCATTCGTTTTTTCATTCTTTTTTTCACAACTTGTCTTCTATTCTTTTTTCTACGTTGTCCTTTTACAACTTGTTTTCAATTCTTATTTCACAACTTTTCTTCGATTCTTTTTTTCACTTCTTTTTTTCTCAATTTTCTTCCATTCTTTTTTTTCACTTATTTCTTTAACAACTTGTCTTTCATTCTTTCTTTCACTTCTTTCATTCACACATTTTTATCCATTCTTATTTCACAACTTGTATTCCACTCATTTGTTTCACTTCTTTCTTTCACAACTTGTTTTCCTTTCTTGTTTTACAACTTGTCTCCATTCGTTTTTTCACTTTATTCATTCACAACTAGTCTTCTATTCTGTTTTCACTTTTTTCTTTCACAAATTATCTTACATTCCTTCTTTCTCAACATGTTTTACATTTTTTTTCCACTTCGTTTTTCACAACTTGTTATCTATTCTTTTTTAACTGATTTCTTCTACAACTTGCTCTCCATTCCTTTTTTGACAACATATTTCCAGTCTTTTTTCCACTTCTTTCTTTCACAACTTGGTTTCAAGCTTTGTTTCCATACTTTCTTTCACAACAGGAGTTCTATTCGTTATTTCACTTCTTTCTTTCACAACTTGTCTTCCATTCTTTTTTCACTTCTTTCTTTCACAACTTGTTTCCCATTTTTTGTCACAACATGTCTTCCATTCTTTCTTCGGTTCTGTCTTTCACAACTTGTCTTCCTTTCTTTTATTTCACTTCTTTCTTTCCCATCTCGTTTTCCATTATTTTTTCATTCTTTTTTTCACAACTTGCCTTGTATTCTTTTTTTACGTTGTCCTTTTACAACTTGTTTTCAGTTATTATTTCACAACTTGTCTTCCATTCTTTTTTCACTTCTTTTTTCTCAATTTTTCTTCCATTTTTTTCCACTTATTTCTTTAACAACTTGTCTTTCATTCTTTCTTTCACTTCTTTCTTTCACAAATTGTTATCCATTCTTATTTCTTAACTTGTATTTCACTTATTTGTTTCACTTCTTCCTTTCACAACTTGTTTTCCATTCTTTTTTCACAACTTGTCTGAGATTCTTTTTTTCAATTCTATCTTACACAACTTGTCTTCAATTCTTGTTCATCACTTTTTTCTTTCACAACTTGTCTTCTATTCTTTTTTTCAATTATTTCTTTCACAACATGTTTTCCATTCTTTTTTCACTAATTTCATTCACAACTTGTTTTCCATTCCTTTTTTACAATTTGTCTTCCATTCTTCTTTTTACTTCTTTCTTTCACAACATGTCTTCCATTCTTTTTTTCACTTCTGTATTTCACAACTTGTTTTTTATTCTTTTTTTCACAACTTGTCTTCCATTCTTTCTTCGGTTCTGTCTTTCACAACTTGTCTTCTATTCTTTTTTTCACTACTTTCTTTCACAACTTGTCTTCTATTCTTTTTTTCACCTCTGTCTTTCACAACTTGTCTTCTATTCTTTTTTCATTACCTTTTTTCACAACTTGTCTTCTATTCTTTTTCCCACTTTCACAACTTGTCATCCATCGTTTTTTTCACTTATTTCTTTCACAACTTGTCCTCTATTTTATTTGTTTTCTTCTTTCTTTCATAACTTGTCTTCCAAATTTTTTCACTTCTTTTTTTCATAACGTGTCTTTTATTCTATTTTTACTTCTTTCTGACACAATTTTACTATTATTATCTCGCCTACGTGCCTCTCAACAAGCAAAAAGAAAATAAATAATCAGAATTTGAATTAGAAAAACAATATTTACAAAATAATAAAATAATTGTGAGCGTTTGGGCGATCATGGAACTCAAAACTAGGCCGGTAAAATTTTAATTAAAGAAAAAGATAAAAATCTGATACATAATTGATGTTTCCTGCCTCGTCGTCCCCACAATCAGCAAAAGTGAGGATTGATGCATGCTGTCTACACTCATCGGTGGTGGGATTATATATATATATATATATATATATATATATATATATATATATATATATATATATATATATATATATATCGATATCTCAGTCTCTCTCTCTCTCTCTATATATATATCTACCGATGTATCACTCTCTCTATATATAGATATCAATCTATCGATAAATCACAATCTCTCTGTCTTTCTCTCTCTCTCTCTCTCTCTCTCTCTCTCTATCTCTCTCTCTCTCTCTCTATATATATATATCACTCTCTCTCTATATATATATCACTCTCTCTCTCTCTCTCTCTATATATATATATATCTATACATAACTTTCTCTCTATATATATATCTATCAATATCTATCTATCTATCTATCTATATCTATATCTATATCTATATCTATCTACCTATATATATATATATATATATATATATATATATATATATATATCACTCTCTCTATATATATATCGACTTATATTTATCTATCTATATATGACTGTCTCTCTATATCAATCCATCTATCTATCTATCTCTCTCTCTCTCTCTATATATATATATATATCACTTCATCTGTATATCTATATATCACTCTCCCTCTCTCTCTCTCTATCTATCACTCTCTTTTTATATATCTCTATCGATATATATATATATATTATATCACTCTCTCTGTATATATATTTATCTATCTATATATCACTCTTCTACTATATGTATTTATCTATATATCACTCTCTCTCTCTCTATATATATATATATCAGTATCTCCCTTTCTCTCTCTCTCTCTCTCTCTCTCTCTATATATATATATATATATATATATACATAACTCCTCCTCTCTCTATATCTGTATCTATATATAACTCTCTCGTTCTCTCTATATATGTATATTTATTTATATATATATCTATATATATTTATCTATCTATGTATCACTCTCTCTCTATATATATTTATCTCTATATCTCTCTCTCTCTCTTGCTCTCTCTCTCTCCCTCTCTCTCTCTCTCTCTCTCTCTCTCTCTCTCTCTATATATATATATATATATATATATATATATATATATATATATATATATAAATGAATTAAAGGACAAAATAATCCGACGGTATGAAATTAAAATGGAATAAGTGGAATACCTAAAAAATATTAGTAACTGGAAAGAAAAGAAAGAATAAAGAGTAGAGAGGGAGTCCAAAAGAAAACCAACTCAAAACTCAACCTTAGATCATATATATATATATATATATATATATATATATATAGAAAATCTGCGACACTGGCATGTCTATGTTATCGAACAACAGCTGTTATAAACTGAGATCGAATCAGACAGAGTTATAATCCGATCTTAACCTTAGATCATATTTGGTTCTTTCCAGTTAATATCGGATTTGAACTATCCTGATGAGATCTCAGTTTATATATATATATATATATATATACATATATATATATATATATATATATATACAGGGTGGGCCAAAATAAGGGTCCTATCTTTAAATTTGAATAACTTGAATTTGAATAACTTCCACAAAATAAAAGTTAAACTCACCAAACTTTATGTGTGTGTAGACTGACCCTTCCGAGATTTTTTGAAATAAACAAAACAAATTTTAGCCGAAAAACACTTCTTAAAACTTACAAAAACTAAAGTATTGTTTTTTACACTGTTTTGAGTTTTTTAAGCAAAAATAATGTTTTCTAAATGAGGGTACGTTCCTTAGGGCTAATACGGCTCATGCTTGCTTCGGAAGGGGTCCTTTACTTATTCTAAAAAAAAAAAAAAAAAAAATCAATAAATAAAAAAGTTATGAATTTTTAAAAATAGGACCCTTATTTTTGCCCACCCTGTATATATATATTATACATATGAATAGATGAAAGGATAACATAATCCGACGGTATAAAATTAAAATGGAATTAGCAGAAGATCTAAAAAAACTCAACGTTTCGCCCAAATGTAACGGGAAAGAAAAGAAAAAGAATAAAGAGTAGAGAGGGAGTCTAAAGGAAGAAGAATTCAAAACTCAGGGAATCAACTGGTGTCTAGATATATCTTGTTTTCATGAATACTTGCTTTTGATAGGTTAGGGGAGATAAAGTAGAATCCCATTCTCTGTTTAATCTTATTTGTGGAAAGGGCTATGAGTGCAGATTCAATTAGTCGACGTGTTGATTTATTATGTATTATCTTGATTAAAGTAGATTTATCAAAGTCAAAACAATGCCCATACTCCATAGTGTGAGCATATAAGGCGTTAAGCGTGTTGTTGGTTTTAATCGCTCTTTTATGCTCATGAATCCGCTTGTCCAGACTACGCTGCGTCTCCCCTATGTATATCTTATTACAATCTAGACAAGGGATGGAGTATATGCCAGCGTTGACATTAGGTGTATTGTTAAGTTTAGATGTTTTAATTAAATTTATAATACTTGCCGAAGTTAATTGCGTTGTGTTTATGGCTAGTTTATTAAGTATTTTTTGCTATGTATTTATCTTTGACTCTATACATATTTACATATCTTCCTTCTCTACATGAACCCTACCACTATATATATTTCTCATAATTTATAGACTTTCTCGTCTTCTGTATTTTTTTGCAGTTTTTCGTTCGCTCTTGACAAAGCCCATATAACATTTGGGCGAAACGTTGAGCTTTTTAGGTCTTCCGCTTATTCCATTTTAATTTCATATATATATATATATATATATATATATATATATATATATATATATATATATATATATTTATTAATTTTCCAACGAATGCAATATCTTGGATTTAGTTAGTTTGTCTGGGAATTTAAACTGCATTTTACATTTTTTTAATGCCTCAAAGCTTCTTTAGACTATATATTGGGTATTTAGATCTGTATGGCTAGGTTTCCTTCCTCTTATCTAATTACCTTTCTGGTACCTAAAGTACTTAAGCTTTATTTTTTATTTATTTTTTTAATGCAACTTTAATTCCTATATAATTTTATTGCTAGCTACCATATTGCAGAATGGTTCTTGGATGTAGTGTTTAGATAGTATTATTATTATTTTTATATATATTTTTAAAATTAAAAATTTTTTTTTTTATTTATATATATATTTTTTTTATTATTGTTATAATTAATGTTATTTGATATGCAAATTACTATATCATACGGTAGTCTTAAGGGTAATATATTATTATTATTATTATTATTATTATTATTATTATTATTATTATTATTATTATTATTATTATTATTATTATTATTATTATTTATGTATATATTAGTGATATTTTAAGCTGAATTATTTCGACACTTGATTATTGGGGAAATGGTCAGTACCATTGGAGAGCCATGAATATTATAACTGTCCTGTTTTTAAATCTCCGAAACAGTTACATGGTAAACAGCTGATGATCCCCGTGTTAATATTAGACGCTTAAGGTCTCCTGTTTTTGTTTCACTCTTAGATAAATAACACCCCCCCCTTTTTTACTTATATTTTTTCATTCATTAATTTTCCAACGAATGTTAAGTTTGCAATATCTTGGATTTAGTTAGTTTGTCTGGGAATTTAAACTGCATTTTACATTTTTTTTAATGCCTCAAAGCTTCTTTAGACTATATATATATCATTCTCATTCTCTCTATCTCTCTCTATATATTTATCTATCTATATATCACTCTCTCTCCATATATATATATATTTATCTATATATCACTCTCTCTCCATATATATATTTATCTGTCTATATATCACTGTTTCTCTATTCGACATAAAAATTCGTCAGTTCGACAAGACTCACCTGAAGAAGATCGGAGGTTACATCGGTCGAAACGTTGTGAGAATAACATCCTAGATAAGAATAGTAGCTCGAATAATGCAAATAATAAACATTCCTAATCTAAACAAATCCTAAAACATAATACTTACAACGTGTCGACGAGAGATTCGGCTTTTTTCTGTCAACGACAAGAAGATTACGAGCGATCTGATGGAGTCAAAAGGATTCCACCAATCGAACGTCACAAACGGCTTATTCGTGTCACATGGGGTTACAGTTTCAGCTTCCCGTCGGAGACAAGAAACGAGAGAAAAATAGTGATCACCCTAGCCTCGAGGCAAGCAATATCCATGGCCCTACCGAAGTTATACAACATTTTTGCCATATTTTATTCAAAAACAGATTATATTTTGTAAATTAATGAGGTATTCAGTGCCAAATGCGAATTAAACCCATTTTAAGAACATTTTCCAAATCGATTTAATGACAATCACGAGTATAAACCCTTCTGGCGCCAATCTCGGAGAAAGAAATTGTCCATTTTTACAGAACCCTTTTTTCTTTCGAAACTTTTTTTGTAATTTCGACGATTATGAAATAAATCGATCGCCATGCGAATTAAAGCAACTCGATTAAAAATCTGTAAAAATGCCGCCAAGAATTTTTAACAAATTAACAAAAAAAAAAAACGCCAAAAGCCAAAAGCAGATGTTCCGAAGATGCGTTCATTCAATCTACGCGTTTAGCGATAAAAGTTCTATATATATTTGTTTTAAAATGGAAATCGCTCCAGACAAGGCATGAAGCCACTTGATGTAAGGAGCTAAAAAAGAAAAATACTACTTCGAGGTAAAAAAAAAAAAAACTAGCCAACGATAAGTGTTAGATGGATAGATTTCAACCAAGAAAACAGCAATTGTTTCCCCTTTTGTCAGAAGCATCGCTCATGGAATGTGAGGACTAAAAGGACAAAATAAGCGAAGCGAGAGTTACGAGGTTCGCTTTCTACGCTCCTCTACACTTTCCAACTGAACCGTGACAAACCGACAACGCGACAAACCAACTGACGGGAATGCACGGACGCATCTAAAAACAAAAAAATTTTCAAAATCGGAACAGAACCGAATCAATACGGCGGATTCTAGATAAACAAAGGGCTCGATATCCCATCGAATAGAGCTATAGCAATAATAAATGATGATAAAATGTACTTACTGCAGTTGCACGGTATCTTTGAAAATCAAAAGTGTCTCTGATTGAGATCAATCAATTTCGATTAATCCCAGTCGGCATCATCTATCATCAGACGTGTCCCCGACTGTGAGTGTAGATAGATTTATTAGGTATAATTGGCAAGGTTTGATTCCAGATCTACTCGTCCCCATACATCGGTTGAGTTTGATGATGTCATAGCCGGATTTTGAATATAGTCAGTTGTGGTTCAAAAGAACGAAGAAATATCTAGTGTAAGGTCCTGGCAATTCTTTTCGTCATGGTAAACAGTTGATCGGCGTTATCTTTTTGACACGCTGTGAGTAGTCAGCTCAATGCGTCGTGGCGTCTTTCTGCAGCAGTTGTCGTAGACATGTTGATCTTTTCTTCTTTATTTGATAATGGAAGCAATTAAGAAGTACACACAATGACTCCATTATTTGCTCCGGGCTGCACCCTAGTTTCTGCTTGGTTTATTTATTTTTGTTTTTACAGCAAGTTAATCTAGAGATGATTGCATTATCTATTCGGTCATCACGAATTTGACATCGAATAGATAAAGGACATAGTAGACCCTTACACCCCTGGGGCAATATGCCTTATTGTGGGTGGACTAAAGTATTAAAAAAATGAAGTAATATGGAATTTTGTAACCTTTTCAGTATTGGGTACTGAGAAAAGAACCTATATTGTTCATTTGTGCCCCTGGACATGAATCATGTTCATTTGTGTAGCACACCTGCCATATAAAATAACTCATAAAGCGTGCCCATTTATGTAGCGCCCCTATTATATAAAAGAACCGATATTAAGTTTACTGCCGCGCTTCTATTGTACAAAAGAATAAACAATTTAGACAAGAATGTGGAGTAACACCGTTTGTTACATAGTTGAGGTCACCTCTTTTTTTAAGGGAAATCGCCCCAGACAAGACATGAAACCACTTGATATAAGGAGCTAAAAAGAAAAAACTACTTCAAGGTAAAAAACTAGCCAACGATAAGTGCTAGATGGGTAGATTCCGACCCAGAAAACAGCAATTGTTTCCCCTTTGTCAGAAACATCGCTAATGGAATGTGTGGAGTAAAGGACAAAATAAGGAACGCGAGAGTTACGAGGCTGCCGAAAATAAACACAAGGTCCACTTTCTATCCTCTTTGGTTATCTGCATATATATATATATATATATATATATATATATATATATATATATATATATATATATATATATATATATATATATATATATAGCATTAAAAGAGACGTGTGGCTGACTGTCTGTCCATCTGTGTCCGCTAACTACCCTTAGACTATTATAGAGCCATTTTTTAATGGAAATCGCTCCAGACAAGGCACGAAGCCAGTTAATGTAAAAAAATACTACTTCAAGGTCAAAAGCTAGCCAACGAGATGTGTTAGATAGATTCCGACTTAGAAGACAGCAATTCTTTTCCCTTTGTCAGAAACATAGCTCATGAAATGTGAGGACTAAAGGACAAAATAAGGGGAGCGACAGTTACGAGGCTGCCGAAAGGTCCACTTTCTACTCTCTTCATTCAGACAAAAATGCGAGTAAGCACCTCTTATTACCTTTCTGTTGGGTATAGCCAGAGCTAATGTGCTTCCTGCTTTGGTTTCACTCGTCTAGTTCGTCCAGCAGTTCATGTGTTCTCCCAGGCAGTCATATTGAATTAAATCTGCATGCGCCTCAGTTAACTGGTTCATTCGTATTTCTGGAAAACGAAATTCGGTAATCGTGGACTTGTTATCGACGGTAGCTGTTCTTTAAACAGCGACCGTCGAGAACACGCCCCCCCCCCCTCCGGATCAAAATGCAGCAGAATAAAAGTGGAAGTGATCTCACCGCTCTTCCGGCTCTGAGGTCACTTCTTACGACTCGGTTGTCTACAGTGGCCGGTGAAAGATGGGTAGCGTGCCTTCTCAGCGTGGTAGTCGAACAGAATCCTCACAGTCGATGGGTGAAGAAGAAGGAGGGTCGGCAATGCCTTGTTTTCAACACTTCAAAATTGACAACGAGGAAACTCTAAACGATGAAATGATTTGTTTTGCAATCAACACGGGATGTTATTGCAACAATGCAAACACTGTCTTTCGATTGGTTGATCTGCGACGTTGATGCGATCTTACTGTAACACTGCTATCGACTATTTACCCGAGACAAACGGAACGCGCATCCCTAAAGTTACTACAGTGCTGTAGCTGAAAGAATCCTTGATGATGGTGTAGTATCTGTTCTGCCCATTAACAGAAGAAGAGATACCATTTTTGTATTTTTATCTTAATCCAGAGTTCCCTTTTTTTGGGAGTGGTGGATTTTCCGCACATTAAAAGCTGACTTAATTTCTTAACTTTGCCCTCGAGGGGAGGCAAGCAAACAGAAAGTATCCGTTGGTCATATACCACCAAAATTTTATTTGCATATGTACTTTCCTATTTACTTGTCTCCCCACTATATTTTGCGTTACATCCCCGATTTGTAGTTTTTATTGAGGGGAAATAAGGCAAAAAAAGAAAGGAAGAAAAATAAGAAGAATGAAACAAAGACAAGAAGAGAAGAAAAGGCAGCGGCTTAGCAAGCCATTAATTACTAAAGCTTCACACAAATGCGCAAATGTACGCAACTAAGTTTTTAAAGTTAAATTAAAATAACATTTAAAATAATACAATTTAAAATAACATTTAAAATAATAAAATTTAAAATAACATTTAAAATAATAAAATTTAAAATAACACTTAAAAAATAATTACAATAATTACATTAAAATAAAATTAAAAATATTAAAATAACATTAAAAATATTAAAATTAAAATAACATTAGAAATGATAAAATTAAAATAACATTAAAAATAATAAAATTAAAATAACATTAAAAAATATTAAAATTTAAAATACATTAAAAATATTAAAATTAAAATAACATTAAATATAATAAAATTTAAAAAAACATTAAAAATATTAAAATTAAAATTAGATTAAAAATAAAATTTAAAAAACATTAAAAATAATAATATTTAAATAATATTAAAATAATAAAAATGTAAATAACATTAAAAATAATACGTTTAAAAAACATTAAAAATAATAAAAATGTAAATAACATTAAAAATAATAAAATTTAAATAACATAAACATTAATAAGTTTAAAAAACATGAAAAATAATAAAATTTAAATAACATTAAAAATAATAAGTTTAAACAACATTAGAAATAATAAAATTTAAATAACATTAAAAATAATAAAAATGTAAATAACATTAAAAATAATAAATTTAAATAACATTAAAACTAATAAAAATTAATTAACATTAAAACAATAAATTTTAAATAATATTAAAAATAATAAAAATGTAAATAACATTAAAAATAATAAGTTTAAAAAACATTAAAAATAATAAAAATTTAAATAACATTAAAAAAAATAACATTTGAATAAGATTAAAAATAATAAAAATGTAAATAACATTACAAATAATAAGTTTAAAAAACATTAAAAATAATAAAATTTAAATAACATTAAAATATTAAAATACAAATAACATTAAAAATAATAAAATTTAAAAAAACATTAAAAATATTAAAATTAAAATAAGATTAAAAATAAAATTTTAAATACATTAAAAATAATAAAATTTAAATTACATTAAAAATAATAAAATCTAAATAACATTAAAAATAATAAGTTTAAATAACATTAAAAATACTAAAAATGTAAATAACATTAAAAATAATAAGTTTAAAAAACATTAAAAATACTAAAATGTAAATAATATTAAAAATAATAAGTTTAAAAAACATGAAAAACAATAAAATTTAAATAACATTAAAAATAATAAGTTTAAATAACATTAGAAATAATAAAATTTAAATAACATTAGAAATAATAGAATTTAAATAGCATTAAAAATAATAAAAATGTAAATAACATTAAAAATACTAAATTTAAATAACATTAAAACTAATAAAAATATATTAACATTAAAAATAATAAATTTTAAATAATATTAAAATAATAAAAATGTAAATAACATTAAAAATAATAAGTTTAAAAAACATTAAAAATAATAAAATTTAAATAACATTAAAAATAATAAGTTTAAAAAACATTAAAAATAATAAGTTTAAAAAACATTAAAAATAATAAGTTTAAAAAACATTAAAAATACTAAAATGTAAATAACATTAAAAATAATAAGTTTAAAAAACATTAAAAATAATAACATTTAAATAAGATTAAAAATAATAAAAATGTAAATAACATTAAAAATAATAAATTTAAATAGCATTAACACTAATAAAAATTAATTAACATTAAAAATAATAAATTTTAAATAATATTAAAAATAATAAAAATGTAAATAACATTAAAAATAAGTTTTAAAAACATTAAAAATAAAAATTTAAATAACATTAAAAATAATAATAACTTTAAAAAACATTAAAAATAATGAAATTTAAATAACCCTAAAAATAATAAAAATGTAAATAACATTAAATATACTAAGTTTAAAAAACATTGAAAATAATAAATTTTAAATAATATTAAAAATAATAAAAATTAATTAACAAAAATAAAAACTAATCAAACGTTCAATACTTGAAACATAGAAATAATTAAAGCGAAATGTTCATTTTTCTTAACTTGATTTTCCGTTATAAGGATATGAAAATAAACAAAATTAACTTTAATTAACTCGTAAATAAACAGAACAGATTACAAAATAAATCCAGAAACAAAAAGAAATTCTAAAGTTTGAAAAAAATAAAAATAAAAATAAAAAACAACGGCGGGAACTTAGTTGGTAACCCAATAAATTGGCAACATTATTTTCTTGAAATTAAATGATGTGATATTTTTTCCTTGAAATGTTGCCATAAAAAGAATTGCGTGTTATACTGGAGTAATTAATAAGGAGATAAATAATAAAAGTAATGCCGGCGAGAGAAATACGTCGTGCAAAATCGATGAT
>OY744519.1:218910388-218942888 GCA_963556195.1 Sepiola atlantica
AGACAATTGCGAATTGTCTTGGCTTTACGAGAGCTTCTCTTTCGCCATTTATTTTTGCCCTAGGCCACCCTATATCTTGAAGGACACAATCATCCATTCCCACATGTCATCCAGACTCAATTTATTTTTGACCCCCCTTAGTTCCCACTCCCAATTAGAGACCGACCTTCTTGTTTTCGGATCACCCGTAAAACAGTGGGCAGTCTATCACTTAGCAGAGGGTTGGGAGGGCACTACTAATCTTGTACAGAACTTTTGTATATATTGTCCCACTTCTCAACGATGAATTTTACAAATAAAATTGTTTTAAACAAATTGGGGATTATCAAAGTAGGTTCAACCCACAGAGCGAATGAGGTATTTTGGTGAGAGTGTCTAGCGTAGAGTAAAGTCAAATATATGACAAATTGTATGTCCAACGACCCTCCATCCATAACGATTCGGGCTTCATGCCTAAGGCAAATGTAATTTTTTATATGCATTGCTTTTTTTCCTTTAAAATACTTGTTTGTACTGTCCTATTTTTGTCTAAATAAAATCGCCATTATTCGTGGAAACGCATGGAGTCTGCTCTCGGCCTGCCAAGCCAGCCGGATATTCGAAGAAAACTATTGACTGTGATACGATTATATATAAGGAATCAGGATTTCTTACTACTGAACTAAACAATGTCCAAGTGAGGAATAAGGGATTTATTAATTAATATTTTGAAAGAAATTTTATTATTTGTTTATTTTACCAATTAGTTTTTCATTTTATTTGTGATCTTTCTTTCTTACTTTCTTTTTAAATTGCGTTTGTCATTTTTTTTTCGGTTTTCATTCTTTCTTTCTTACTTTTTTCTTTCTTTTCTTTCTTTCTTTCTTACTTTTTTTCTTTTCTTTCTTTCTGTCTTTCTTTCTTTCTGTCTTTCTTTATTTTTTCTTTCTTTTTTTCTTTCTTTCTTACTTTCTTTTTTATTGCGTTTGTCATTCTTTTTTCGGTTTTAATTCTTTCTTTCTTACTTTTTTCTTTCTTTTCTTTCTTTCTTTCTTTCTTACTTTTTTCTTTCTTTTCTTTCTTTCTTTCTTTCTTACTTTTTTTCTTTCTTCTCTTTCTTTCTTTCTTTCTTTTTGTCTTTCTTTATTTTTTCTTTTTTTCTTTCTTTTTTCTTTCTTTCTTACTTTTTTCTTTCTTTCTTACTTTTTTTCTTTCTTTCTTTTTTTCTTTTTTTTCTTTTTGTCTTTTTTTCCTTCATTCTTTCCGCTTGTTATTCTTTATCGTTTTCCTTCTTCTTTTCTTTCTTTTAATCTTTTTTTCTTTCTTTCTTTTACAAAACAACATGTATACATGATCTTTTTTCGAAACATAGTTACCATTCAAGTCGATGTTTCCATGTTCGAAGACCGTATTTGAAAAATTCTGAAGGACGTTTTGCGGAGCCAAGTAGTGGCACAGTGTTTTGCTTCTTCTATTTCATTAAAATGCTTTCATCTGAGGATTTATTTGAGTTTTGGAAAAAGGGAAGAAGTCTGATGGAGCTAAATCTGGACTGTATGGTGGGTGAGGAAAGCCCTCCCCATCGAAATTCTCGAAGTACATCTTTCGCAACCCTCGAAGAATGCGTTGGTGAATTGTCATGATGAAGCAGGCCCCCACCATGAAGTTTCCCATTTCGTTTTTTTTTTAATGAAAACGTCCCTAAGTTTTTTTAAAACCTCAGTTAAAACCCTAACCCTAACCCTAACCCTCACCCTAACCCTAACCATAACCTTAGTTAATGTTCTTTGATTTTCGGTGTAATCTATCAGTATCATGCCATCTGAATCCCAGAAAACCGTGGCTGTCACTTTTTTGTGCTGACTTTTGAGAGTTGGACTTGATAGGTCCTGAAGATCTACGTGGAAGTCATTGCTTTGATTGTTTTTCGGATTCAGGATCAGACTGGTAAATCCAAGTTTCATCTCCAGTGATAATTTTCGTCAGAAATTGTTCTTCGTCTACTTAGATTTTGTTCAATAATTTTCACGAGAGATCCCTTCGGAGATTCTACTGGTCAGGCCGCAACGTTTTTAGGGCCCTTCGTGCTGAAAGCTGGCTCAGTCCTAAATCACCATGAAGAATTGAACGTTGTTTTGCGGCAACCATGCTGAGAGTAGTTTACACGACTCGAACCTTTTTCTCTTCTTTTCGTAAGGATGTTTTGCCAGCCATTCAAAAGAATTCTTTAGTTTATAAATTCATGTGTCAGTGTGGAGCTGACTACGTTGGCAAGACATCCGAAAGATTAGAATTTAGAATATCCCAACACATAACACGTGATATTCGCCTACACAAGGTTTCGAGATCATCCGGGAACTTCCAGGCACAGGAATCAGCCATCGGTAATCACCTCGTTAGTACAAATAGTTGTTCTGACAACTATTCCGATGGGTGGTTTTCTGTTTTACACAGTGCCAGGTCGAACTACCATCTCAATATTATTGAAGCGTTAGTCATTAACAACTCTCGACCTAGCCTGTGTAGACAAAAGATTTTGAAGCATCAGTTGGAGATCTTTAATGATTCAAAGCCACCATAACGTTGAGAGATTTACCTTCTTTTTTTTTTCATCTCTCAATCGTTTTCTCCAACTGAAATAAGTTTTCCCCTCATATCTCATTCGACTTTTAGTAATTTACCATTCTGACGTTTCCTCTCAGAGGGTCAGACGATAAGGCCTTAAGGTAATTTTAACAATTTTTCTTTTTTTTCCACTCGTCTGTTTCATTGATTATAATAATGCTTCCTCTAAAATTGATCCTACGATACTGTTGTACACGAAATATATATATATATATATATATATATATATATATATATATATATATATATATATATATATATATATATATATATATATACACGTTGGATTTGAGTTGAAAAACACTTATATATATATATATATATATAATATATATATATTATAAATAAACCATGACGATGTCTCTTCTCTTCAATTCTCTTAATCTGATCCTGCTGGTTAGCTGAATAATAAATATATTCGTCCGTCCGTCCGTCCGTCTGATATCTGTGATTTAACCAACCAGTTAGGAAGGGTCAACACTAATCACCTGAACGTCTCAAGCCGGCACCGCCAAGTTACATAGAAAACCTCGACGCCGACTTTGCTGTCGGCATCAACGACGCCGCGAAACACCGACGCCGCCACTACCGCTGCCCGCCCGCATACATTTTGCGCACGAGACGAGACAGATAAAAGACATTGGCTGGAAGCGCGGCAAATTGTGCCGGCATTGTGAATGAAGTCATCAACGTCTTTTTCATTTTATCTACGGAACATCAATAAGACATCAATCTCGGCTCAATCAGACAGTTATGGCCAAGCGATGAATTGAAAAAAAAAATAACCAAAAAAGTATCAGCACAAAATGTCCAGGGCGTGGTTCGTGCTTATCAATTAATATAATATATAAAGTAAAGTCAGTCGGTTGTGGTCTTAAAGGGGCGAAAAGAAATCACATGAACGGAAGGCAATTAACACACTATTGCGTTGAGAGAAAGTACAGAAAGTACAGAAGTAACGGGTTGTCAGAGGCTGGCTCCTCACTTCTTCTGATTAGTAATAACGACTCTATTCATAGAATCAGGAAGAGTTCATTCGGTGACAGAATAGGGTAGATAAACATAACAAAGTATCTTCATTGTTTCTTTGTCATCGATAACTTTTTCCCTCAATATAAATATTCGATTCTGCTTGGTCAGGTTTTCATCTGGATCGTGCTACCATGTTGTTAAGAAAGATAAAATGTAATTCAATATAATTCCTTTTAGAAAATATTTTGTCCGGATAGGAATTATTTTCAAATGGCCGCCACATTAACATATATATATATATATATATATATATATATATATATATATATATATATATATATATATATAATATATATATATATATATATATAGTCATTCACATACAGACGGTTCCGCTGTACACTACTCTTCAGTGCGGCTAGACCAGTTAATGCCTCAAGCCGGGATTGGAACTTACCGTCGAGCTGACAGTCGGCATTCCTACCCCTACGCTATCATACGACACTGACTCAATGTAAGTAATATCTCAATGTAAACATTGCAAGTGCCGGGAGCTCGAATTAGTTTTACCTAATGAACTATGCCTTAAAGCTAATGGCAGTTGGCGATATCCTTACAAATAAGCTCTATCTAGGGGGGGGGAGCTTAAAGCTAATAGCTACATTGGTTTTACAATCACTACCCTATCCCGCCACCTCACTATGTATCTTGTAAACTTTAGCTCAATTTACTAACATCTACAAAAACATATCTGCCCTCACTCTGATTTAAGACAAATTCTAGTTAATAATACAAAAATTATACATTCCGAAACTAATTAAAAAAAATTAAAAATACTGGAAGCTATCTACATAAAAACCGAACACCCTACAATTAACAACATCACATATGAAACCAGTGGTAACATTTTAAACTGCTTAACGTAATGCGATTTTGTTCTGTGACGTCATCCAGCGTTGTATTAGGTTGGTGCAAAAACAATGGCGTTTTCTCACATATCTTATATTTATATATGTTTTCTGAATTCATTTATTGATAAATATAGCGTTGTTATAGGTCATTTTAAAGCGCGTTGTTCGCTCTATCGAATCGTGTTATCTGCTTCCATTTTTTATCTCTTCATTTATTGTTTTTGCAGGCTTTTCGACAGCATGGGCAAAATTGAAATCCGCACGATATTCTTGTTCCAGTTCAAACTAGGCCGAAAAGCTGCCGAGACAGCTCGTGATATCAGTGATGCGTTTGGCCCAGGAACCACTAACGAACGTACAGCATAAAGGTGGTTCAAGAAATGTCGCAATCCTGCCGAGTGCTTCGAAGATAAAGACGGTCAAGGCCGGCCGACTGCGGTTGATAACGAAGATCTTAAAGCCTTGATTGAAGCCGAGTAGCAGCTTCTTCTTTCGTGTGAATCAGATGATTCTGGTGTTGGCATTAGTTTCTGCGATGTTTTTTTCTAGTTAGAAATATTTCTGGAAAGACATCGAGAAGGACCACGAGAAGGTTGCCAACATCCCTAAGGGTTTAATGTCAGAGTTTCTTTTCTTTTTTTTTCATTTTATTTCAGTAAGTTCTTATAAATCAAGCGGCCCCTTCCTTGGTCTAATACTTGATTTCGTTGTGAGAAACATAGATATACAAGTGTTTATTAAAAGTTCTTTCTTCTTCTAGTCAAGCAGTGGGGAATATTACATTTCTTCTCCGCAATAGAGCATTTAAGTACGTTTTAGTTTTTCTTTCTTGTAGTCTTTTCTTGGTCTTGTCGGATTCCAGGAAAATAATTCATCTGATCTTATGTTCTTCTTCTTTCGTGTGAATCAGATGATTCTTGTGTTGGCATTAGTTTCTCCGATGTTTTTCTAGTTAGAAATCTTTCTGGAAAGACATCGGGTACTTACGAGAAGGACCACGAGAAGGTTGTCAATATCCCTAAGTGACAGTGGTACTTTGGAATCAGCTGGATTCGAACTTGGAACACCCAGGTCTTCAGTCCGTGTCGATATCCACTCAACCACGGTCACCTCCCAACGAGAAGTTGCTGAGGAATGGTCGACCTCGAGTTCACGAGAAGTTGCTGATGAACTCGAGGTTGACCATTCAACAGTCGTTCGCCAGTTGAAGCAAATAAGGAAGTCAAAAAAGCTGGATAAATCGGTGCCGCACGAATTAAACAATAATAAAAAAAATCGTCGTTTTTCGCAACAGAAACGACCCATTTCTCAAGCGAATTGTGACGTGTGATGAGAAGTGGGTCATCTATGACAATCGGCGACGATCGCCACAGTGGTTGGATGCCGGCGAAGCTCCAAAACACTTCCCGAAGCCGAAATTGCACCAAAAAAAAATTATGGTGACTGTTTGGTGGTCTGCGACCGGTCTCATCCATCACAGCTTCTTGAATCCGGGCGAAATTATTACGGCGTAGAAGTACTGCCAACAAATTGACGAAATGCACCAGAAACTCCAACGTATGCGCCGGAGATTGGTCAATATGAAGGGACCAATTCTCCTCCATGACAACGCTCGCCCGCATGTTGCACTACTGGCCCTGCAGAAGCTGAACGAATTGGGCTACGAGACTGCATAATCCGCCATATTCACCGGACCTCTCGCCCACCGATTATCACTTTTTCAAGCATCTCGATAACTTCCTGCGCGAGAAATGCTTCAAAAGCCGAGATGATGCCGAATCGGCCTTCAATGACTTCATCGCTTCAAATACTCCGGATTTTTATGATAATCGAATAAGTAAACTTATTTCCCGTTGGCAAAAATGTGTTCATTCTAATGGTTCTTATTTTGATTAATAAAGTTTGGTATAAAAGAAGTTGTAGTCTTTTGAAGTTGAACGTCAAAAAACGCCATTGTTTTTGCACCAACCCAATATCAAAATTAACAAAAAAATTAATAAATGTTCCATAGGTTTCACGAACGTTTTCGATTCTTCGTCGAATCATCCTCAGGTGTCAAAAGCAAATGAACAAAAAAACTGGAGAAAAAAGAGAATTTTTAAAACGACGGCGGAGAAACGCGCATAGAACGCTTTTCACATTGTTCCAGAAAGTCGTTGACGATTTAAACTCAGCAACGCTGGATGGCATCACAGAACAAAATCGCATTACGTTAAGCATTTTAAAATGTTACCACTGGTTTCATATGTGATGTTGTTAATTTTATGTTGTTGTGTCTTTATGTAGATCGCTTCGAGTATTTTTAATTTTTATACATTAATTTCGTATGATTCGACGAAGAATCGTACACGTTCGTGAAACCTGTGAAACGTATGGAACATTTATGAATTTTTTGAATTTAATACAATACAGATCATCAGAAACATTGAAAAAATAAAAAGATGATGTAATATTACAGACAATGTTTGCATAAATGAGAAAATTCTGTCTAAATGCACACACACAAGATATATATATATATATATATATATATATATATATATATATATATATATATATATATATATATATATATATATATACATACATATTTATAGTCAGTAATGAAAATATATTTATGGTTAATAAGCTACACAAAGGCTTCTGCGTTTCATCCCCGTAGAAAATCGTGAGGCTTACGATTCCCTACGGGGATGAAACGCGAAAGCCTCTGTGAAGCTAATTTGCCATAAATATATTTTCATAACTTACTAATTAGCTTTACTCACGTATTGAGTACTGTTGAAGTAAATACTGAAAATTAATGCATACAATATTATATTTCCTTATCACACTTATGTGGATGCATGAAATTATATATATATATATATATATATATATATATATATATATATATATATATATATATGATTATTTTTATCTACACAGACATGTACAAAATCTGCGACACTGGCATGTCTTTCCAAATATGATCTTTCCAAATATGATCTAATGTTAAGATCGGACTCTAACTCTGCCTGATGAGATCTCAGTTTATAATAACTGTTGATCGATAACATCGACATGCCAGTGTCGCAGATTGTGTACACGTCTGTGTAAATAAAAATAATCATATATAAAAGCTCTATTTGATATTGAGCACTTTTTATAAACCCGGTTTAAATTCTTTGGATTACTACCCTGTGGATGTTTTACCTGGATTATTATCATTATATATATATATATATATATATATATATATATATATATATATATATATATATATATATATATATATATATATATATATATATTATTTGTAAACGTCTTTGGCTACAAAGCAACGTGCAATTAGCATACGTATTCGAGTCGTCATCTTTGTGTTTTCATACCAAAAATTGACCAACACAAAGAAGAGCAGTAAAAAAAAAGGTTCTTCCTGTCACGTGATCACGTGATCTCACACCGTTTTTTCCGGTGCTGCGTAAAGGAAGCTCAGTTGTCAGCCAATCAGGAAAACCTCTATTTGTTGTTGTTGTTGACGTTAGTGTAAAAGCTTATTGCAAATGGAAATAAGCATCTTTTGATGTGTATCTTTTTGTGATATTTTCTTTTCCTTGACTTTATTCTGTTTTGTATTTCGTCAGAAATACATCTTATTTAGGTGTTTTGAAAAGACACGAAAAAAAAAAAAACCCTGCATTACTTTGACGTACAGGAAACCATTGTTTTTTTGACAATGGTTAATAAACAAACATGTCGTTCAATTTCTTCCTTTTAGGTTTTTTGTTTGTTTATCTATATTCATCTATGTCTCTAGATGTAAACATTTGTCTCCCCTTTCTCTTCTTCCGCCGTTCTCTTTCTCTCTCTATATATTTATATAGTCTTCGGTAATTTGCGATTTCGCTAAATTGTAGTTAAGTTTATTAAGATTTTGCTTAATTGTGGTTCGGTAAATTGATGTTTCGTTTTATTGTAATTCAGTTCATTGAGATTTCACTTCATTGTAGTTAGATTTATTTTGATTTAACTAAATTGTGGTTCGGTAAATTGAGATTTAACAAAATTGTGGTTCGGTAAATTGAGATTTAACTAAACTGTGGTTCGGTAAATTGAGATTTAACTAAATTGTGGTTCGGTAAATTGCGATTTAACTAAATTGTGGTTCGGTAACTTGAGATTTAACTAAATTGTGGTTCGGTAACTTGAGATTTAACTAAATTGTGGTTCGGTAAATTGAGATTTAACTAAATTGTGGTTCGGTACCTTGAGATTTAACTAAGTTGTGGTTCGGTAACTTGAGATTTAACTAAATTATGGTTCGGTAAATTGAGATTTAACTAAATTGTGGTTCGGTAAATTGAGATTTAACTAAATTGTGGTTCGGTAAATTGAGATTTAACTAAATTGTGGTTCGGTAAATTGAAATTTAACTAAATTGTGGTTCGGTAACTTGAGATTAAACTAAATTGTGGTTCGGTAAATGGAGATTTAACTAAATTGTGGTTCGGTAAATTGAGATTTAACTAAATTGTGGTTCGGTAACTTGAGATTTAACTAAATTATGGTTCGGTAAATTGAGATTTAACTAAATTGTGGTTCGGTAACTTGAGATTTAACTAAATTGTGGTTCAGTAACTTGAGATTTAACTAAATTGTGGTTCGGTAAATTGAGATTTAACTTAATTGTGGTTCGGTAAATTGAGATTTAACTAAATTGTGGTTCGGTAACTTGAGATTTAACTAAATTGTTGTTCGGTAACTTGAGATTTAACTAAATTGTGGTTCGGTAAATTGAGATTTAACTAAATTGTGGTTCTGTAAATTGAGATTTAACTAAATTGTGGTTCGGTAACTTGAGATTTAACTTAATTGTGGTTCGGTAAATTGAGATTTAACTAAATTGTGGTTCGGTAACTTGAGATTTAACTAAATTGTGGTTCGGTAAATTGAGATTTAACTAAATTGTGGTTCGGTAAATTGAGATTTAACTAAATTGTGGTTCGGTAAATTGAGATTTAACTAAATTGTGGTTCGGTAAATTGAAATTTTGCTCCATTGTGGTTCGGTAAATGGAGATTAAACTAAATTGTGGTTCGGTAAATTGAGATTTAACTAAATTGTGGTTCGGTAAATTTAGATCTAACTAAATTGTGGCTCGCTTAATTGGGGTCCGCTTGATTGAGATTTCGCGTGATTGTAGTTAGATTAATTATGGTTTAACTAAATTGTTGTTTGCTTAATTGTGGTTCAATTAATTGAGATTTCGCTTAATTGTGTTTCAGTTAAATTGTGGTTCGGTGAATTCAGATTTCGCTTACTTTTGATTCGGTAAATTGAGATTTTGCTTAATTATGGTTCGGTAAATAAAGATTTCGCTTAATTGTGGTTTAGTAAACTAAGCTTTCGCCTAATTGTAATCAAGTAAATTTGAGTTTTGCTTAATTGTTGTTTCTCTTAATTGTGTTTCGATGAATTGAGATATAGCGTAATTGTGGTTCAGTTACTTGAGATTTTGCTTAATTGTGTTTCGGTAAATGTAAATTTCGCTTGTTTGTGGTTTTGTTAATTTAGAATTGAGATTTCGCTTAATTGTTGTTCGGTAAATTGAGTTTTCGCTTAATTGTGTTTCAGTAAATTGAGATTTCGTTTAATTGTGGTTCGGTAAATTGAGTTTTCGCTTAATTGTGTTTCGGTAAATTGAGATTTTGCTTGATTGTGGTTCGGTAAATTAAGATTTCGCAAAATTGTGGTTCGGTAAATTGAGATTTCGCTGAATTGTGGTTCGGTAATTTGAGATTTCGGTTAATTGAGGTTCGGTAAATTGTAATTTTACTTAATTGTGGTTCAGTAAATTGAGATTTCGCTTAATTGTGGTTCGGTAAATTGAGATTCTGCTGATTGTGGTTCGGTAAATTGATATTTTGCTTTATTGTGGTTCGGTAAATTGAGATTTTGCTTAATTGTGGTTCGGTCAATTGAGATTCCGCTCAACTGTCTTTCGGTAAATTTATATTTCGCTTAAGTGTGGTTCGGTTAATTCAGATTTCGCTTAGTTGTGGTTCGGTAAATTAAGATTTGCTTAATTGTGGTTCGGTAAATTGAGATTTCGCTTAATTGTGGTTCGGTAAATTGATATTTAGCTTAATTGTGGTTCGGGAAATTGATATTTAGCTTAATTGTGGTTCGGGAAATTGAGATTTTGCTTAATTGTGATTCGGTAAATTGAGATTTTACTTCATTGTGGGTCGGTAAATTGAGATTTTGCTTAATTGTGGTTCGGTAAATGGAGATTTTGCTTAATTGTGGTTCGGTAAATGGAGATTTTGCTTAATTGTGGTTCGGTAAATTGAGATTTTACTTAATTGTGGTTCGGGAAATTGAGATTTTGCTTAATTGTGGTTCGGAAAATTGATATTTTACTTAATTGTGGTTCGGTAAATTGATATTTTACTTAATTGTGGTTCGGTAAATTGAGATTTTACTTAATTGTGGTTCGGTAAATTGAGATTTTGCATCATTGTGGTTCGGTAAATTGAGATTTTACTTAATTGTGGTTCGGTAAATTGAGATTTTACTTAATTGTGGTTCGGTAAATGGAAATTTTACTTAATTGTGGTTCGGAAAATTGAGACTTTACTTAATTGTCGTTCGGTTAATTCAGATTTTATTTAATTGTGATTCGTTAAATTGAAATTTTGCTTAATTGTGGTCCGGTAAATTGAGATTTCGCTTCATTGTGGTTCGGTAAATTGTGATTTTGCTAAATTGTGGTTCGGTAAATTGACATTTTGCTTAACTGTAGTACGGTAAATTGCGATTTTACTTAATTGTGGTTCGGTAAATTGAGATTTTCCTTAATTGTGGTTCGGTAATTTGAGATTTTACTTAATTGTGGTTCGGTAAATTGATATTTAGCTTAATTGTGGGTCGGTAAATTGAGATTTTACTTAATTGTGGTTCGGTAAATTGAGATTTTACTTACTTGTGGCTAAGTAAATTGATATTTTACTTAATTGTGGTTCGGTAAATTGAGATTTTTCTTAATTGTGGTTCGGTAAATTGAGATTTAACTAAATTGTGGTTCGGTAAATTGAGATTTTACTTAATAGTGGTTCGGTAAATTGAGTTTTTTCTTAATTGTGGTTCGGTAAATTGAGATTTTGCTTAATTGTAGTTCGGTAAATTGAGATTTTACTTAATTGTGGTTCGGTACATTGAGATTTTCCTTAATTATGGTTCGGAAATTGAGATTTCGCTTAATTGTGGTTCGGTAAATTGAGATTTTGCTTAATTGTGGGTCGGTAAATTGAGATTTTACTTAATTGTGGTTCGGTAAATTGAGATTTTTCTTAATTGTGGTTCGGTAAATTGAGATTTCGCTTAATTGTGGTTCAGTAAATTGCGATTCCGCTTAATTGTGTTTCGGTAAATTGAGATTTTGCTTAATTGTGGGTCGGTAAATTAAGATTTCGCTTTATTGTGGTTCGGTAAATTGAGATTTTACTTAATTGTGGGTCGGTAAATTAAGATTTCGCTTTAATGTGGTTCGGTAAATGTAGATTTTACTTAAATGTTTCTCGATTGATTATGATTCCGCTTAATTGTTATTTGGTTAATTGTAGCGTGCAAACTTTCAACAAATACGGTCAAGGTTTGATCCTAGATAAAAACACTTGGCTATTCAGTCACAATTTATTAATCAGTTAACCAATTTCTCGATAGCAACTGAAGCGTGAAACACGTTTGACAACAAGATGCATTTTCCCGCCTCTCGGGTAAGTATACATTAGTTTCAATTACTGTCTGTGGTGATTTCGTCGCGGCAGTGTGGGCTTGGTTTTAAGGCTCGGTATTCTTGGCTGAATCTACGAATTACTTTTATCCCATGCGACCGAATGCAACCACCACTCCTTCACTGATGACGACGTCGACTGTAGATATGAAATGCTTTAATATTTAATATATATATATATATATATATATATATATATATATATATATATATATATATATATATATATATATATATATATATATATGTGTGTGTGTGTGTAAAGGAGTAAGGCTACTAAAATTTGTAAAAAGTTTTTTTTCAACATTTATTCATTATTTTGTTATTTTATTATTTTATAATTTATATAATGCGTTTTAAGCGTTGTCCGCTCTCATCAGATATGTAAATCTCTCTCTCTCTCTCTTTCTCTCTCTCTCTCTCTCTCTCTCTCTCTCTCTCTCTATATATATATATATATATATATATATATATATATATATATATATATATAAACAGCTATTACGTTTTTTTTACAATTCATCAGTGTGGCCAGATTAAATGTTTTTTTAAAAAAATATTTACAGATTTACGATACTGGTTACCTAGATCACTCAATTCCTTTCACAGAATAGGAATAGTACCGCAATACGCTAAGTTGAAACCTGCGTTTCTACTACCAGAGTACTTCACCAATATAGAAGCGTATCAGGGTGTTTGAAATATCGATGCCATAACTTTGGAATTATGTTCTATATGTGAAAATAAGTTCTCATAAAAATAGTTCTAGAAACGTGGTAAACTCAAATGCGACGCGAGAAAGCAAACGGCGTTTATTTCAATCCCTTTTCTTTCTCTGCGTTGACCGATTCCTTTTACTTTGAACCCTAACCTTTTTATTTATCTCAAACAAAAAATGGGAAATCTCGTAAAAACACATTGGCTGAAAACTTCAGCCAATCAAAACACGACACGCCAGTGACTAACGCGAGATTTTCCTGGACCCTATAAAATTCTCGCTCTTTCTCTTTTCTCCTCCGATTTCCTGCCGACAGCACACACAGGAGATCGTCGTCCACTCACCCTCCAGTCTTGATCGAGGAGAGGGGATGCAAAAGTCAAAAAGTAGGTAATCAATATTTAATTTCTTCTCACGAACAAAGAACTCACATCCAAACACACACACCCGCACCTTACAAGTGCCACAAATAGACATAAGAAACCTTCCACGCTTGCACGCACACATTCATGTAGTGTCTCTGTACTCTCACACGCCTATTCACATAGGGAAATATATAAAGGCATTTCTCAAAACTCGTGTACACTCAACGAACTTTCTCTACCATGACCAAAAGTTACCTGAACCAAAAATGAACAATTCAATGAACATTTCCTTCACACGAACTGATCTTTAAATTCATGTAAAACTAGTTAAAAATTTGTTATTATAATAATGTCTTCTTCTCACTTTCATTCACCAAACCCTGTTGGCTGTTATTAAATGCACCTCTCCCATGTATTTTCTCCTTTAATTCATGTTGTTCATACCAATGTGTCTTCCTTCGCTATAATAGAACATTTATCCTTCCTCCTTTTAAATAATAAATGGACGGAGTGGTTTCTGGATAAACCGAAAATGACGCTACCGTTGTCCCAAATAATAATACAAGATCCAGGGATCACCTTCTCCTCCATTATTGGCCCTGGTATCCTCTCCCAACATCTCGTTAAAGACCATAGTTTTCTGAATTATTGGATCAAATACTGATCTACATTATTTTCCCCAGAGAAGTGAGTAAAAAAAAGATGAAGAGAGTAAGAAACTGAGAGAGAAAGAGAGAGAGAGAGAGAGAGAGAGAGAGAACAAGAGAGAGGAAGAGACAAAGAGTGAAAGAAAAAGAGAGAGAAATATAAAAAGAGAAAGATAGATAGATAGATAGGGAGAGAGAGATAAAGATATATATATATAAAGAGAGAGAAAGAGAAAGAGAGATAGAAAGAGATAGAGAAAGATATATATATATATATATAGAGAGAGAGAGAGAGAGAGAAAGAAAAAAAGAGTGAGAAAAAGAGAAAGGGGGATAGAGAGAGAAAGAGAAAGAAATAGAAAAATGGACAGAGAAAGAGAGATAGAGAGAGAGCAAGAGAGAGAGAGAGTTAGAAAGAGAGGGAAAGTGAGGGAGAGAAAGAGAAAGAGATAAAGAGAGAGAAAAAGAGAGAGAGAAAGAAAGAGATAAAGATAAAGAGAGAGAAAGAGAGAGAGAAAAAGAGAAAGAGAAAGAGAGAGAGAAAGAGAGAGAGAGAGAGAGAACTATTTATTTCGCCTTCGTAAGTACGTGAACAAAACACAGTGACGATCGGCTTAAGACAGAGGGAGGCGATATGGTGCTTGAAACACACAGAAAGGGGTGTGTACAGACAGAGGATCGAAAAGAGAAACTTACACGTGTTCTATATACGAGGTTGAAAAAGAGGGTGTTATATCAGTTGAGAGAGAGAGAGAGACAGGGAAAAGAGTCAAAATAGAGAAAGAGAGAAAATAAAAAGTGGGATGCCATCAAATAGTCGTGTGCTTGTAAAATGATGCACGCAATGTATTTCCTTTATTTGTAGATCAAATTGCATTTGTTCTTTTTTGATTTTGTTGTTTAAAGAATTCAATTAAAACGGATGAAAGAAAAAACCAAATTTTATTCACCGTGGAATTTCCACGAGTGTTTCTAATGGAGAAGAAAGAGAGAGGGTAAAGATAAAGAGACGGAGTGCGAAATATCGATGGATTTAGATAGGCAGATAGATAAAGAGAGAGAGAGAGAGAAAGAGAGAGAGAGAGAGGGGTGAGGAGGGAGAGAGGTGGTTCACGAATCGATTCAAAAAAAGCATTTACAGAAATATTTCAATTAGGAACGCTTACAAAGAAAATAATAAACACGAAAACATAAGAACAAAATGGCAAAATATCACGAAGTAAAAAACAAAACAAATTCTTCTGGAAGAGAAATAGAATTTTTGAATGGATACAAACAATAACGAAGCAAAAAAACAAAAAAACAAAATCTAAAACTAAACAATAACGAACCAAAAAAAGAAAAAAAACAAAATATAAAACTAAACAAAAAATAGATAAAAGCGAGAAAAGAAAAGGAAGCCGAAACAAACAAAAAAGAAAGAAAGAAGCAGAAACACAAAGATGGCGGAAAACCATTGATGAAAGCGACGTCGCCGACATTTTGTTTGGCTGTGAATCACGTGACTTCGCGTTACTTCATTAGTAGCAGTTAATTAAAAGCAAAAAATATCAGACATCTTTCTGTAATTATAATAGAAATGTTTCATTTAAACACCTTGAAGAGGAGATTTTTATTATTTTTATCGTAAACCTCGGTATGTACACACGCGCGCCTAAATATGCATTCACATGCAAACAATATATATATATATATATATATATATATATATATATATATATTTATTTTTAAATACAGATTTTAATCAGACATGGACCAGTGGTTTCTGACAAGAAAAGGGTTTTAAATTCCCTATTCCGTCTTCTTCAGCATAGTCTGAAATAGTAAATGATGGAATTTCTTCAAAAAACATTTATAACCGTTATAAAACGCTCTGCCCAGAGCGTTTTATAACGGTTATAAATGTTTTTTGAAGAAATTCCATCATTTACTATTTCAGACTATGCTGAAGAAGACGGAATAGGGAATTTAAAACCCTTTTCTTGTCAGAAACCACTGGTCCATGTCTGATTAAAATCTGTATTTAAAAATAAAAATATTACGCTCTTAATTTAATTTAATTGAGCACTCTGCTGGTATTTCCCTTTTATTCTTTTTTGAGTATACCTTTATACTTTATATATATATATATATATATATATATATATATATATATATATATATATATATATATATATATATAGGCAGCATCTTCTCTTGCAGGCAAGTATTGTTGAATATAAGAGACAACTCATGTCTAGATATCCTTTGGTAGATCATTTCAATAGTCCGAACTAGGATTTTAGTTACTTTTCTTTTTAATTAATGAACTCTAGTCAATAATGGCTTCCTAAACTACGTAATCGACCAACAAATTCAACAGTTTAAAAATCATTCCCACGACGACGACGACGACGATGATGATGATGATGATGATGATAATAATAATAATAAATCCAATTCTCCACTTAACACAACTATTAAACTATTTTATCGTAACCAGTTCCATCCCAATTATAAAATAGATGAACAAGTCTAAGAAATATTATTAATAAGAACGTATTCCCTACTGACTCAAATAAAAAAGTAAAACTGATAATTTTCTACAATAAAGTAAAAACCACTAACCTCAATATCACAAATAATTCTTCCTCCTCGATTAGGGGTTTGGATAAGACAAACCTTGTTTATGAGTTCAAATGTCCTTTGGGAGACTGTGTCTCCGACAACCAAGAAAAAAACATATACATAGGTTTGACTACCACGACTTTGTCGAGAAGATTGACGATGCATTTGTCTGATACTAGCGCCATAGCCCAACACTTAACTAACGACCACTCCTACCCCCGATCGGAATTCACAAAACTCTTAGTAGAAAATACCAAAATCTTAGAGTGTAATACTAACAAACAAAAACTCCATATATTAGAAGCCCAATATATATAAACCAAAAATCCTAATTAATAGAATTAACTTTAATATCAGTAATAATAATCTAAAATGTTTATAGCTCCAAATATAATTTCGTACTTAGTACATAATTCCCGCCAAAAACCTTCTATTAATACTAACACATGGTATATACCTGATTAACCTCATTCCCCCAAAGATGGACCCAGGTGTGTCTGAAAGTACTTGGGAGACAAATCCAAACTATGGCAAAATCATCAGCCTCCGAAACTAAGATCCTAATTCGGACTATTGAAAGGATCTAACAAAGGATATCTAGACATGAGTTGTCTCTTATATTTAACAATATATATATATATATATATATATATATATATATATATATATATATATACGTACATTGATAATAAACAATAACACATATTTATTATTTGTAGCTTCTGGAAAACCCGTCTAGATGGGCACTGTAAGTGTAGTATTAACACAGCATGATGTCGCTAGCTATATATGAATCGTTCCTTTCATTAAGTCGAACGTTCTATGAAGTCAAGCCGCTGGATAAAGTGTTAAAATGATCACTGTTTATTCGCTATTCAGCGGTGGCCCAGTGGTTCTAGATGTCGGGATTTGAGTTGTAAATATACTCGAATTCGGGGTTTCGAATCGCATGACCAGTAGTTAATAGTCATATCTCTATGCTGCTGAGTCCCGATTATAAAGGACGAAACGTTACGTACATAGATAATTAACAAAAAAAGTGCAGGTTTGTAATCCGATGCTGTAGCAATGCGATGTAGGTACCGGAACGTGGAGAGGGTGAATAGAAACAAACGAGGAGAGAAAACGAGAATGGAATCTCAAAACATTTTTTTAAATATTTCACGTAAAAACAGATTAAATACAAGGACAGTAAATACTGTCAGGTAAATAAAAAGTTCCGGCACAAGGTAATCTTAAATTTTCGAAAGAAAAACTTTCATTCTCAAAAGACCAAAAATTAAAATTTAAAGACCGAACGGTCGAAAAAACGAGATGCACCGATGGGAAAAAACCCGGAATCAAACTGTTGACAAACTGCCTCTGCGGATTGGGAGTAGGTACGCAGAAAATGAAAGAATTAACATCATGATGGTAGGAAGGAACCGTTGGTAAGGGATGGGGAGAATTAAGAGGAACCGTTGGAAAGGGAAGGGGGGATTAAGAGATAAAAATATACACACATATATACATATATACGTATAAAGTGTAAATTTCTAAATACTTATTTATTTTATTTTAAGGGTATTTTAAGGGTATTTTAAGGGTATAATACTTCTAGAACAAAATTTATATAAATTTATTCTATTTAATTAATTTATTTTTTGTTATTATTTATTTATATATTTATTTATTTTTTTAATATATATATATATCTATATATATATATATATATAATTATGACAATATATGTATTAGTATATACTATCAGTTCCTTTTTATTTTGCAGTCTCTTTAAAAGTAACAACAGAACATAAGTCAGGTTTATTTTATACTAGCGGGGCTACCCGGCGTTACTCGGGTCATAAAAAAACATATAATTAACGAAAAATCGCGTGTGTAACATCTTTATATTCACACTTCTATTTCTCCCCCTCCGCTATAGCCGTCTCTTTATCTTTCTACCTTTCTCTTCCCTGGTCGCCCCATTTCACCGCTACTTTCTAATTTTTTCCTTTTGCGAAAGCTGTGTCTTCCCCACCATTTCTCCTACGTTACCCAGGACAATAATATGACATATTTCTATAAAATGTAACACCGCTATCTGCGCCTTCTATATAGGTACTTATGTCCTCCCCAGTGTTTATACTATATACGTATCTATAGTCACCCCGGTACGCATACTATATATGTACCTATCGTCGCCCCAGTGCACATACTATATACGTACCTATCACCGCCCCAGTGCAGATACTATATAAGTACATATCGTCGCCCCGGTGCGAATGCTATATAGTACCTATCGCCGCCCGGTGTGAATGCTAAATACGTACCTATTGCCGTCCCGGTGTTATTGCTACATAAGTACCTATCGCTGCCCTAGTGCGAATAATTAATATGTACATATTGCTGCTTTGGTGCGAATGCTAAATACGTACCTATCGCTGCCCTGGTGCGAATGCTAAATAGTACCTATCACCGCCCCAGTGCGAATGCGAAATACGTACCTTTCGCCGTTCCGGTGCACGTGCTATATACGTACCTATCGCCACCCCATTGCGCGTGCTATATATGTACCTATTGCCGCCTCGGTGCGCGTGCTATATATGTACCGATCGCCGCCTCGGAGCGCATGCTATGTATGTACTTATTGCCGCCCATGTGCACATGCTATATACGTAGCTATCGCCACCACTGAATTCTAAAACCCTGAGAAATATTTTAAGTTCAAAAAGAAAAAAAAAAATTTGGCCCGACCCCTAAAAAATTTGGCCCGACCCCTAAAATTTTCCCCGACCCTTAATCTCTCCAGCCCTCCCATCCAATTTTTTTTTAACTCTCCCACAACCCTGAGAAATATTTTAAGTTCAAAAAGAAAAAAAGAAATTTAGCCCGACCCCTGAAAAATTTGGTCCGACCCCTAAAATTTTCCCCGACCCTCTTATCTGTCCAGCCCCCCCATCCAACTTTTTTTTCACTCTCCCACAACCCTGAGAAATATTTTAAGTAAAAAAAAAAAAAAAAAATTGGGGCCGACTCATAAATAATTTGACTCGACCCCTAAAATTTCCCCCGACCCCTTAATCTCTCGAGGCCCCTCCCAACTTTTTTTTTAAACGTGAGTTATCGCTCTTTCTTAGCTATCCTTTAACAACATTATTGTGGTCGTATACCGCAGAAGCACCTCCCCGGGTGCTATACCGCAGAACTCCCTCCCCCCAGGTGCCATACCGCAGAAGCCTCAGGTTGCTATACCGCCTGGGGCGCTCACACCGGCGAGAGGGAAATAAGGGTTGTAGTGTGAGGGATTTTCTTCCCGACATCTTTTGACTTTTGAAATCGTGACTTTGCATTATTTCTCAAATTATACATGATAGCATTGTTTTTTCTTAAATTACTACTGAATAACATTAGAAAAGTGATGAAAAAGCCACCCCCATTTGAGAAAAGTGCTGCGTTGACCCCGAAAGGGTCAATTCCCCCCCTCAATTCTCAGACAAAACACGTCCGGAGGCTGGCTGGTTGGAATGATGTCAACTGTGTGAGTGTTTGTTGGGTAGTATCGGAGGAGAAGACCAACATACATACATACATACATACATACATACATACATACATACATACATACATACATACATATACATACATACATACATACATACATACATACATACATACATACAAGTGACGTTTATGTAATAGATTCCAATAAACATTTTTTAAATTAAAAAAAAATTTTTTTTTTTTTTTTTACTTCCCCCCCCCCAAAAAAAATAACATTTCTGTGAGATGTATTTTTACGGTTCGTTTCATTTGCCATGAGCCAAACAACAATTTTATTTCAATAGTTTTTTTCCCTCACATGTGAGTTTGTTCTTTTCTTTGTTTTTTATTTGTTTTCGCCCTAAAAATGACCAACTGTATAGTGTAGGTTCTTTTAAAGACATTTCAGTCCAAAAACATTTTATTCTTTGTGGATTTTTCTGATGATTTTGTAATGTTGCAAAGGCGATATTAACATAAAAATGTTTCGCTCACGACAAATGAAACGGACCGTAAAAATACCTCTCACAGAAATTTTATGTTGTTTGGAAATGTTAAAAAAATAAAAAAACATGGCTATTGGAATATAAAATGAACCTGATATATATATATATATATATATATATATATATATATATATATATATATATATATATATATATATTACTTTTAAGTAAATATTAAATTATTATTATTAAATATTATTATTAGATAGATGGACGAAGAGTGATAAACATGCACGAATGTCCAAATTTATATCAAACTTCGATTGTTCAATGCAAGGTGTATTCTGTAATAAAATTATGTTTATTATTCTTTCCTTAAGCGAAGGCTTTTCAAAGATCGAGATCTTATCATCAGAGGAATTATACAGATAGATAAGTTGCTCTATATCGTATATTGAGCTTTTACCATTTCACTATAGGTTTGACTACTAAAAGTTTACTTTTAGTTTCATATTTATTTATTTATATTTATTCTCTCTCTCTCTCTCTCTCTCTCTCTCTATATATATATATATATATATATATATATATATATATATTACTTTTAAGTAAATATTAAATTATTTAACTACCTATTTTTACCTACATACGCCGGCGTTTCAAGCTGTCGCTCTCATCAGTGTAGGGGATAATAGTCTCAGACGGTCGCAAGATTCGAACCACATTACAGAATCACCCTAGACTCCGCAAGCAAGCGTCATAACGAGACAGCCAGAGACATTACCACGTCAAAAAAGGGAATTAAAGTGTTATTTATGCAAAGGAGGCACACATAGAAAGACTGTTTAGAGTGTTCGATTAACGTTGTCGGAACATGCCATATAGCTACGTGACAGTCTTAACGAACGAACTGATTTATTTTATTCCAATCTTTTTTCTATTTTTCTCTCCCTTTTATGACAGTTCCTGGGTTAGGGTTGAGAGTTAGGGTTAGGGTCAGGGTTAGAGTTTAGGGTTAGGGTTAGGGTTAGGGGTTAGGGTTAGGGTTAGGGTTAGGGTTAGGGTTAAGGTTAGAGTTTAGGGTTAGGGTTAGGGTTAGGGTTAAGGTTAGAGTTTAGGGTTAGGGTTAGAGTTTAGGGTTAGGGTTAGAGTTTAGGGTTAGGGTTAGAGTTTAGGGTTAGAGTTTAGGGTTAGGGTTAGAGTTTAGGGTTAGGGTTAGAGTTTAGGGTTGGGTTAGGGTTAGGGTTAGAGTTTAGGGTTAAGGTTAGGGTTAGGGTTTAGGGTTAGGGTTAGGGTTAGGGTTAGGGTTAGGGTTAGAGTTTAGGGTTAGGGTTAGAGTTTAGGGTTAGGGTTAGAGTTTAGGGTTAGGGTTAGAGTTAGGGTTAGGGTTATAGTTTAGGGTTAGGGTTAGAGTTTAGGGTTAGGGTTAGGGTTATAGTTTAGGGTTAGGGTTAGAGTTTAGGGTTAGGGTTATAGTTTAGGGTTAGGGTTAGGGTTAGAGTTAGAGTTTAGGGTTAGGGTTAGGGTTAGGGTTAGGGTTAAGGTTATGGTTATGGTTAGGGTTAGAGTTTAGGGTTAGGGTTAGGGTTAGGGTTAGGGTTTAGGGTTAGGGTTAGGGTGAGAGTTTAGTGTTAGGGTTAGAGTTTAGTGTTAGGGTTAGGGTTAGAGTTTAGGGTTAGGGTTATAGTTTAGGGTTAGGGTTATAGTTTAGGGTTAGGGTTAGAGTTTAAGGTTAGGGTTAGGTTTAGAGTTTATGGTTAGGGTTAGGGTTAGGGTTAGAGTTTAGGGTTAGGGTTAGGGTTATGGTTAGGGTTAGAGTTTAGGGTTAGGGTTAGGGTTAGGGTTTAGGGTTAGGGTGAGAGTTTAGGGTTAGGGTTAGAGTTTAGTGTTAGGGTTAGGGTTAGAGTTTAGGGTTAGGGTTAGGGTTAGGGTTAGAGTGTAGGGTTAGGGTTGCAGCTGGTCCAAAAGTTTTCCTGTGTATTGGTTCTGTTGCTGGCAGAAAGCAATTAGTCCTTCATTTTTTTGTTATTGAACGCGATTATTTTTTTCCAAAATTTATCGGCTGTTCGCTGCAACCTGATTGTCTAATGCCTGCTGCAACCTGATTGGTTAATAGTTCGTAACCGACGCGAAGTCACGAAAACATGGTGCACCATCTATAAGAGTAATAAAAAAAGCTTTAGAGAAAGAAACGTTGATTCATTCGCATTTTGTATAATACTAGATATTTTCTATCGTGTCACATGAAAATAAGTTGTTTAACAAATAGACAATAAAACTATGAAGATATCCAGATTCGAACACAAGTCTAAGTGTATATACTACGTTGTATCGTATTTAATAAAAAATCGATTGAGAAAATGAGAGAATAAATATCAATAACAAACCCAAATTCAGAAAGGTCACCGAAAAGATGACCTTTTGACTAGAGCTTAAAACGTACTCATAGAATTTTATTATCCATCTAAATTTGCTTGTTTTCTTTGGCCGCGTTTCCTGTTCGTAATCTTGACCTCATTCTGCAGCAAGACGTCACCGACTTGCACTTCCGGTCTCGCTAAGTAACACCGCGTTGGCGATTCGCAAAAGTCTTACCGCAAAGTCTGTATTAATTGAGCCTAGCCGATCGGCACTAAAGATGGCGCCATGAGTCAAAGAATGTAACATTGGACACTGGAGGAGAAGGGAGAAGAACGGGGCTGAGGAAAAAGAGAGACGGAAGTACTCATCTCACTGCGGCGGTCGCCTAGCGCTAACCGGATGGAAGATGCAATCGCGATAAAAATGGTAAGAGAGAGAGAGAGAGAGAGAGAGAGAGAGAGAGAGAGAGAGAGAGAGATGGGTTAGATTAACTTCTCTGACAACTGGACACGAGAATCTCAAAGTCATTTATTTTCAAAGACTTTTCTGGCTGCTGGTTTCGCCTGGAGTTCAAATGGCAGCAACTCTTCCCAATACACTAGAACCTTTCTCGTTATTTTAATTTTTTTAAAATAAAAATCTCCCCAGACAAGGCACGAAGCCACTTGATGTAATGAGTTAAAAATACTAATTCATGGTCAAAAACTAGCTATTAATAAATGTTAGATGGATAAATTCCAAGTTTGACAAAGAGGCATGCACCCCACGACAGCCCAACAGCAACAGACGTGAAACGACTGAATGAATCCACCAACAACCGACGGACGTAAGCAGGTATGGAACAATTCTACCTTTCAAGAGAGTATTCACTGCTGACGCGACCCTCTACCTGTATAAGAGTCAGATACGTCATGGGTGGAGCACTGTTATCACATTTGGATAGGTTCCGTCTAGAGCACTCTTTCTGCCTTGACAGAGTACAAAATCGACTTCGAAATCTAGTGGGAGATGTCTATTTCTCTTCCCCACAGCCCCTTTCTCACATAAGTGACGTTGCTAGTCTCTCTTTACTCTATCGTTATTTTCATGGTAGGTGCTTGAATAATGTCCCCTTTTTTCTCTGTGTACCTGAAACAAAACGAAAACGGAACATAATGAACAAAGTTTTTTTTCAAGAACTTCTAGTCTGTAGAACACATTTCCATGGGCTGTTTCCCAGCTGACTACAACGTGGTTGTTTTCAAGTCCAAATTCTTGTCAAGCCGTCCTCTTTAATAATCAAATTCTGTCGATTTTACTAATTATCTGCAATTCTTCAAAGGCGCTGTCTCACCGTCCACTCTGATCCTCGAGTGGCTTTTGGGCTTTTATAAGCGGTGACGTACTGGTAAAAACATATAAATAAAATGAAATGAAAATACGATTTAGATTGCGCATGCGTATTTCAATATAGAAAACTCGAAACACTTGTAAATAATTCCTTTATAAGTTTTATTACACATCATTCGACATGATCCCGTTAGCGTTTCGACTAGCGTTTGATAACGACGTTTACAATGATTGATAAACGCATGTATGGAAGCACATACGTGAATAACAGTCCGGTCATCGCGAAACAATTTAATCAACAACTTTACGTGATTGGTACGTTTTGGTCTCACAATTCAAAAGAATAAGAAAAATGGAAACAGTAAATAAAAATAACAGTTCCTGTCATCAGCAGCAAATAACTTCATTTTGTTCTTTCACATTTGGTTTCAAGACACCAAAAAAGAAAAGCCGAAATCAAAATGCGGAGTCGGGCACCATTCTTAAACGTTCTCCAACGGTATTTCATATTTTCCATATTTATGTTATCATGACATAAATAAATTCGGTAAATTTCTGTCGTCTTTAAAAATACATATATATATAAAACAAAATGATTTCTGTATAATAGCGAAGACAATGTGTTCGCAATTTTTAGATTAGCATTCATAATTTTATTGTTATCAAAATTTGTTATTTTCACAGCGTTTCGGCCGATGTAACCTCCATTGTATTTTTACAGTAAAATAATGGAGTCTCTGAATTTTTTAAATGAGGATTGATAATTTATATTATTTGGATTATTCGGACTACGTTTCTCATTTCGGTTGTTATTTTCTACAGCGTTTCGGCCGATGTAACCTCCATTGTATTCTTACAGTAAAATAATTGTGTCTCTGAATTTTTTAAATTAAGATTGATAATTTGTATTATTTGGATTATTCGGACTACGTTTTTCACATTTCTACACCATTTCGGCCGATGTAATCAACGATCTTCTTCAGGGGAATCTTTTTGAGCTAGGAAATATTTATGTCGAACCACATGGACTCATGGCGTAACGATTAAAAGCGTTGATTAACAATATGTTATAAGTGACAGTCTTCTGGAGTGTAAAGGTTCAATCACTACTACAGGCGATAATAATTAAGAATAACACGAAAAACAATTATTAACATTTCTATTTGGTAATGGCTGACGGAACGAGAACAATCTACCTCCGCGTATTAAAAAAAGGGTTCAGTTCGAAATTCCGTGTAGGTTTCCGAGTTCGACATAATATTCCAAAGTTCCAAAAGATTAAATCTGAAGAAGGTCAGAGGTTACATCGGCAGAAACGTTGTAAAAATAACAACCAACATTAGAATATTAGTCTGAATAATCCAAGAAAAGACATGGTCTAGAAAAACATCATAATTTCTTTGTAGTATTTTTATGTTTTGAAAAAAATTTTTTTTTTGTTTTTCAATGTTGCTAATTTTGTTACAATTTGATTTCTTTTCATTGATTTTTATTTCGGAATCAAATTCGGTTTTTGATTCGTCTTCGTCTGAACGAAGTTTGAATCAAATTCGGTTTTTGATTCGTCTTCGTCTGAACGAGGTTTGAATCAAATTCGGTTTATAATTCGTCTTCGTCTGAACGAGGTTTGAATCAAATTCGGTTTTTGATTCGTCTTCGTCTGAACGAGGTTTGAATCAAATTCGGTTTTTGATTCGTCTTCGTCTGAACGAGGTTTGAATCAAATTCGGTTTTTGATTCGTCTTCGTCTGAACGAGGTTTGAATCAAATTCGGTTTTTGATTCGTCTTCGTCTGAACGAGGTTTGAATCAAATTCGGTTTTTGATTCGTCTTCGTCTGAACGAGGTTTGAATCAAATTCGGTTTTTGATTCGTCTTCGTCTGAACGAGGTTTGAATCCAATTCGGTTTTTGATTCGTCTTCGTCTGAACGAGGTTTGAATCAAATTCGGTTTTTGATTCGTCTTCGTCTGAACGAGGTTTGAATCAAATTCGGTTTTTGATTCGTCTTCGTCTGAACGAGGTTTGAATCCAATTCGGTTTTTGATTCGTCTTCGTCTGAACGAGGTTTGAATCAAATTCGGTTTTTGATTCGTCTTCGTCTGAACGAGGTTTGAATCAAATTCGGTTTTTGATTCGTCTTCGTCTGAACGAGGTTTGAATCCAATTCGGTTTTTGATTCGTCTTCGTCTGAACGAGGTTTGAATCAAATTCGGTTTTTGATTCGTCTTCGTCTGAACGAGGTTTGAATCAAATTCGTTTTTTGATTCGTCTTCGTCTGAACGAGGTTTGAATCAAATTCGGTTTTTGATTCGTCTTCGTCTGAACGAGGTTTGAATCAAATTCGGTTTTTGATTCGTCTTCGTCTGAACGAAGTTTGAATCAAATTCGGTTTTTGATTCGTCTTCGTCTGAACGAAGTTTCTTCAGTTTACGTTATAGCTTCAGTGTCAGATTGCGATTATTCGTATTCCCGCCTTTTTTTCAAACGGTTCTACTCAACTCTTAATTTCGAATCAAAACTTTTACACCTGCAGTTATTTTCATGGGACTGTGATTGTTTAGTCGACGAAGATACCATCGTTGCGAACTTTAGTTTAGTTCTATTTTCACATATGATTGTACGTTGCAAACTTTTTTTTATGGATACTTTTTACTCCCAAAAAACATTTTCTGTTTCAAACGTGGATTTTTGTTGCGAATGTGCGTTTTTGTGTTTTGCAAAAAAATATAATTTTACGTTACAGATTTTTATTTTATTTCTATTTTCAGAGTAGACACTTATTTTCAAACCCACTTTTGAAATTTTTAAAATTTCAATCGGGATTTTTTGATGCGAAGATATGTTTTGCAAAATACGCTTTCACGTTGCGTATTTCTTTTATTCCGATTTGCAATATATATTTGTGTTTCAAAACAAATACTTTTTTAAATCCTGTTTTTTTTCTTTCTGCAAACTATGATTTTAATGTTGCTAACTTTTTGTTTTTATTCGCAATGTATACTTTTATTTTCAATATTGTTTTTCTAATGCTTTCAAACTAATTTTTATGTTGAGAACGTCGCGAGCACTTTATTATTATAGAACGATTGTAAGACATTTTTGATGTGTTGCTTTTTTCGTCTTGGAAATTTTGTTGTGGACATTTGTTATGCTACGATTATAGATGAAAAAAACGTGATGTGTACGGAGGCCTTTAATAGACATTTCCGTTTTAAACAAATCCCATTCTAGTTTTATGTTGTAACATTTTACACGTAATTTACATTAAATATGCACAAAGAATAATAATAATAATAATAATAATAATAATAATAATAATAATAATAATAATAATAATAATAATAATAATAATAATAATAATGCTAATAATAATGATGATGATAATAATGATGAATGCTTATGGTGATAATAATAACAATCAAAATAATAATAATAATAATAATAATAATAAAATATTAATAAAATAATAATAATAATAATAATGCTAATAATAAAAATAACAATAATAATAATAATAGTGATAATAATAATAATGATGATAATAATAATGAAAGCTTATAATGATAATAATAACAATTCAAATAATGATAATAATAATAATAATAATAAATTATTAATAATAATAATAATGCTAATAATAAAAATAACAATAATAATAGTGATAATAATAATGATGATTATAAAAATGATGAATGCTTATCGTGATAATAATAACAATTAAAATAATGATAATAATAATAAGTATGATAATGATGATGATGATGATAATAATGATAATAACAACAACTATAATAATGATAATAATAGTGATGATTATAATGATGATGATAAAATAATAATGATAATAATAACAATATAATAATGATGATTATAATAATAATGATGATTATAATAATAATGATTATAATAATAATGATGATTATAATAATAATGATGATTATAATAATAATGATTATAATAATAATGATCACAATAATGATACTAATAATAATGATTATAATGATGATACAATAATAATGATAATAATAGTTATAATAATAATAATAATAATAATGATGATGATAATGATTATAATAATGATAATAATAATAATAACAATAATAATAATAATAATAATCTCATAGGAAATGGAGCAAATTACAAAAAATATCAATAATGTTTGAAGTGCTACGAAGTTGCTAAAAAACTGAAAAAAAGAGAAATTTACAAAGAAAATTGCACGAATGCAAGACAACTGAAACTGCCAGGAATTTCCTAATCTGACATCCACACCCGATAAAAATGATGTCAGTAGTTTCGGCTGGTACCCCCACAAAATGTTCGTGAAGAGTCAAGGAGGATGGGAAGTTCGAAGAGGGAGTGCACCAATCAGAACTCCACTGCAAGAGTGCGGAGTTTATTGGGGACCATTATTGCCACTCAGATTCCAGAGGGGGCCAACGGTAGTTGCCAGTGATGAATCAATGGTAAACTGTTGTTACAATAATGCAAAATCAGAGGGAGAGTACTGGAGATGTGGAGAGAGTTGTTTTCGCTAAAACTCTGGGGAATCACTGATAATGACTCGTGAGAGAAGGTAGAGTAAACAATAATAATTTTGGACGCTAATCCACTGGGAACTGTGCAAACTACTTCCCTTTGAACGCGCCAACTATTGGCACAAAAACAAACAGGAACGCGAAAGTCATAATATTTTCTGGAATACCGAAATACAAATCAACACACTCATTCAGTGGGACAGTCGGCTTTGCTGTTGTGTTCAACCCTAGGAGGTCCACCCTCCCAGGCTTTACCTTCTCTTCAAGAAAGAAGTTTGTTTATTGCTAATTTACGACGAGGCTGCTATGGCATTTTTTGTAAGCCAGAGTGCGCTTATTCTAGTTTGCTGGCTTCTCAAAACCATACCTGACCTTGTGTCTAACTTCCTTGGAAGAGGGTAAATAATACACTCATCCAAGAAAGAAAATCTGACGTTATAATATCAAAAGAACAAGCAAAAATAAAAAAAAACAACAAAAAACAAAAAAAACAAACAACAAAAAAAACAACAAAAAAACAAACAAAAAACAAAAAAAAAACAAACAACAAAAAACAAACGAAAAAAAACACTGGTAAAATGGTTGATTCCACCAATGTTTGATTCCAAGATATTGCAGAGTAAATCTGAAGAAAATTAACACATGGAATTTTACAGAAATCTGAATGGATTATGAAACATAAACAAAAGACACCGTTTGTAGAACAAGAAGCCCAGAAAAAATACTAGAAGAAATTATAATCAAAAGCAAATTGCGGCACTAATGAAAACATCTTACATAGTAAGAAAAGTCCTAGAATGCGGAAACCAACCCACACGATCAGGTGACACTGACTAATCACAGTAACATTGAAATAAATTTGCAGAGGGGCCAAAACATAACTCGAAATACAAAGAATGTCCGTCAAGCAGTTTGGTAACAAACAGCTGTTCTTTATGTACTAATGATTCACTGCTTATCAAGGCCTAAAGGTCACTCGAGGATTAGAGTTAATAGATATAATTATGGTAAAAAAAGAATAAGTTGGAATTTCCCATTACAGAAAGATAAAGCCAAAGCCGAAAGGTGATGGAAACCAGTAGCCACTCTGGTCAATTGGCAATAAACAAACCCCTCCTAGGACCTAACTAAACCCAACGTCATTCCGATAAAAGGGTTCAGGTCATCCCCTAGATTGTCAGAATGATGATACGGCTAATGTATAATTGCCCTAAGTGTCCAGACATTACGGGCACCGTGTAGAGAGATCATGTTAAGACGAACTCAAAGGAGCTGAAATTATTTTGGTAAAAACATAAGACAGATATCTCCCCCTCCCCCTCCTCCTCCTCCTCCTCCTCCGAATAAATAAATAAATAAATAAATAAATAAATAAACAGTAGCATTACCATCGGTCGGTCAACCAACAAGGCATCAGCTTGAGGGTCAAGTAGGTCGGAATTTGTGAGTGACACCCTCTTATGGGATAAATTACGCGGCAAAAGATCGATTGGAAGCCTCATTACTCCTACATTGACCAACTAGTAGAACACTTTGAATGCCATCTAGAGGACCTGCCGACAGCGATGTCTGACATATATCGTTGGAAGGAACCAGTCAGAAGAATAATTATCGATTTGATTGGTTCATTACATAACTAGCGGGACCCGTGGAAATTCCAGGGTTAAAAAAATAGGTCCTGATTTTATTATTTTTATTTACTTATATATAATCTTTTTTTCGTCTTGTCTATACTACCAAAACTTAAAAATAATTTTCCATGAACGAAGTTTGTTTCCAAATTTTGTCAATCCGTGGAACTTATTATTATAGGACTGTTTCCCTGCGGGCTACAACATGGTCGATTTCAAATCCAATATCAATGCTATAAACCGTCCCCATAATTTTGTTAATTCCATTACTTCTTTTCAATCCTCTTACAATATTCTTCATCATTAAACCAAATCCATCTCTCTCATTGACCTTATCCACGAGTATATCTTGCCATTGGTAAGTGGTGACACATTAGTACAACAATTTGTGTTGTCAGGTGATGGTCTGCACTTGGAAACGCATTGTATGGTCAAATAATTGAGACCGTTTTGTATGGTCAAGCGTTGTGTCAGCATTTGAGACTGTATTGTGTGGTCAAGTCTGGAGCTCTACTTATTAACACATTTGCACTTCGGACAGGATAGTATAGTCAATTCTACGTCTTCACGTCGGCCTACAAATGTAGGGTTTTCACTTAAGATCACATTATTTGGTCAAGTGATGGCCCAACACTACATCGGTTCTGTGAGGGTCAAGTTAGTCGAGACTTTACGAATTGTATGAACTCTGGTACAAAATGTGTAATTGATAAACTTGTGCACCGTATAAAATAACCTTTACAGACATTCACTTCCATGAGTTTCAAGAGAAAATTGAAATATTCTCATGCATTTAATTCACGTTTTTGTTGTGAACTTTACTTTGGTATTCACATTTGAAAACATAAATAGCACGTAAGTTTTTAAATAATTCTTAATATTTTGGACAGTCTCCCGTCCTTTATCAAATATCTTTGAACGACACCGAATATACATATATATATATATATATATATATATATATAAATGTACATATATATATAAATGTACATATATATATATATATATATATATATATATATATATATATATATATATATATATATATACACGCAGACTATCTAATTACTATTGCGCCAACTTTGATGTGGCACGCTAGATCGCATTGTAAGTTGCATTTTAAATATATATATATATATGTCCACATATATATACATATTTATATATATATATATACATATATATATAAATATATACATGCATATACATATATATATATTCATATATAAACACACACATATTTATATGTAAACGTATTCATATATGTTTCATATATATTTACATGCATACATATATATATATATATACACACACATATATAAATATATATAAATACATATATATACATATATAAGGATATATGAGTACATATAAATACATATAAATATATATATATACATATATATATATACATACACACACTTATATATATACATATATATATATATATATATATATATATATATATATATATATACACACACACACACACACATATATATATATATATATATATATATATATATATATATATATATACATGATAGCTGTGAGTATAAGCTAAAGGTTTTTATTTACACGCACTTGCATACAGTGCAGGGTCTCTTCAGACAGAGAATTGTAATACTTTAAAGAATGTGTTTTAATATACAATAACTATTGTTTCACGCTTGTCACGATCTTCAGATGACACAACATTATTTTGGAGGAAACAAACAGAAACGAATTTGATTCTAAATTCGTGTATCGGGTCATCTGAAGATCGCAAAGAACGTGAAACGCTCGTTATAGACTACTTAAATACGTAATTATTTTCAGTATTATATACACATATATATATATTTCTTATATGTATATACATATATATGTATATATATGTATATACATATAAGAAATATATATATATGTGTATATAATACTGAAAATAATTACGTATTTAAGTAGTCTATAACGAGCGTTTCACGTTCATTGCGATCTTCAGATGACACGATACACGAATTTGAGGAATCAAAATGGGTTGTGAAAGTACTTGAGGCCTACGTGCAGTTAAGTACAAAACCGTATCTGCTCT
>OY744519.1:218947888-218950388 GCA_963556195.1 Sepiola atlantica
ACGTTGTGAACAAATAACACTCAAGATGAAAACAGTAGTTGGAATAATGCAAATTTTACACATTATCAAAATCTCAAAATTTCAGAAACACAATCTTTGAACTATTCGCGAACTGAAGAGCGTCATCACAGCGTCATCACAGCGTCATCATAGCGTCATCACAGCGTCATCACCAGGGCAGTATTAAACGTTTGTTTTCCTAACGATCTATTCATTGGTTTGGAATTGAGATGAATTTGAAAAAAAACAAAAAAAAACATTTTGCTTGTTCTAATTAGACGTACTTTTCAATTTACTCAATAAGTAATCAATTTATTACCATTTACATTTACTCAATAATTAATCCATTTATTACTATTATTTTTTTTTTAATATTCAGTCAACTTGTTAAAAAGTAAGTTTTTGTGTGTTTCTTAAAACCGAAAAAAGATTTTTGTGTTTTTTGACATTGTTTATCAGTCGATTGGTTAAAAATTATCTGTCAGAGTTACTGGCAATTTTCTTACGTCATATTCACGTGTGTTTATAATTGAATGGCGATAAGACAAAGACTGTTGGACATCTATGACTGAAACTCGGTGGACAAGTCAGGCATAGACTGAAGTTTATTTGTACCAAATATGGTTGGATATTATAAAGGATTATGAATTTTAGGAACGATTGCATGAGTGTCATTTGTCTTTTTTTTGCGGGGGGGCATCCTGTAGTTAGCGACAATTTCTGGTTCTGGAAGAAGACTGCAGTTTGGGCCCCTCTAGGGGATTCGTAAAGACATAATTAGATCTTGATTGGTAGCCTGATCTTGGTGGAAGAAAAATAAAATTCTGTGGTGTCATTTGGGAAATCACTTTCAGTTAACAAATATGCTAATTTGGCTGTTTACGGATGAGCAAAACAGTGATAGCTATTTATAAATCAACAGTTTTAACATTTTACATTATTTAAAAAAATAGTTTTTTAAAAAATTCAATTTGGCAAGCGTGGAATTTAAAACACGGCCATTTTTTAAGGGAGAAAATTTAATATCTTTAACAATTGACTCATAAATTCGAAAATCGATAAACACAAATTTTAAAACAAATTTTAAATCAGTATTTCTGACATTCGGTAGACGGAGAAATAGACAGACAGACAGACAAATACTTTATAGATCGTTTTTTTTTTAATGATTTTATTTTACAGGGAAACTTTTGTTCCTGGGTAAATGAATAATGTTCGAAAGACAGAGGCGAAAATTCCCAAATATATAATTCAACCCGCCAGACTTGAAGGGTCAACGGCCATTTAGCACTGTTGGATTTAAAGATTTATAATTACGCAAATCCACGAATTTTTTGATCGTCCAATTTATAATTACGAACATTGGAAGCTGAATCCTCCCCATCGGAATTATGCTTAAAGAAATGCCTAATGTCCCAAGTTTAAGTGGACGTAATACGAAATTTTCCACACACACACACACACACACACACACACACACACACACACACACACACACACACACACACACACACACACACACATATATGTACAAGATGCATGGTGTTTACAAGATGCATGGCGAAGTTGCGCGATAGGGTACTGCTTGTAAAACCAATGTAGATATTAGATTAATTATCATTATGTAACTACCATAATAATAATAAAGCTAATAGCTATATTGGTTTTATAAACACTACCCTATCATGCCGTCTTACCATGCATCTTGTAAACACTAGCTAAATTTACACACATCTACATAAACATAACTTTCCTCCCTCTGATTTAAGACGAATTCTACTTAATAACACTATAATTAAACATTCCGAAACCAATTTAAAAAATTAAAACTATTGGAAGCTATCTACGTAAAAACACAACCTAAAATTAACAACATCACATATGAAACCGGTAGTAACATTTTCAAATGCTTAACGTAATGCGATTTTTTTCTCTGTGATGCCATTCAAGAGTCGCTGAATTAAAATCGTCAACGACTTTCCTGGAACAATGCGAAAAACGTTCTCTGCGCGTTTCTCAGCCGTCTTTTAAAAAATTATATTTATTCTCCGTCTTTTTTTGCTCATTTTCTTTTGACGCCTGAGGATGATTCGACGAAGAATCGAAAAGTTTCGTGAAACCTATTGAACATTTATTATATTTTTTTCTTTTAATACAAAAAAGACTTTCAGAAAAATTGAAAAAAATAAGAAAGTTAGAATTAAACAAACGAATTCTATTATTTTAAATAATGTTTGCATATATATATATATATATATATATATATATATATATATATATTATCATTATTATTATTATTATTGTTATTATTATTATTATTATTATTATTACTATTATTATCATTATTATTTTATTATTACTATTATTATTATTATTATTATTATTACTATTATTATCATTATTATTTTATTATTACTATTATTATTATTATTATTATTATTATTATTATTATTATTATTATTATTATTATTTTATTATCATTTTATTATTATTGTCATTA
>OY744519.1:218952888-218975388 GCA_963556195.1 Sepiola atlantica
TTCTATACTCGAACGAATTATATCACCGAAGCTATAATTTTCTTTCTTTCTTTCTTTTTTAATCCCCCCCCTCCATATCTCATTTTTGTTCATCATTTTTTATGTTGTTTTTCCTTTAGGTTTTAACAAATGTCCCATATCTTCATTTTTGTTTAAATTTCTGCATTTTTTAAAAACTTTTTTTTAAATAATTCTTTTTTGTAATCTTTTTTAAAAATTTTGTAATTTAACATTTTTTTTGTTTGTTTAAATTTTGTCTGTCCGTTCGTTTTTTAAAAAAAATGTCTCTGTGGTCGTACAACGTCTCAATCACAATTCACATGACCACGCAGCTTTTGACGACATCTTTTCGTATCTGTGCCTTGGTGTCGTTCAGCCCGCTGAAGCGTTTCCGTCGCATGAACGACCGCTGTCGCTTAAAGTTAGGCGTCTCCGCAGTGTTTTTGTTTCCGGCAGAAGAAAGTGCCGCGATTTCTATGACGTCACCTACACTCCGTTGGGACGACTTGGATGTCGTCTCCGAGTAGACGAGCGCGCCGATGTGCTTGGCCGTCTTCAAACCCTGAAAGAAAAAAATAGAATCAATAAAAGGAATAAGTTCAAATGGAAATAAAAAACATACGACGAATTGAGTTATAATAATATAGATTAGCATCCTCCCTACAGTCGCATACTTGGCCTTTTGGCTGAGATCAAAGTGTAGTATCTGTTCCGATGGATACTGCACCCCATAGACTGGTATTGTCTTGGCCTCCGGGGCTTGATTTACGCCGGTCTATGGGTCTGTCCTGTGCAGTTCTAGGAGGTCCACCCTCCCAGGCTTCGCCTCCCCTCTTTGGGGAGGAGTAAGTTTATTGCTTACTGTATGAGGCGCCCCTACCGGGGAATGCCGACGGGGCTGCCCAGGCAATTTTTAAACCCCACTTTCCCGACCCGACCTTGGGTCACATCTTACTTGTGGGAGTAAGATAAAAACTGGCCTTGTGCCTAACTCCTGGAGAGGAGTAAATCAATACAGTCGTAAATGTTTGCTAGGCTGCCGAGTTTCTTCCTCCTGTGACTGAAGAGTGCCATAATCAACCGATCGGGTTCAGTTAATTGTTTAAGTCAGTTAACTTGGATAAGTTCAGACAGTTAGGACAGTCAGTAAGACCAAGACTGCAAGCATAAGGTACACGGTTTCGATTCCAAGTGTCGGCGTCAAGGTTCTTTATTTTTTTATACATGTAAAATAAGTTTCATACGTTTAGAAAAATTTCCGCTGACAGACAGACAGACTCCCTGTCGGTCGCACTTTTTTTAGGCTACTGCGCCACCCTCTTTTATCTTGCTATCTATGAGAAGGTTTTCCTTATTTACTTGTAGTTCAAGCTAAATGAATTTTTTGAACTATTACAATAATTTCCAACACTATTGATAATGTTTACCCATTTTTTGTATTATTATTGCTTATGTTTAGCACCCGGACTTTCAGAAAAAAGATTGGGGGAGAAAATTAATGGTCTGTGCATAATAATTCTAAAAGCTGCTCTAACCCTAACCCTAACCCTAACCCTAACTATCTCCTGGAGGTAGCATCTCACGAGGGTGCAACTCTACGGACATCTTCCCCTGATTTCAGTCCCGATACGAGACAGAAGATGTGCTGGTCGCTGCTGGAGGAATAAAGAGTAAATCATCAGCGATGTTCTTTAGTGGATGTGAACACAAGGATGTGGTCCAGTAAGTGGACCATGTAGCAGTCATGAGGTTTACGTTCTAATGCGTATCAGTGTCTCTGTAATGTGTTTTGACCAGATGTTGGCGAATCAGCTCGCAGTGCGCATTGATATCATTAGTTCACTAAGGGACTACTTCAACCCTCTTAGGAGATTGCAGACGATCGCCAGACGGTTCCCTGGCACCAGCCAAGACGGATCGCCTCAGAGAGACCCCTGCAAGCAACGAGGAAACACCTCCTGCCCCCTTGTCCAGCACCTACTATCTTCGTCTGAAGATATTTGCTGACAGACCTCCGGCAGCTCTAAGAACTTCCTACTTTCCTCTTCCTCTCTCGGACACTGTCCAACTTTCTTCCACTTATACCAAACGGTATACGTAACCTTTTTGAATAAACCCTTTTTGTTGTTGTAGTAAGCAGAGGTTTTTTTTAAAATTTCATTTCGTGACTGAAGCAGAAGTGAAGAACAACATTGTTCTTTTTACAACCACATAGAACAAGGAAGATTCGTGGCACTATGATAATGATGATAAATATAGATTTAGTATCTCACTCTAACAAATGATAAAAAAGTTTTTCGCATGGTTTTACAGTTTAATTAATTAATTATAGATGCTTAATTCACACCAATTCTAATGTTAATCAGAATACCTACTGGATATACATTCAGATTTTCAATATTACTTGTAACCATTAAATCACCCTAGAAAAAAATCGAAAACTATATATATATATATTTAATTATTAAAGACAATATATGTATTATCATATATCATCAGATCCTTTTACTTTGTAGTCTCCTTTGAAGATTCAGCTCAATGTTTGTCAATTATTGATAACAGAGCAAAATATAGAACAGTTTTTTTTTTATCATATTCCAATAACCATGGTTTGTTTTATTACTTTTATTTTTGTTTTTATTTTTTTCACATTTCCAAAAATGGCTGATTAGTTTGATCGTACACATGTGAGTGTTTGCTCTAAAATTTTTGTTTGTTCTTTTGTTTATTTTCACCTTAAAATGAAACTGATGTATGATGTGGGTGTTTTTCAAGACACTCTAATCTAAAAACTAAAAAATTATTTGTGAACTTTTTCTGATGATTTTGTAGTGTTGCAGAGACGATATTGACATACAAATGTTGTTTGGCACAAAACTAATGAAACGGACCGTTAAATATATCTCACAGCAATTTGGAATTTTTGGAAATGTGGAAAAAAAATAAAAACAAAAATAAAAGTAATAAAACGAACCATGGCTATTGGAATATAATAAAAAACTGTCCTATATATATATATATATATATATATATATATATATATATATATATATATATATATATATATATATATATATATATATATCTGTGTGTGCGTTTTACTATTGCCTATGTTGATTCTGCTACGAAACGCGCGTAAGATGTAAAAAAAGCATTGAATTTGGAACAAATAAACATAAATAAATTAAGAAAAATACAAGATAAGCATATTAAACAAATTTTGTTAGCCTGTGAGACAAACAGGAATATTAGGTATTCGCTGATATATGAAAGTAAAGAAATCGAAATAACAGAAGAAAAGTATGGACTGATTTTTCTTTATGTTATCGGAATGCCCCTGCAATATATATATATATATATATATATATATATATGATTATTTTTATTTACACAGACATGTACAAAATCTGCGACACTAGCATATCGATGTTATCGATCAACAGCTATTATAAACTGAGATCTCATCAGGCATAGTTAGAATCCGTTCTTAACCTTAGATCATATTTGGAAAGAATGAAATAAAGAAAAAAGAAAAGAAATTTAAAATTTAAATTTGGAAAATCAAAATAAAAAATAAAAAAATAAAAATAAAAATCAAATAAAAAATAAATAAATAAAATAATAAAAAAAAATAATGTAAAAAAAAAAAATAATATAAAATATGTGTCTTCCTTCCCTTCCTCTCCCACTTCTGTCTCTATCCTAAATGATCTTATTTTATCCCGTACCATTTCATTTCAAGTGTAGAGCTCAATGAAAATGAGGTTTACACTGTAATAATATTTAATTCTAGAGCAGTTATAAATTGAGATATTCTCCAACAAAACAAAAAGACAAGACCTTATATCAAGAAGTATCGGGTTTTATCTAAAGAAAATACGGCCTTTTCATCAATTGTTAATACAGACGTGACATTTCTAAAAAAAAAGTCTGGGTAAACCAACAAACAAATCTTTCAGATTCTTCTCTTTCTTTCGTTTGCTTCAGCATCCCGCTGTCGGATGACCAGCTCGGTCGACGAAATCAATGCTAGCGCTTCGCCGTTGGGTGGTCAGTGTTTTAGGCATTGCTCGATGATGTGGTCGACTGTCTGTTCAGATAAACCACATCTTCAAATGAAAAAACCCAACTTACTACGGGCATTGCTTAAAAAAAACTCTCTCCCATTTTCTCCTATTTTCCCCCTTTTTTTAACACGATACATGCTTTGAATATAATGGTTTGTTTATTTGAAGGTTAAAGAGTTCGTATCAGTTTGTTTGGAGAGGTAAGGGCTTTTACATGCGAGATAACCCGAGTCTGACTATATCAATATACGAGTCAACTTTGCTTTTTATAAGGTCTTGCGTTTTTTGTCATAACATATCTCAATATATATATATATATATATATATATATATATATATATATATATATATATATATATATATATATATATATATATATAAAGCATAAAATTGAGGCAAACGCCTACGATCACAGAGGATGCAAAATATGATAATAAAAATAAAAATCAAGACAGATTTCTTGTTTCATTTTAACTTTCATGAAAATACATATAAATACATATAAAAACTTGAAAGTTAAAATGAAAAAAATCTGTCTTGATATTTATTTTTATTATTATATTCTGCATCTTCTGTGCTTGTAGGCTTTTGCCTCAATTTTGAGCTAAATTTCTTAAAATATGCTTTCAAAGAATATGAACTCCCCGATTATATATATATATATATATATATATATATATATATATATATATATATATATATATATATATATATATATATATGACGAATGTAGTATATTCGTTTCTATAGATGTTAATCCATTGAAACTTCAGTATTTATAAAAAGTGCTCAATAAGAAGTAAAGTTGTTTTTTAGTATAAATTTATATTTATACAAACATTATTTGATACATATGTGCATACATGTTTCAGTTGCCCTATCACACGAACAGCTAAAAACACTCTTGCTGTTATGTAAGATTTTGGAAAAAAGGAAAAATAAATAGTAAGTCATATTTCGTATTCGATTTATTGTTATTGATTTGTTCCTTACAACTTGCATCTTACCCGGAATTTGCATTGCCCACAGCCTTTCAAAAACTTACTACTATATATATATATATATATATATATATATATATATATATATATATATATATATATATATAGTGTGTGTGTGAGTGTTAGAGTGAATATATATATATAGTAATCCAGGTGAAGTTTGTATCCGCAGGATAAAACAGACAGATAACTTTTACTGTGTTTATATAATAGTGCTCAATAATAAATAGAGCTATTTACTGGTAATAAAAAATTGAATAATAAAAATGGTATTATAAATAAACATCAGGGTATGTCAATATAAATATGTGTATAATGTGTACATTTGCAAAAGTTTCAATAAATAACATTTTTTACCAGTATATATATATATATATATATATATGGCTCCTTCCAAAACTTCTGAATCTGACTCCTTCCCAAAACTCTGAATCTCACCTCTTTCCTAACATCCGACTCTAACTCCTTTCCAAACATCCGACTCTAACTCCTTTCCAAACATCCGACTCTGACTCCTTCCCAAACATCCGACCATGACTCCTTCCCAAATCTCCGACTAAGACGCCTTTCCAAATCTCCGACTGTCTTTTTCCTAAACCCTCTATTCTGACTCCTTTCAAAACCCTTGATTCCGACTCCTTCCCAAACCTCTGACTCCGACTCCTTCCCAAAACTCCTAATCTGACCTCTTCCCAAAACCTGACTCCTTTGCAAACCTCCGACTCTGATCGCTCCGTAAATCAAACATCAGTGGTCTCCCCTCGGTTCGATGCACATACACCCGGTCACATTAAACTACAGAATCAACCATAAATCGATCAATCAATAAAACATCTTCGAGAGAGATTTCCTTTTTGCTTACCTGGTCATAGGAGACCATAATCTGTTTTTGTTTTGCCAGCGTTGTGATACACTGAAGGTCATTTCTGAGATCTGTTTTACAGCCAACCAGCATGATAGGCTGAGTTGGACAATGTTCACGAACTTCTGGAAACCACTGCAAAAAAATAAAAAATAAAAAAATAAAAATAAAAATTTAAAAAAACAGATTTAATAATAGTCATAATTTTTACGAAATTTTTGGCGATGGTTGTGTGTATTACATAACCAAAACCGCTTGACTAGTAAGAATGATTGAGAGACGAGGGGTCAACGGATTGATCTTAACGACGGGAAGTGACGAAGCAACAACATTTTCGGAGAAGGGGATTTTTTCAATTTTCGACCAGACACTCAAGCAGAGCAGACACGGAAAAGTCTCCGTCCCCCTAAAAAAACCCAGTCAGAGTAGACGCACGATGTTAATTAAAAAGTGCGCGGCTCAAGCCGTCTGTCTAGCCCTCTCTCTTTCTCTGGTGCAGTGGCCCATGTTTTAAAGTATATATCTCGCTGGTTTCTTGTAACTGCCCACCTCTGTCTAAACCAACAAATCTTCCATTTAAACAATTCTCTGTATTCGTGTCAACTTCTTGTGACGACCATGGTTATCAACGGTGTGTATAATATTATAGACACCTCACAACGACACGACGTTATTACAGTGGGTTTGCACTCTCAGAAATTCATAAAAATACGCTTCGGAATTTTTTAGTTGAGGATTGATAATTCGCATTATTTGGATTATTTGGACTACTATTTTCATCTGGGATGTTATTCTCACAACGTTTCGGCCGATGTAACGTCCGATATTCTTCAGGTGCCTCTTTTCGAACTTGTGAATCTGTTCATAGAAGTTGGAAATATTTATGTCATACTCGCTTTATTTAATCCACGGATGTAGATTGTTCTCATTCCGTCAGCCATTACCGGCTAGAAGTGTTAATCTGGTGTAATTCTGATTATTATCGCTTTTTATTGCATTTTATGCCAAACGTTTTCTTTGTTCATATGTATATTCATATCTTTTTGGACACATGTCCTAATGGTTAATAGCGTTTGTTAAAAATCAGTTCTAATTGACAGCCTTTTGGAGATTGAAGGTCCTTACTGATAATCTGGTCGACTCACCGCTTTTTTCACTCACTATTGTAACTAACTTTGTTTTCGCAACAGCTGTTTATCATTGTGTTTCGCGGCTAAAACTGCTGAATATCTTCCCATAAAAATAACCTTATGGGCAACATAAAAGCATCTCAATCAAATAGTGCGCGGTCAAAGCCGTCTGTCTATCTCTCTCTCCCTCCCTCTCTTTTTCCGTTGCAGTAGCTCATATTTACAAGTATTTATCCCCGTCTTTGGTTTCCTGTACTTGTCCGCCTATGCCTGAACTAATAAATGTTCCATTGAAATAATTCTATGTCTTCGTGTCTACTTCTTGAGAAAACCTGGATGATCGACGATGTGTATAATATTATCGACGATGTATATAATATCATAGACACTTCACGATGACACAAGATCATAACAGTGGGGAGGGCTGATCTTTCACTATGTTTCTCAGTGTTCATACAATTTTAGTATTTCAGACAGTCGTCATACATTCTCGAAAAAAATTCTCTGGATAAATAATATTTAATGTATACGATCAATTGAACACAAGCTTCTAATTTACCGATAGCTGGGAGAGCAAGACTTTAAAAATCAGTAAAAACAATTACAAAAAAATGCACCGAATACTGACACTTCATATATCTCCCTAACATTGTACAAAAGGGCGTTTTTTCATTAATCGGCTTTATAAACACTAACATCTTATTTAAGGTTTTATTGGCGGTTCTTTTCGGCCTCAATCTGCTTATGTAACTTTATACCCAATGACGCTATTTCACGCTCAATATATGAAGACAGCTGTCATAACCCGTCATTTCTTGAGGCGTTAGTTGAGTTAGATGCCAAAATGTGTCTTCTTTGTTTAATCGTAACCCCTTTCTCGATTTATATATATATATATATATATATATATATATATATATATTAGTACTTAATGTATCCACATGAAATATTTAGGCATTTAGCCTGAAGATTTCCCCCGGGGATGAAACGCTGGAAACTTTGTGTAGCTTAATTGCCATATATATTTTCATTGCTTACTATATATATATATATATATATATATATATATATATATATATATATATATAAATAAAAATAATGTGGAAAAATAAAAATAATAAAATAAAACCATGGTTATTGGAATATAATATGAACTGACTTATATATATATATATATATATATATATATATATATATATATATATATATAAGTCAGTTCATATTATATTCAAATAACCATGGTTTTATTTTATTATTTTTATTTTTTCACATTTCCAAAAAACATAACATTTCTGTGAGATATATTTTTTACGGTCCGTTTCATTTGTCTTGTGCCAAACAACGTTTTTATGTTCATACCGTCTCTGCAGCATTACAAAATCATCAGAAAAATTCACAAAGAGTAAAAAGTTCTTGGATTAAAGTGTCTTGAAAAAAAACTACACTTTACAGTGGTTCATTTTTGGGTGAAACCAAACAAAAAACAATGAAAAAGAGCAAACCCACACGTGGAGGTACCCACTAATAGGCCATTTTGAATTTTTCGTTCAAAGCTAGTACATAATGTACGCGTTTCCGGAATCGTCTGATGGCATATCGTACTCTGGAGGATCCACCATGCGTGTATCCGGTTGGTTTGTTCTCTGTTCGCCCTCATTAGAAGTATGATGATGGATTATCATCCAACGTACTCTTTTGATGAAAGAGTTCACTGCCTGTATCATGTAGGATTTATGGCTTGGAATAGCTATATTCTTAGGTAAGAATGTTTTTCCTTCTTGGTGAACATAGTTGAGAGAGATAAAAGGACGGGTGCACAGCTCAATGCGAGGAGCAGTAATACTTATTAATGATAATATATGTATTAGCATATAATATCAGTGCCCTTTTACTTTGCAGTTTCCTTAAACGATTCAGCTCGATGATTGTCAATTAATATAAAATAAATAATATTAAATTATTATTTTTTATTTTTTGATTGTTTTTTATTTTTATTATTTTTTAATTTATATATATATATATATAAATATATAAATTAAAAAAATTATGAAAATAAAAAATAATTAAAAAAATAAAAATAATAATTTAATATTACTTATTTTGAATTAATATCATTACATAAATGTATATGAATATATAAATTTAAAATATAATAAAAATAATTAAAAATTAAATAAAATAATTTTATATTATTTATTTAAAATTAATATTATTACATAAATATATATGAATATATAAATATAAAAATGATTTAAAAAAGTAAAAAATAATTAAAAAAATAAAAATAATAATTTAATATTACTTATTTTGAATTAATATCATTACATAAATGTATATGAATATATCAATTTCAAATATAATAAAAATAATAAATAATTAAATAAAATAATTTAATATTATTTATTTGAAATTAATATTATTACATAAATATATATGAATATATAAATATAACAATGATTTAAAAAAGTAAAAAATAATTTAAAAAATAAAAATAATAATAGTAATTTGATATTATTTATTTAAAATTTATATTGTATATAAATACTAAAAAAATATATCTCCTTATAAAATCTTATGTGGATACATGATATATATATATATATATATATATATATATATATATATATATATATATATATATATATATATATATATATAGTGTGTGTGTATTTAGGCAGCATATTTTCAATTAGGCAAACATTATTAAATAACACGTAGTGTTTTTGCTTGATAAGACTGCTTTTTTTTTTTTAATTTTCCGAATGGTCCATTTAGTGTTTCGATCAATTTGGTGTATGTAAGTTCCATGGGTTTGTTATTTCCTTTTTTTCCTTTTTTGCGAGTACTTTCGATTTGATTCGTCAAATCATCTTCAGGCGGTGTTCGTCTTGGTGTCTTTAAAAAGATGTCTTTACTGTTGAGTGTTTTTTTTCTTTTCAACAGTAATTGGTCAAAATGTTGCGAAAATTAAAACTAAGATGAGAATAGTAGTCCGAATAATCCAAATTATAGAACTATTAATCCTCATCTAAAAAATTCTAAAACAAAATAGTTTTTCTTGTTCTTCTTTCTTTTTTTGTCTAAAGTTGTTTTGAACAAAAAAAGGTGTCAAATCAACCCACCGCAACGTGTCAGTGACCTCTGTTCCTGTTTTCTTTTGTTTTTCACACGCTCCTGACCTTTAACCACACAATTTACCCCGAGGGAATTCTCGATTTCATCATATAATCTGCAGCTAAGTAGTTGGACCCATTTTAATTGTAAATGACTAATTATTATGGGAATCGCAGTCGGTTGGGTTAGGGAGCGGGAGGGCGTTATATGATTCGAACAATATCAATTCATGTTTGTTTATATATTTAAACATTTTTTTTATTCACCCCAAAGAGAAACTGGAAACTTAGTCTGCAGAGCCAAATATATAAAGAAGAGTAGAAAGTGACTAACTTGGCTGTACTTTCGGCAGCCTTGTAACACTCGTTTCCCTTATTTTGTTCTTTGGCCCTCACATTTCATGAGCGATGTTTCTGACAAAGAGGGAAGAATTGCTGATTTCTCGGTCTGAATGTATCCATCTAACACTTATGGTTGGCTAGTTTTTGACCGTGGAGTGGTATTTGCTTTTTAGCTCATAACATCAAGTGGCTTCGTGCCTTGTCTGGAGCGATTTCCATAAAAAAGTGTACCCGTTATGCAATCGAAATATACGTTCCTACTTACCTCCGATTTTCAATCTAAAATAACCCCTGACTTTATAACCAATCGAATAAATTGTAAACACAAAACAGATGGTTGTCTTTTTGTTATTTAACAGATACTTTTTCATTTCCTTTCGGTGGGGAGGTGAAGGTTAGGGTCAGACACTGGCTTTTTTGCTTTACTTACGGTAGGAAGGTTAGGGTTCGGGTTCGGGTTCAGGTTCGGCTTCGGGTTAAGGTTAGGGTTCGGGTTCAGGTTCGGGTTCAGGTTCGGGATCATGTTCTGGTTCGGGTTAGGGTTAGGGTTTGGGGTCGGGGTCGGGGTCGAGATCGGGATCGGGATCGGGTTTGGGTTCGGGTTCGGGATATGGTTTGGGTTCAGGTTCAGGTTCGGATTCGGGTTCGGATTAAGGTTAGGGTTTGGGGTCGGGATCAGGATCGGGTTCGGGTTCGGGGTCGGGGTCGGGTTCGGGTTCGGGATCGGGGGCGGGTTCGGGTTCGGGATCTGGTTCGGGTTCGTGTTCGGGTTCGTGTTCAGGATCGGGTTCGGGATCGGGATCGGGATCGGGATCGGGATCGGGATCGGGATCGGGTTCGGGTTCGGGTTCGGGTCCGAGTTTGGGTTCGGGTTCGGGTCGGGTTCGGGTTCGGGTTCGTGTTGGTGTTGGTGTTGGTGTTCGTGTTCGTGTTCGGGTTCGGGTTCAGGTTCGGGTTCAGGTTCAGGTTCAGGTTCGGGATCGGGTTCGGGTTCGGGTCGGGTTCGGGTTCGGGTTCGGGTTCGGGATCTGGTTCGGGTTCGGGTTCGGGTTCGGGATCGGGATCGGGTTCGGGATCGGGATCGAGATCGGGATCGGGATCGGGATCGGGTTCGGGTTCGGGTTCGGGTCCGAGTTTGGGTTCGGGTTCGGGTTCGGGTTCGGGTTCGGATTCGGGTGGGGACTGGGTTAGGGTTAGAGTTCGAGTTAGGGTTAGGGTTAGGGTTAGGGTCTCCATATCTTACACATCTATCTCTCCTGCCATTGAATTTATTTGCATATCGCACTCAAGGTTTTGAATGTTAAAAAATAGTTCTGCTTGTATCATATACACAAACACATCTTCTCACAACAGCTGTTTGATGCTCTTACCTCAGGGGTAAGAAAAAAACAAAATAAAATTAATCTACCTTGGACACAACATGATCCATTGAGTCTGGGTCAGCAACTGAAAAGCAAAGGATGACCAAGTCAGCGTCTGCATATGATAAAGGCCGTACTCGATCATAACCAGAATCCCCTGAAAATAAAAAGAAAAATAGTTGAAAAAAAAATGGCGTCAACAATTATATATACACACATTTCTTTGAATTAACGCTAGCGCCGGTCTAAAGGTAAACAACTTGGATTAGGATTATTAGATAAGATGGGTGATGTGGGATACTGAGGTAAAAACAAGCCAACGATAAGTGTTAGATGGATAGATTCCGACCGTAAAACAGCAATTCTTCCCCCTTTGTCAGAAACGTCACTGATTGAATGTGAGGACTAAAAGACAAAATAAGGGAACGGAGAGTTATGATGCTGTCGACAAAAAATCAAATGTCCACTTTTTACGTTCTGTGGCATCACAGCAAAAGAAAAGATACTACAGTAACCCCTCCCCCCCAAAAAATAAATATGCAAATTAAGAAAACCTAAAACTGTTTTCGAGTGTTTGCAGATTACTATATATACGGTATTTCAATATCTTATTTTATATCACAGAATTAAATAACCCTAACCCTAACCCGCTTTGGTGTTAGTATAGGTGGAAAAAACTTTCGCATTTATTCATATATATATATATATATATATATATATATATATATATATATATATATAGGCAAAATGCCTACAAAGAAACTATGTATTAGATGCGAGTAATTGAATCAAAAGAAAAGAAAAATATTTCTAAACATGTTTTTGAAATATTTTTCTTTTGATTTAATTACTCGCATCTAATACATGGTTTCTTTGAAGGTATTTTGCCTCTATATTTATATTTATATATATATATATATATATATATATATATATATATATATATATATATATATATATAAAGTGGTGTACTAAAAGCGAACTTTTAGGAAAGGTAAAACCTATTGTGAAGAGTATACAGCTCAATATCCAGGATAGAGCAGGTAGATATGAATATACCTTGCTCTGAGCAATTGAATTTTGATTTGGCTTTTGCTTCTCTAATTCCTTTCCATTCTTCTTCATATATATATATATATATATATATATATATATATATATATATATATATATATATATATATATATATATATATATATAAAGATAGATGGACGAAGAGTGATAAACATGCACGAATGTCCAAATTTATTTCAAACTTCAAATGTTCAATGCAAGGTATATTCTGTAATAAAATTATGTTTATTGTTCTTTCCTTAAGCCAAGGCTTTTCGAAGATCGAGATCTTATCATCAGAAGAATTATACAGATAGATAAGTTGGCAATAGAAAAGCCAAGTTCAACATTTGAAAAAATATTAAAGAAGAGTAAAAATAAGTTCGAGTAAAAAGATATTGAGTTTGTCCAAGTGGTAATTGTCCGCCGATAAGGTGTCCAATGGACGAAGGTTTCAGTGGAGAAGAAAAAGTTTCGTAGAGGCATCACAGGAAGGCGTTCAATAAGAAGTAAATCCAATGGTGAAAATTTAGTTCAAATCGTACATAGAACGTACTTAAACGGAATTAAAATGAAGATATCTGGCTATTTAGAAAAAGCTTCCTCGGCCATTTCACTATAGGTTCTTTTCTACTAAAAGTTTACTTTTAGTATCTTACTTATTACTTATTACTTATTATCTATATATATATATATATATATATATATATATATATATATATATATATATATATATATAAGATTAACAATGCATTTATCCCCTACCAGCATTATAGCTCGGCATTCCTGCCCCGCTCCCAATTCCGAAAACCCTAAATAGAAAACACCACAATATTAGAACATACCAATAATAAACAAGAACTCTATAGATTAAAAGCATTATACATCATCCCCCTCCCCCCAAAACAGACATTAACAGAATTAACTTTAACACTATTTAAAAAATATTTATACCTCTAATGTTAGATCCGTATTAGTATAATTATAATAACTACCTCTTTATATTAACATTAACACCATGGTCTTAAGCTGATTCCCCTGAAGATGGACCGGGTTGGGCCTGAAGGTACTTGGGACACCTATAGTTATGGCAGACTCATCGGCAAATTACCCGAAACAAAGACCCTGATTCGATTAATGGAAAAGATCCGCACAAGGATATCCAGACATAAGTTGTCCGTCATATTCAACAACACTTGTATTACAAAGAAAATGATATACATATCTTATATATATATATATATATATATATATATATATATATATATATATATATATATATATATATATATATATATATATATATATATATATATATATATATATATATAGTACTTCATGTATCCACATAAAATATTATAAGGAGATATAATTTTTTATGTATCAGTTTTCAGTATTTACTTAAACAGTGCTCGATACGTAAGTAGAGCAGGGTAGTAAGCAATGAATATATATATATATATATATATATATATATATATATATATATATATATATATATATGATAATTTTATTTACACAGACATGTACAAAATCTGCGACACTGGCATGTCGATGTTATCGATCAACAGTTACTATAAACTGAGATCTCATCAGGCAGAGTTAGAATCCGATCTTAACCTCAGATCATATTTGGAGAGAATGAAGTGGAGGGATAGAGAAAGAGAAGAAGAAGAAAAGAAATTTAACATTTCAAAAATTAAGGCCGTTAAAAAATTAAAATTAAAAATTAAAAATTAAAAAATTAAAAAATTAAAAATTATAAGAATTTTATATATATATATATATATATATATATATATATATATATATATATACACTTCTTATGTAATATGGTGGGAAAAATCCCAGCAGAGTGTTCGACTAATAGAAAATCAAAATTAATAGGGTAATATTTATTTGTTTTTTGGTACAGAAAAATGAGCACAACATTAGTACCGTCGGTTTCAGCTCAGAAGGACTTAACCCTCCGGCTCTCTTCAGCTAATGTTGTCACCTGTTTTAGAAATTTAAGCTGAATGAGAGCCGGAGGGTTAAGTCCTTCTGAGCTTGAAACCGACGGTACTAATGTTGTACTAATGTTTCTGTACCCCCTCAAAATAAATAAATATTACCCTTTAAATTTTGATTTTCTATTAGTCGAACACTCTGCTGGGATTTCCCCCACCATATTACATAAGAAGTTATATATATATATATATATATATATATATATATATATATATATATATATATATATATATATATATATAGTTCCTAATTCAATCCCAGAACTAAGTTAAATTCATTTATATCATAGGGAACAACGTTAGGAAAACAAACGTTGTTTAACTAAGCTTTCGTTTGGTAGTTTGGTAGTTTTGTTTTACGGCACATCAACCCTTTTTGGGTTATTTAATGCCGAATCTGGTCATTATAGTAAAAGATTTATGCTTCAAGTTCTAAAAATAAAATAAAAAAGGGGAGGGAGAAAGGGAGAGGGGCTGTTGTTTTTGTTTTTGGTTTTGGTTTTGTAGAACATAATTAAGTTTTACAAAAAAAAAAAAAAAAAAAAAAAAAAACGTCAATGTAGGTGAATTTCGTCTCAGGGAGCCACAGGGCAGCCTGATCTGGTATCACCAAGCTTTCGTAAAATAATATGTGAGTATTATGTAGGTAATTGAATGTATTTATAGTTTTATCAAAATTTGAAATACGAATATTGCTCGAAAGCGGTCGACTAAATAAATAACGAAGATGGCGCATGTTATCGCCGCTTAGCTCATTGAAAAATGAGCCTTTTTAGTGCTTCGTCGTTACGCATGTTTATGCTAGAGTGACAGCTGTTGGGTAACGCTTGGCGTGAAACATCACGCAAAAGAGAAAATTGCTATGTCTTCAAAAAATGGGCAATGTTTTTTTGTGCCCCCCCCCCCCGATGATATTGAGACACACCCTTATTTATTCTTCGTACATTGGAACGGCGATGTGAAGTTGAGTCGATTAAAGAATCAGACTGATTTGGGGAAAAAGTGTGAACGTAGTTGCTCCAAAATAAATTAGACTGACTTAGTTGTTTGTGATTAAAAGTTAACGTATATTTATAAACCAATAAATCTATCTATCTATCTATCTATCTATCTATCTATCTATCTATACTAGTATGATCATATGTAGATATCTAACCGATGCGAAAAACATGCTATGCGCGTTTCTCCGCCGTCTTTTAAAAAAATTCTCTTTTTTGTCCAGATTTTTTGTGTATTTGCTTCTGACACCTGAGGATGATTCGACGAATGAGTCGAAAACGTCCGTGAAACCTGTGAAACCTATGGAAAAAAGACCATCACAAAAAATGAAAAAATAAAAAAAGTATAATTAAACAGACGAATTCTGTTATTTTTAACATTTTAACAATGTTTGCATATATATTTATATATATATATATATATATATATATATAAATAAATATATAAATAAAATAAAATGTATATATATATATATATAAATATATAAATAAAATAAAATGTATATATATATATATATATATATATATATATATATATATATATATATATATATATAAATAAAAGTGTTAACATTATCACTGTTTATCAGCTATTTATAATTGGCTGAGCGGTTAGCGATGTTGGATTTAAGTTGAAAAATACTTGTAATCTAGGGTTTCGAATCGCATGACCGGTAGTGAATAGTCATATCTCTATGCTGATGAGTCCCGGTTTAAGGACGAAACGTATACGTACATAGATAATAAACAATAACAAATATTTATATTTGTCGCTCCTCGTAAAAAAGTAGGCAATAAATAATAACATATATATATATATGAAGAAGAATGGAAAGGAATTAGAGAAGCAAAAGCCAATTCAATTGCTCAGAGCAAGGTATATTCCGCAAAATGGCAATTTATTCAAGTTATATATATATATACTTTTATTTTATTTAAAAACTATTAAAATGTTTTAACGAGAAAAATACTTAAAAAGAAATGTTTTGAGAGAAAAGATGTTTTTAAAAAAAGGAAAGAGGTTTTACAATGAACAATGTTTAATATTAGTAAAATGTTTTAACGAGAAAAAATACTTTAAAAGGAATGTTTAGAGGGAAACGATGTTTTAAAATGAATAATGTTTAATATAAGTAAAATGTTTTAAGGAGAAAAATGCTTAAAAAGGAATGTTTAGAGAGAGAAAATGTTTAAAAAAAAGAAAAGATGTTTTAAAATGAACAATGTTTAATATTAGTAAAATGTTTTAAGGAGAAAATGCTTTAAAAGGAATGTTTAGAGAGAAAAAATATTTTTAAAAAATGAAAAGATGTTTTAAAAAAATGAAAAAGATGTTATAAAATTAATAATATAAGTAACATGTTAACGAGAAAAGTGTTTAAAATAAGTTATTTAAAAAGATATTTGTATCGATTTTATGAGACGAGCTTTCCCCGGCGCTTCCAAAAAAACTTTTTTGTTATTTTTACTTTCGTTTAAAATGTTGCGGGAAGCGTCGGCCGCGAGGTTTCGTTAGTTCGAACGATAGTAGTGTAACACTACGATCGAGCACTTTATTGTTTTCAATTAAATTGTGATAAATTGCTATATATATATATATATATATATATATATATATATATATATATATATATATATATATATATATATATATATATATATTTATCATATATATATATATATATATATATATATATATGATAAATATATATATATATATATATTTGTGTGTGTGTGGGCGTGATAAACACGACCCCAAAATCAACAACACATGCCTAGGTAATAAATACATGGCGTCAATTATCACACACTTTGACTAATGTAACGGCCAATTACTTGTTTTGGTAACCGACTGTTTGCATAAAGGTCCCCGCCACCCTCAAACGCCTTCCTGACTCTGGTGTGCACCCTCTAATAACAGGCCACGAGTGCCAAGTGTTTGCCCGCGCCATTTTCTCGCGATCTTGCAAGCTCTGCTCTGAAATTAACATAGGCCAATCGGAAAGAAAGTATCTAGCCAAAGCAATTTACCCCCCTCTAAAAATAAAAAGAAGCGAAAACTAACAACATGTTTACTTTGGCAAACAGATCGATACATGGCAGACTATCGACTTTCGATAACTACGAATGCCAATTACAGTATTCATAAGTTCCAATTCTTTATTTTTATATTACATCCCTCATACGTGTATGTATGTGTGTATGTATATGTGTGCATATATGTGTTTATATAGTTGTATGTACAGAATCTACCCATAATCTAATTAACCCTAACCCTAATCCTAACCCTAATCCTAACCCTAACCCTAACCCTAACTCTAAATCATAACTCTAACCCTAACCCTAACCCTACCCCTAACCCTAACCCTAACCCTAACCCTAATCTTAACCCTTAAACGAATTAATAAATTTTAAATAAGAAGAAAATGTTGATGTTTTTTTGTGATCTTTTGTAAAAGGCGCTGAAGAAGTATTTATATATTGGAATTAAAAAGTAAAAAATAAGAAAATAAAACAAGATTCTTAATCGTCTTAGAAACGATCGTACGCCTAATCATTGTTGAATTTGAATTCTTGGAACTGAAATAAATAATGTTATAAATTTATTTATCTCAACTTACGCTACAATAGCTCTGCTTGATCTGCAGGTTCAATCATTGAGCTGGTTTTGATGCCTGCAGTATTTGCATATTGAATGTCACATTGAATGATTTTGATACCTGCAGTATTTGCACATTGAATGTCACAGTCTTTGTTCCAGCTCTCCTTACATTTGAAGCTGTTTTTATGTTCTCCATTGATACCCAACTCAAGTTCATACGTTTGACTTTAATTATATATATATATAGTCATCCACATACAGACTGTTTCGCTGTTTCACAGCTCATCAGTGACGGTCGGCGCTTCTAACCCCTACGCTATCATGCGACACCGACTAAATGTAAGATATATCTCAATGTAAACATTGCAATTGCCGTGGCTCGAATTAGTTTTACCTAATGAGCTATGCCTTAAAGCTAATGGCAGTTGACGATATCCTTACAAATTAAGCTCTACACCGGGAGGGAGCTTTATATAGTCATCCACATACAGACTGTTTCGCTGTTTCACAGCTCATCAGTGCGGCTAGACCAGTTAGTGCCTCAAGCCGGGATATATATATATATATATATATATATATATATATATATATATATATATATATATAGGAAAATGAAAAAGGAAAACCAAAAAATGGATGTTTTTTATGTGTACATCAACGTTTCGTCTTTATTTATAAGACTTCATCAGGATGATAAAATAGAGAAAAAATGTCATGCAAGTACAGATACATGTAGGGTAGACATATTGGGAGGAAAAATAAAATGAAATAATGGCCACTAATGGGTGGACGTCCGTACTTGTTGGAGAAATAGAAATGAATGTTGAAGAAAATGAGTGGGGAAAAAATGGAAGGATATATATATATATATATATACTAATGATAATAGAATTAACGATAATTGAAGTATCGTAATACAGTAAAGCTCAATACTTTCAACAGACAATCTTCACCTCGGATTTGCCGAATTGGATATTTAAAATACCAGTCCATGATTCTTACTTGTAACTCTACGAAACTATACACATAACGGAGTACGAATCCATATGGACCAAGTCAGATATCTTTGAACCCTCTACCTCTTACTTGAAACCCTGTAAAAATTGTTAAAAAACTTTCTTCCAATTCTACAAACTTTTGCTATTCTGCTATCTGCACGTTAGCGCCCCCGTTTTGTCTTCGAAAATGGCTACTCAATATTGGTAATTTTTCCTTCCCGACCATTTATTTCTTTATCCCCAACCTTCCTAGTTTTATTCTTCAATTTTTCAAAGTGAAATGGAACTAGGTATTATTTATTTATAATAAATACCACATTACCAAATTTTATCCTCTGACGAGTTTTATCTTTGAAAAACCATAGTTTAAGGATTAATGTAACTCCTTGCATCTGAACTTTCGATGTAATCAGATTTGTATTAATTTTATGTAACTTTATGTAATTTTATGCAATTCTTTATCTTCATCTTTCTTTCTGATATTTATATATATATATATATATATATATATATATATATATATATATATATATACATATATATATATGTACATATATATATATATATGAGGAATAATAGAAACATATAGAATGGAATTAAGAATAAGCGAATCAACAAACTAACAAAAATATAAACTCAAACACATATAAAATCTCTACCAAGATATTTCAGTTGTTAGAAAGCAACCATCCTCAGTTGGAAGTAAGATCTTTAATGAACAGAAATTCAAATTGTAGAAGACGCGTCCAAAAAAAACCCCGTAAACAAAAAAGTCAGGAACAGTAGAAAATAAGAAAGAAAGAGAGAAAAAAAGAAAATATGTGCGCATTAGCATTTGACGTATATATATATGTATATGTATATATATATGCATATGTATATATATGTATATATATAATATATATATATGTATACATATATGTATATATATGTATATATATGTATATATATGCATATATATAATATATATATAATATTTATATATGTATATGTATATATGTATATATATGTATATATAATATGTATAGATTTATATATCTATATAAATATGTATATATATGTGTATATATGTACGTATATGTATATATATAATATATATATATATATATATATATATATATATATATATATAAGAATGTTGTTCTTGCTTAGAAAGCATTGTTTATATGGTAATATGAATTATTAAAAATACAATGCATTTTAATTTTATTAACTTTTTTGTTCAACTTAATTTTTGAAGCTATACTTCATCATAAAAATTTCAAATAAAAAAAGGTATTTTAATATATCTTTATTTGAAATTCTGATGATTAAGTATATCTTAGAAAATTAAATTGAACAAAAAAGTTAATAAATTAAAATGCATTGTATTGCGTACTCATTGCTCATTATTATTTCTAATAATTCATATCATATATATATACATATTTTTAATTAAATATTCAAGTGTTTTATATATATACATACATATATATATATATATATATATATATATATATATATATATATATATATATATATATATATATATATAATCTCGGAAGTTTCTCAACCATTAAAACTATATATATAAAAAAAAATAATTAAAAAAAAAAAAAAAAAAATTTTTTAGTACCAAGTCGTTTAGTGGAAAATTACTCATGTAAGTCAATTTATTTTTTACAGTTATTATATTAGTTTTCTTCTAACATTATTTAAGGGATCATCAGTTGTTTACTATTAAAAACTGTTTTGGGAATTTAATATATATAATATATATATATATATATATATATATATATATATATATATATGTATATAATATAATATAATATGATATAATATATATATATATATATATATATATATATATATATATATATATATATATATATATAACATAGTATTTGGTAAACATTTACATCACCATTTTCAAGTATACCCCAAGTAAATGTTTTTTTTTTCGGAGGAGAGGGTCCATTTGGTTTTCATACCTTTTCCATTACGTGAGTTTTTGTCCATGTACTCTCTTCTTTTTTTCTTTCTTGCTCTCCTTCAAATGAATCAACATTCCCCGCTCTTTCTATTTCATTCCCTTTTTGTCTCTTCCTTTTTCCTTCTTGCTCTTTCTATTTCATTCCCTTTTTGTCTCTTCCTGTTTTCTTTCTTTCCTTCATCAGATGCTATCGTTTTTGTGACCTTCATTTTTTCTTTCTCTGTGTTTCTGTACATTAAAGACACCCCCTCTCTCTTTCCCGTCGACCAATTAAAGTACACCGTTTCTTCCTTCCTTTCTTTCTTTCTTTCCCTCTCTCGTTCAAATTAATCAACATTTCCCGTTCTTCTATTGCACTCCCTTCTGCCCCTCCTACCTTCGCCCGTACCACAGCCCGACCGTGACCCTCCTTGTCCCGATCGCATCAGATGCCCCTTTTCTGTGACCGTAATCATTTCATTACAGACGCACCTGCTCGGCATTTACTTTCCCTCCCAGTTCCACCGCCAAACTCAATCGGTTGCGATCCGATAAGAAATCAACATTCATGATTTCGATCCATCCGAGATCGATGTCCGAACGAGGATGCTGTCCGTCCTCGGGTATCGATGCAGAGAGAACGGCCGGTCGATACCGACTCTCATATGGAATGTCAATTAACGAGGAACCTAGATTAACAAGCAAAAGAATGTTTATGTATTACAGACTTATTTTGTATGCCGCATCGGTGATACTCCTTAACAAATAAACGTTGCTTGATTCTTACATACATTTTCGTTGCTAGAGTTATTGCTAAGCCTACGTTCGATAGAATTAAGAATCTGTTTTATAATTGATAGAGAGTGATCGGACTTTAGGTTTACGTATATTGCTTTGGCGTTATCTTTTAAATATGGATCTTTAATGATTTCATTTCAGTTTAAAGTGGCATCTAAAAAGTGAGTTTGATTTTATACTAACTAGTGCGTCTAATTTTGCCATTCTCATAT
>OY744519.1:218977888-218982888 GCA_963556195.1 Sepiola atlantica
TAGATTTTTTTTTATTTACCAAGAAAAGTAAAGAAAGAAGAGAAAAAAAAGAAAGAAAACATTTTTTTTCTTTTAAGTTTTTATCTTATTTTACCAAATTTATTAATTCAGTTATATTGAAGTGGTTTGATTTCGAAATGGCTGCCAAATTGTATCGTCTAGCTTTATCTGATTTTCTTCGCGGTGACAGGGTAATATAATTCACCGTAATTATTTATTTCTGATTTTTGCGATTTTTTCAGATTTATGCGGATTTATTTTTTTATTTTTATTTTGCAAATATTAATTAATTAAGAAATAATAAAATTAAACACTGCTTATTAAAAATATTATTATTGCCACCCGGACTTACGGTTAGTGGTAGGGTTAAGGAAGGATATGTTTTGTTTTGTTTTGTATGAAAGAAATAATAAACTCGAAAAGTGATTATTAAAAAGAAATAATAAAAAAAAACAGACAAAAAAATTACACGGTGGATTAATTTGGTCTGCCAATGTTTAAATGGTCAAATAAGCTAGTCGATCAAATTTAGCAGGCATTTTGGGAGCTAACAACATCAATATAACTATTACTTCTCTCTTTTCTTTCTATTTGTGTAGTTTCATTCTTCAATGTTCCCTTTTTTTGCATTATTTCTTCAATACTTTTTTTTTATCTATTCTGTATTTTTTGTTCATTTTCTCCTTTTCTTTCTTTTTCTTGTTTTTTTCTTTTCCATCCGTTTTTTTCCTTTCTTTTTATTTTTATTTCTTTTCCTCCTCTTCTGTTTTCTTTCTTTTTCTGTTTTTCTTTCCTTTTCTCTTTCTTGTTATCCGTTCTTTTTTCTTTCTTTTCTTCCTTTCTGTTTTCTTTCTTTTCCGTTTTTCTTTTATTTTAATCATGTGTTTTTTCTTTCTCTTATTTTTTCTTTATTTTTCATCTGTGCTTTTTCTTTATTTTCCTTTTTTCTTTCTTCTTCTCCCTTTCTTTTTCTTTTTATTTTATCCGTTCATTATTCTCCTTTTTTTCTTTTCGTTTTCTTCCTTTTTATCTTTGTTTTCAGCTGTTCTTTTTTCTTTTTCTTTTTTCTTTCTTTTTCATCCGTTATTTTTTCTTTTTCCTCCCCTTCTTTTCCCTTTCTTTTTTATTCGTTCAGTTTTCTTTCCTTTTCACCTGTTCTGTTTTCCTTTTTTCTTTTTCTTTTTTCTTTCATTATCTCCCATTCTTTTTTCTTTCTTTTCATTTCCATTCTTCCTTTCGTTTTTGTTTTCTTTCCTTTTCTTTTTTATGTTTTTTTTTCGGGCTCAACTTAATGTAACTCAGGTGAGAATTAATAGAAACGGATATGACGTTACATGGCTTAAATGGAGAGTCCGTTTCGTAGCATGCCGATCGTAAACGTATAAAATGATATGGGCTGACAAAATATGATTAAACAGTGATTATCGATATCTCTATATTTTACTCCATTAGTCAGTGATTTGGAACAAAGATCAAGTCGAATAAACCTCCCCTGTCTTCCATCAGTTTTGTCTCGTAATTTGAAAGTATAAATAAGGAACTTTCATTTGCCTCAGTCTACAAAAACTTTCCATTCACGAATCGAGGAGAGAAAAGATTGAAGTGCAGTATCAGAACAGATATTACACTTTGCTCTTAGCCAAACGCCAAGGAAGCATTGTTACACTTCAAATAAATCGTCTGTTGTCTTTATGAATGACTTTAAAGACAGCTGCTATTAAAAAGAAGACGAAGATGACAAGGATGAAGAATATGAGTTAAATACTGGACGAGTCAACCCACTAGTATATAAGACGGTTAGTTGAGAATAACAATAAATGCAAGTTGAGTCGGGTTCAATTTGCCAGAACTGGAAGTTAGGTTTACTAGACTGTGGAAATTGATAGAAACGGATAGGACATCACATGCCTCAAAGGAGGAGGGAGAGAGGATGGGCTTGTTCCTTGAAAGCACTACACGTAGGAGTATTTTGATAAGATATCATTAAACAGTGATTTTTGATCTCTCTATATCCCCAACCTTATGTGTCAGTGATTTGGAACGAAGAACAAGTCGAATAAATCTCCTCTGTCTTCCAACAGTTTTGTCTTAACTTAGTTCTTTTTTCGAGGTATGAAAGAATTTATCCACAGGCGGTGTGACCCCGGTAGATAAGGATCACGACAAAAAGAACGCGTACAAGGAAAACATGCAGCGACCAAGGTAAGGATACAATACATGACTCTGGGATGGCACTGTGGCTAAATGGTTTACGACGTATGAGTATTTTGATCAGATATCAGTAAACAGTGATTTCCCATGTCTATGTATCCCCAACCTCATCTGTCTTTCATCAGTTTTGTCTCGACTTTGTCCTTTGAAATTATAAACAAGGAACTTTGATTTCAGAACGGCAAGCCCTCAGTCTCGAAGGATAACATAACATATCTACCATATATAACATAACATATCTACCATATATAACATAGCATATATCTACCAAGTCACGAATACAATTTGTAAACTTTAATGTCTAATAGTGAATGATGGTTTTAATGGTGTCGCAAACATTCTTGACGAATATTTTATAATCATATTTTCCATTTTTGCAGCGACCACGTGTTTTGGCTTTTCCCCCAGACAAGCAGTCGCCATTTTGTGTGTTGTGTTGTATTAAGTACACACGATGGTTTGGGGTTAGGGTTATGGTTGGCTTATGGTTAGGGTAAGGGTTAGGTTTGGGGTTGGGGTTAGGGTTGGGGTTAGGGTTGTGTTTTCTTAAGTACACACGAGGGTCGTCGGAATAAACAAAAGGAAAAGAAGATAATTTTAAAGAACTAGTTGGGTTTGAATTTAAACAAACGTCACATGGATATATGAAATATGATACATAATGAGAGTGAAACTGGCAGACATACTTAGAAAAACTAAAACTACGTTAATGGTCAAAACACAATCGAAATACACAGATGTTGCCAGGGTAAACGCATAGAGAGAGATGCATAGACTATGTACAAGTACATAGAAATCTATTGATAATGTCTGAGAATCTCGGTGATGATGACAACTATAGAACTAGGATCGTGAAAGACACGTTCTTCCTTTTTATATTTTCCTTTCTTTTTTCCTTACATTCACAATTCTGTTATTCTGTTATTCTGTTATTCTGTTATTCTGTTATTCTTTCGTCTTTCTTTTCATTTCATTTCTCATCCCATTCTTTTTTCCTTACATTCACAATTCTGTTATTCTGTTATTCTGTTATTCTGTTATTCTTTCGTCTTTCTTCTCATTTCATTTGTCATCCCATTCTTTTTTCTTCCGTTTTTCTTCCATCGTTCTTATTTTCTTTCGATAAATTTATTTTTAACTTGTTATTTCTTTCTTTCTCTATATCATTCATCAATTCTGTTATTTCCCCTCATTTCATTCCTTTTTCATCCATTCTTTTTTTTCAAATGTTTATTTCTTTAATAATTCTGTCATTCGACCATTCTTTGTCTTTCCACTTATTTCATACTTTTATTCCATTGATCCTTTCCTTTTAAAATGTCTTTTCTTTCTTCCTTTCCTTCGTTCTTAATTTCTTTCGATAAATTTATTTTTAACTTGCCTCTTATTTCTTTCTTTCTCTAATTTCATTTATCATTTTGTTATTCTTTCCCTCAATCATTCCTATATTTAATTTTCAAATGTTTCTTTCATTCTGTTATTCTGTCATTCTTTCGACTTTCCGCTTATTTCATGCTCTTATTCTAGTTATCCTTTCCTTTTAAAATGGTTTTTCTTTCTTTCATCCATCATTCTGTTATTCAGTAATTCTGCTATTCTCCCTCCTCGACTCATTCTTTTATTCGATTCATTCTTTTATTCGACTCATTCTTTCTTTTCCAAACGTTTCTTTCTTCTACCGCAAACATTATCTAATTACGTCATCATTCTTCCCAGACACACTTAATGGCGAAGGATGGTTTTTATGCAGCCACAAAAATTCTTCCACAATTTTTTTGTATTCTCGGGTGAATCATTTCCCACTTTAAAAATTAATTCCAGTTTTTAAGTAAATGATTGGCCGGCCACTACACATTTCGAACACAATTTAATAAGACAAAATAAAAGCAATTTTACTTTTTATCAAAATTATTTTCTACTTGAAAGGGGATCCAGCATTGCCTGTGTATTATATAAAAATGATAAAAATAACCTTCATCTATATATAAAATTACGTATGTTTTTATGTTTATATATTTGTATGTACAGGATTCACTCCTAAACGAAGTAACCGATCATTATTAATTTGGGAACAAAACTGCTAGGAGTAATGTTTCGTAATGTGGGCTATATTTGTATGTACAGGATTCACTCCTAAACGAAGTAACCGATCATTATTAATTTGAAAACAAAACTGCTAGGACTAATGTTTCGTAATGTGGGCTATATTTAGTTTAATTTAGTTTTATATAAACACGGTAAATAGAGGGTTAACGCCATTTGTAAACATTCGTATATCTTTGATATTTGTGAAATTTAAACAATAAGTATTAATAAATATTCTCAAAATTTTAGTTTCTTTGGTGAATTTTAGATGATTTTGAAAGGTGAATTATAAACCAAACTCCCATTTGAAAATTGAAATATTTCAGGTTTTAAAAAAAAATGGAAATCGCTCCAGACAAGGCGTGAAGCCACTTGATGTAAGGAGCTAACAAGAACAAATATGTTTATCGCAAAGACAGGAGATGCCTATTGGCCTTAGTCTTGAAAAGACCAAGGTTATAGGTAGGAGGAAAACAGTCAGCAGGAGGAGAGTTCCATAAGCCTGTGTTCTTGGAAAGACGCTACTGGAATAGGAAGCTGTATTACAATGAGGTATCAAAACAGCGAATTGATGGAGACCACTAGACCAACGAGTCAAACGAGCTGGAACAAAAGAAGCGGGGAATAGATCACATAATTTTGAAGAACACATGTCATAATAGTATTTATAGAAAAGACTGAGACAAGCAACATCTCGTCTGTGA
>OY744519.1:218995388-218997888 GCA_963556195.1 Sepiola atlantica
TCATAAGAATAGCAATTTCTTATGGAAACAACGAGCCATAGATAAAAGTTATAAAAAAAAAGAAGATGCTCCGAGCGGCGCGAATATTGTTATCTCAGATAACATCTTTAGAAACGGGTCGTACTGCAAACACGTAATGCAAATTTGCGCCCCCTGGTGGTTAAATCTCTCATTTTTTATGCTAATTATCTCCCTTGATTTCTGCAAAACACTTGCGGGTTACTTACATGTTATATACATATATACACTTTGGATTTCACGCCGTCGTTAGAAGATGTTTATAAAAAAACGGGTTTGGCTGGCCGATACTTTATTTTTGGCAAATATTATCCGCGGGATTTAAAAGAATGTATAATAAGCAAATGATAATTATGGAAGACAGACGCAACTTCTTAGAGAGATACTTGGTCGTATCTGACTTAAGATGCGTCATTTCAATGTACGCGTTTTGTAATTAAAATGGTATGTCAAATTTAAGTGTCATAGAATAACAAAAACGCTATTTCAAACTTAAGCGCTGCCATCTCAGCTAGAAAACCAGGAATAAATAAATAAATAAATATGTATAAAATAATCAAGGGAGGCGCGAGAGCGCTCTATCCCTTAATAGACTTCAAAAACGGCCTATGCTAGAAATCTCATTTCTTTGATCAATCATAACTCAAAAACCAATAAACCAAATTAGTTAAAACTTTGCACAACCTTTTTATTTGATAGATTCTATAAGTGTGTAGAATTTCAGCATCATTAGTCAAGGCAACCCAGAAATCCAGAAAGGTCAGGCATGATTTTGTGTTATCCGTGTGTACGTAAGTACGTATGTGCCACCCTGTATCTCATCAACTATTTGATGGATTCAGCTGATTTTTGGCAGAGATAGAGGTTCTAGGGTCTAGTTGATGGCATTTTAATTTCAGTTTACCATATACCTTAGTTTTCCAGAAAATTCCAAAAAACCTTAAAAATGACCATTGTATTGAGGCATAGCCTTTACAAAAGTAGTGAAATTCCATGATAAATGCCAGTATACTGAAATCATATGCCCTTAATAGGGTTAAGATGAAAATTCATATACACTAAATGTACAAAAGCAAGGCAATTCCCAATTTTTTACACTCCATCCACTCATGCATAGAGATTTATACTGTAGTGATGTGATAATGAAATGGTTTGGTTGATATGTAGTCATACCCTTAATGACAATAAAAGTGTAAAAATTCGGGAATTTCCTTGCTTTTGTACATTTAGCGTATATGAATTTTCATCTTAACCCTATTAAGGGCATATGATTTCAGTATACTGGCATTTATCATGGAATATATATATATATATATATATATATATATATATATATATATATATATATAGTAAGCTATGAAAATATATTTATGGCAATTAAGCTACACAAAGGCTTCTGGGTTTCACCCCCGTGGGAAGCTAATATATATATATATATATATATATATATATATATATATATATATATATATATATATATATATATATATATATATATATATGAAAATAGAAGAAATAAGAGTGATAAACATGTTCGAATGTCCAAATTTATTTCAAATTTCGATTGTTCAATGCAAGGTGTATTCTTTAATAAACCAGTTTTTTATGTTTCTTTCTTTAAGCCAAGGCTTTTCAAAGATCGAAATCTTATCATCAGAGGAGAAATACAGATAGATAAGTTGGCTTAAGGAAAGAACAATAAACACTGGTTTATTACAGACTACACCTTGCATTGAACAATCGAAATTTGAAATAAATTTGGACATTCGAACATGTTTATCACTCTCATTTCTTCTATCTTTATAATTGCTCTATCTCGTATATTGAGCTTAACATTTTCACTATAGGTACTATTTACTAAAAGTTTACTTTTGTTATATAATTGATTATATATATATATATATATATATATATATATATATATATATATATATATATATTAGTAACGAGTCATTGCTCATCAATGCCCGAGGATAATAGTTTATGGGTGTATCTCATGTTGACGACGAGACAAACGCTTTGAGGATTGCAGAGGTTGGTTGGAACTTGGTAGAATTGGATTATTTATAAGGAGGCTCAACACAAACAGTTGTTGTTGGAAAGAAACTCTGCTCATGGAAGTTATGTTTACCTCAATGTACACAGAGGCAGAAAAGCCATTTTTACAATGGTTGCAGCTAAATGAGTTTTTGCTGTGAATGTTTTACAGGGCGAGACAGAGATTGCGGCTCAGTCGAGCACCTACATATAGATTTTGTCAAAAAAAAAGAATGGGAAAAACGTTTTTGCGAAAATAAAGTCGTCGCCAATAGTCAAGGGCGACCCAAAGGTTCCCTTTTCATTCACTTGCAATTGGTAGATGAACACTGTACCTAGTAGACTTCCAAGCTAAGAAACTTGCCGCAAAAATACTAAAAGGAGGAGAAAACCGGGTAAACGTTACGAATACCAACATCAATTATTTTGAATGAAATACAGTTTT
>OY744519.1:219000388-219007888 GCA_963556195.1 Sepiola atlantica
AAACAAGACAGTATTTAATTTCATGGCTTCCCAGCAGAGTTGATCAGACCCCACTTCCCTTAAAAGACAAAAACATAAACGTTCCTTATACTAAATCTACGTTTTGTTCCATATAAATGTTTTGCTAACTTATATTAGTTATTTAAGACATCAAAAAAAAAAAAAAAATAAATAAAATAAAATTTTTTTAGCTGCGCTGTTCGTCTGTCTAATAAAATTTATCCGTTACTCACAAAAATGTTGTTTCATTTTAAAGTGTTTGGACGAATCCATGACACTATTATTTAAGTGATTAATGTATTATTTTTAGTTTTATATTATAAATATAAAAAACATCAACACATCAAAAAATAAAAGATAAATAAATAAATATGTATATACATATATATATTTAAGACATCAAAATATATATATATATAATTATTTCCACAATCAGAAAACGCGGCAGCCCACACAAAACCTGAAAGCCGCAGACCGGAAGTCGTAGACCCGAGTGTGGGCTGCGGCGTTGTCTGATTGTGGAAATAATTATATATATATCACCTCACATTAAAAAATCTAATATTGATTTGCTCGCTGGGTTAGCTTGTTGGATGATATCGTCCTAGTGAATATAAAATCCTAATGGTGGGACATCGGCCTCGGTTCTAAGTAGTTGGATGACAACACCCCTTGTTGAGAAGGGTCGGTACATTCCACAGTCGGCTTTTGTCGCGGTTTTCTTAGTCTATGTAAGTTAATAGACTTTCTTGTATGTTGCAAGGTGGCCCAGTGTTCTCGCTTCGCATGCAAGTGGCTCGGGTGTCGAATCCTGAGGTCGGATATGTTCTACTTATGAACACAAAGGAGTGATTAATCCGAGTCTAGTACTTCCGGTCTGCGGCTCTTATGGGTTGTGTGGGCTAAGGCGTTGTCTTATCGAATAAGGATTCTAGACATAAGTTTTATGAAAAATATTTTCAGAAAATTATCTTATTTAAAAATGTTGTTGTTTAAATAAACATTGCTTTCAAACAGCTGTCTATCTATCTATCTATCTTAATAAAAAATATGAAGCCGATTTTCCCGTGCAACTTCAGACATTATAGAAAAATACCAATATTTTCCAATAACCGCCTACATCACTTTCTAATACGTGTTTCGCAAAGATATTATTAGATTTTGTCTACTTTCAAATATTATTATGTTCATTCTGAGATATCCGCTTCTCCCAAATACGTCTTCAATAAAGAAGGCAGCAAACACTTTCCTTCCATAATACTTTCCTACTCCTACGTAAATTGTCTACACCAGACCATTTCTTAATACAAGAGAAATTACTTTACAACACCGAAATTATTTGATTTCAACCGTCTTACTATCTATCTCTCTATATATGGGACTAGGTGAACGCCTACAGATTCAAGTTATATAATTTAATATATATATATACATATATATATATAACTATATATATATTCATATATATATATATATATATATATATATATACCATATTAAATTATCGTTTCAAGCTTGTAGCTCTCATCAGCGCAGAGAAATAATAACGTCAGAAGGTAATAAGGCGCGAACCCGGTTCACAGAGACACTTTAAATCTGTAGGCGTTCACCCAGTTCCATTAGGCCACGAGAGATCGTCACGTTATAACGGAGAAATTAAGTGATGTTTTCACTGAAAGCGGCGAGCATAGACATCTAAACATTCGATAGCACTCAACGACAGAGTCGGAACATTGCAATGAATCTTTTTATTTTTAATCTTTCCGACAGTGCTCCACTTTCAATTTTTCTTAAAAGGGGCTTATAATAATATTAAATTATTTTTTAAATATTTTACCTACGTACGACGTCGTTTCAAGCTTACGGCTTTCATCAGCGCAGGGAAATAACAATTGCAGACGGTCATAGGGCGGAAACCAGGTTCACAGATACACCTTGAATCTGTAGGCGTTCACCTAGTCCCATACATACATATGTATGTATGTATGTATGTATGTATGTATGTATCATTGATTTTCCACGCAAATGTTACCATTTTAATAGTTCATGAACAAAATCCAAAATGTCGGACACGCGTACCGGAAGTTCACTCTCGTTAAATTAAAAGCCTAGACAGTTCTTTGGAAAAATAAACGCGTACCCCAAAGAACTGAGAAACGCGAAGGCAAACGGAATTGAACAAGCAACGTTCGTTGCTCTGTTCAGAATGTTAAAATGAAGCGTTATGTATTTTTTACATTTTGTTTGTTTACTATAATAATGAATCACCACTTGCTAAGGCTAAACGCCACTCGAGGATAAGGGGTAGTGAGATTTTCAGTTGGATGATGGACCAATACTATGAAGAGTTAGGGTTAGTGAGATCTTCAGTTGATGGAACAGTAATATAAAACAAATAATTTAGAACTATGACTAATTCACAGGACGGCTCGCCATATAATTATTTACGTTGGACTTGAAAATGTTGTAGTCTACAGGGAAATATTCCCACGGTATCGTGTTCCAATTTCTTTGAAAAAAATCTGTTTGTTATTTTAGGTACAAAGAGGAAAGAAAGGAGAGGGTTTTGTAGTGGTGGCAGTAAAGCGTGGTCTTGCGGAAAAGCTTTTACAATGGGAACCAGAGCTTAAAGCCTATCCCTACTTTCTTCCTTTCCCAAAACATCTACATGTTTATTTATTTATTTATTTATTTATTTATTTATTCATTCATGTTTATATAATATATACATTTAAGTCAGTCGGATTTTCAAAGGCATACCCGAATAAAAATCAAAAATATATATACGCATATATATATATATATATATATATATATATATATATATATATATATATATATATATATACATATCTCTCTAATGATATGCGCGTACATATATGAATATATATATATATATATAATATATATATACACACATCTTCCTCTCTCTCTTTATATATATATATATATATATATATATATATATATATGTTCATATTATACACATATATACACACATATATATATATATATTTTTAGATTTTTTAGATTTTTAATTTTTAATTTTAATTTTTTAACGGCCTCAATTTTTCAAATGTTAAATTTCTTTTCTTCTGCTTTCTCTTTTTCTATCACTCCATTTCATTATCTCCAAATATGATCTGAGGTTAAGATCGGATTCTAACTCTGCCTAATGAGATCTCAGTTTATAGTAACTGTTGATCGATAACATCGACATGCCAGTGTCGCAGATTTTGTACATGTCTGTGTAAATAAAATTATCATATATATATATATATATATATATATATATATATATATATATATATATATATATATATATATATATATATATATATATGCACGCGCATGTGTATGTGTGTGTGTGTTTGTGGTTTTGTTTATATTTAACTGTGATTAGGTCAATAACGATAGAAGTGACGGGTGAGAAGAACGAGGCATCAGAAGGAAATAGAAACCTAGCGTATTTTCTCCTTAGTTATTGGCACAAATACAATGAAGACATTGCCAAGGCTGCTGCAAAGGAAGTGGGCTCCCTCTACCGTGCTAGTAAACTCCTCACACCTGATATTATCTTGTATCTCTACAAAGCCACCATCCGCCTATGTATGGAGTATTGTTGCCACATCTGGGCTGGTGCATCATCCACTAGTCTTTCCCTCTTAGACAAGGTCCAAAAAAAGAGTCTCCAACTTGATAGGTCCTTCACTATCTACCAAGCTCCAGCCCCTGTCCCATCGCCGCAATGTTGCATCCTTGTGCCTGTTTCACCAGTACTTTAATTGATTGTGCTGCGATGAACTTGATGCTCTGGTGCCTCCCTTGATGTAAATAAACTCGATCAACCCGACAATCAGCTAAATCCCATCCATTCACTGTGGAGGTCCCGGTGAGCCTTCTACTCCAATAGCTTCTTTCCTCGTGCTACCGGCCTCTGGAACTCTCTCCCTTCTCCCTGTCTCTTCGACTGTGCCGACATGCATAGGTTTAAAACTAATGTGAAAAGACATCTCGCAACACAGCTCCTAACTTATGATAACCCTCCCAAACTTTCACCCTAATTCTCAGTAGCCCCTTACGTCTACAGTGGTGGCCTGCCTTGTTTGGGATGAAATATCATAAAAAAAGGCGAGAGAGTCAGAAAACATACATAATTAATTTTGATTCAGTTTTTCCTGCTACGACTTAGGCCAGTTAATAGATAACTTTCGACTTAAAAACAAGTGCCAGCTTAAGCCCTTCATGAAAGAAGACCTTTTTGCAATGCTCTCTTCATACTCAGCCTACCTGATAACAAACTAAATATGTTTTAAATAAGTTCAAAATATTTATTTAAAATTTTCAAATATTGTACTTGTAGCTTATTTATTCAAATTAATAATCTCCAAGAAGCCTTGAAATAAAGACGAAAGGTTGATGAATACATAAATAATTTTGGTTTTACCGTTTTAATTTTCCATCACGTTGGAATATTATTTACATATTTTCATCATATATATATATATATATATATTATATATATATATATATATATATATATATATATATATATATATATATATAAATGATATATATTATTATATATTTATATATATACATATTTATATATATATATATTATATATATATTTATATATATAAATTTATATATATATTTATATTTTTATATATATATTCATATATTTATATATATATATATATATATATATTATATATATATATATTTTATGTATATATATTTTATATATATATATATGTATTTATATATATATATATTATATATATATATTTTATATATATATATATTTTAGGATCAAATATAAACCAAAGTAAAAACTTTTAGTAGATAGAACCTATTGTGAAGAGGATTTTTTCACGGAAGTTTTCTTTTCATTCACTGCGTTGTTTTAACAAAAATTCCTTTAATAATAATTTTCATATTTTTCAAATATTTGAACTTTGGTTTTTTCGAAAGCCAACTTATCCATCTGTATTTCTCCTCTGATGATAAGATTTCGATCTTTGAAAAGCCTTAGCTTAAGGAAAGAATAATAAACACTAGTTTATTACTGAATACACCTTGCATTGAACAATTGAAATTTGAAATAAATTTGGACAATCGTCGCATTTTTATCACTCTTTTTTCTTCTCTCTCTCTCTCTCCCCCTCTCTCTCTCTCTCTCTCTCTCTCTCTCTCTATATATATATATATATATATATATATATATATATATATATTTCGATGTACTTTCATGACATTTTTCTAAAAACTTATCATCCTGAGGAAGTTTACGTTGATGAATATATAAAAAATATTTCTTGGTTTTTCCTTTTTTATTTCCCATTACGTCGGATTACTCTCATCCTTCCTTTCTCATATTTGTATATATATATATATATAATACATATATATATATATATATATATATATATATATATATATATATATATATATATTATATTTATATATATATTATCTTTATATATATATTATATATTTATAGAGATTATATTCATATATATATATTATATATTTATATATATATATTATATATATACATATATATATTATATATTTATATATATATTATATATTTATATATATATACTATATATATATATTAATCTAATCATAATCTATCTGAATCTGTTGATATTCTATCTACTATCCAAATGTTAATAGATCAATCTATTTATTTGTTTTGTCAGTTCAGTACTTATAATATACGCTACTGTATTTTTTGTTTATTTTTATTTTTAAAAAATGATGAAACTTGTGATATACGGTCGCCGTAGCGCATCCTCTTTTTAAGTGCACTAACGCGAGATTTAAGCCGGACGCACCGGCGCGGAAACTTCTGGAATGTTGCATAAATAAGTTTCATTATCCTTAAAACCAATCCTAATCCGAAATGCGACGCGAGACACAGAGAGAGAGAGAGAGAGAGAGAGAGAGAGAGAGAGAGAGAGAGAGAGAGAGAGAGAGAGAGAGAGAGAGAGAGAGAGAGAGAGAGAGAGAGAGAGACAGAGAGAGAGAGAGAGAGAGAGAGAGAGAGAAAGACAAAGAGAGAGAGAGATCATTTACTCGCCTCCTCACGAGAACAAAGTTAGACACGGAGGCGTATTTTCAGTTTCCACCAAGTAGAGACAAAAATATGTTATCGTCTGAACGCGGGATATATATATATATATATATATATATATATATATATATATATATATATATATATATATATATATATATATATATATATATATATATAGTCTCGGAAGCTTTTCAAACTATATGAAAAAAAACAACAAAAAGCACTTTAGTCCCAAGTCGTTCTGGTACTTTTTACAGTCACTATATTAGTTTGCTTCCAATAATTTACGCTAGTCTTAACATTATTTAGGGATCATCAGTTGTTCACTATGAAAAACTGTTTCAGGAATTTAAAAACAAAACCGTATCATGGCTTCCCAGCAGTGTTGATCAGACCCCACTTTTCTTAAAAGCCATAACAAAAACGTTCTGTATATTAGATCTAAGTTTTGTTTTAGATACATGTTTTGCTAACTTATTTTGTTATTAAAAATGTCTTCCTTACCTATATATATATATATATATATATATATATATATATATATATATATATATATATATATATATATATATATATATATATATTTATTGTTCGTCTCTCTCTCTCTCTCTCTCTCTCTCTCTCTCTCTCTCTCTCTATATATATATATATATATATATATATATATATATATATATATATATATATATATGGGAAAAGAAGGATGAAGGTAATCCGACGTAATGGGAAAATGAAAAAGGAAAACAAAAAAGGGATGTTTTTATGTGTACATCAACGTTTCGTCTTTATTTATAAGACTTCATCAGGATGATAGTATAAAGAAAAATGTCATGCAAGTACGTGCACATAAAGGGTTGACATTATGGGAAGAAGGGAGGAAAGTAGTAACCACTACTGACTCCACTAAGCACTATTATCGTTGTCTTTGTTATTATTATTACTATTATTACTATTTTTATTATTATTATTATTATTATTATTATTATTATTATTATTATTATTATTATTATTATTAATAATTAATAACGCCGGCATTTTCTAGTTATTCTTTAGTTATATATATTTTTAGTATTTTTATTATACTTCATTTATTATTATTTTCATTATTTCACCTCAATTATTAGGGGTATCTATTATTATTATTATTATTATTATTATTATTATTATTATTATTATTATTATTATTATTATTATTATTATTATTATTATTATTATTATTATTATTATTATTATTATTATTATTATTATTATTATTATTATTATTATTATTATTATTATTATTATTATTATTATTATTATTATTATTATTATTATTATTATTATTATTATTATTATTATTATTATTATTATTATTATTATTATTATTATTATTATTATTATTATTATTATTATTATTATTATTATTATTATTA
>OY744519.1:219015388-219020388 GCA_963556195.1 Sepiola atlantica
GCGGTGAAGGAGTGCGGATAAAACTAAGAGTGTGAAAGTGGGGGGTGAAACATAAAGTTGAAATTGGAAGTTAGTGCGAATTAGGATTCAACTAGAAAAGGGGAAGAAAGGAGTGGGGGTAAGTTAACGAATGTTAGGATAAGGGGTTAAAATATCAGAATATGTATAAGAACAGAGTTCGGGGTTTAGATGTTATATCAAATGACCTTAGATATAAACAATGAGGCAAAATATATATGAAGGGTAGAACTAGAAAAATGAGTTAAAAATTAAAAGAGTAAAGATAAAAAATAAAGATAAAAATAGTATAAAAAGTAGAAATAAGAAAATAAAAAAAATAAAGAATGAAAAATAGATAATAAGATTAGTCTTAAGCTCAGGGAAAATTAAGGATTGACCGAAAGAATAAAAAATAAAAAATAATAAAAATAAGATACTAATAATAGAATGAGGGAAAAGTCGATAAGATTGGAGCTCAAGAATGAAAATTAGAATAAGGAAAAAGAAAAAGGAAAACAAGACCTCGAGAGGATATCCGGAATGGGAATCTCCAAGGTAGAAAAAATTATGGGTTGAAGTGAAATAAGCAGTTACGGGATGCTAGTTCAAATAGATATGGGAAAATATGAACTTTGAAATTTTATTCAAAAAAGTTATATGGAGGTTAATTAAGAAAATTGTTAAATAGGTTAGTGAAGGCCGGAAGAAGTAAGAGATATACAAGTTTAAAGAAGTGACAAAAGATTAAGCCAGAGGGAGAGTGGAGATCGCAGTTAAAAGTAAATACTATGGGGGTTAAAAGATGTAGAGCGAGGGCGGGTTGGGGGTTGAGTAGTCTGAGAGAGATGTGCAAAGGCCGAGGTAAAACAAGGGGGGAATAATCGAGGCTATTAAAAGAGTGAGAAGAATTATTTAGAAGTAAAAACAGGAGGGGAAGAATAATTAGAGTGCACAGTGGAAACAGTAAGGAGTTCGATATCGAAGTGTGCAAAGGGGATATGGACTTTTTGGCAATCGGACATTTGCTTGCACCCTGGCACAGTTTTGCCCTGCGTTTCTTTCCCTACAACTTTTATTTCATTTTTTCAAATTTTAAATATTGGCCATTGCCAACTTATCTATCCCAGCGACTTCCTCTGATGATAAGATTTTGATCTTTGAAAAGCCTGGCTTAAGGAAAATTTAACTTGAATAAATTGCCTTTTTGCGGAATATACCTTGTTTTGAACTTTTGAATTGAATTTTGATTTGGCTTTTGCTTTCTCTAATTCCTTTCCATTCTTCTTCATTTATATATATATATATATATATATATATATATATATATATATATATATATATATATATATATATATATATATATATATATATATAATCCGAGTATGGTATAGATCCACAGGGTATAAATCCAGGAGAGTTGAACCGGGTTTATGAGAGTGCTCAATAAAAAATATAGAGCGGAAATATAAATATAAATGATAATTTATTTTATTTTGACTACAAAAGTCGTTTGCTATTTCTCCCTCTCTTTCCACTTCCTTATTATGTCCCGTGCAGCTCTTAATCTTTCCTGTTCTTTTCTTCTCGTTTCTCCTTTTCTAATTACTTGTATTTTTTTTTCTATTCATATTCAATTTCTATTTTAATTTTCTGTCACCTTTATATAACTTTGTGGAATTGTAAACTTATTCTAACAGGCATAATGCTATTTCAAGACCTGAAGGTCGGGAGCTCCTAAAAACTGCTCTCGTTAAACAAAATCAATTTTGTAGTCAAAATGAAATAAATTATCATTTATATTTTATATATATATATATATATATATATATATATATATATATATATATATATATATATATATATATATATTCTAGAGATAAAAGATGAGAATAACAAATTTTTGAAGATACCATATTTATTAGAACATCAAAAGTTCAGAGCAATGAGCTTCATATACCTAATCTATGGATTTTTAAAGATAAACTCTTTTCATCAGATGGTAGAGAAAAACCTACAATGTAATTGTAAATATTATCGGCAACTTTTAACTTTGAAAATTTTACATAAAATAAAACAAAATAAAGACCAAAAGATGAGAGCGTAGAGTCAGGGTGGACGCCGAAAAGAGTTTAGAAAAGAGCGTAGAGTCAGGGTGGACGATGTCCAAAAACACGTCAAAAAATGCACTCTTTGATATATACCGAACCGTAACGGACAAACTTCATTCTGAACCCTGTGAAACGGATAATTCCAGTACCAAACTACTGCACAGACAAGATAAACTGGACGTTACAATTGCCGTCTGAATGTCAGCCTCTTTAAAAAAACATTTGGATTCCTAAACAATTTGAGTATTATTCTTTTTCAAACATTCATTTCCAATATAACAGCTGTTTTATTTTTGACGTGTTTTGGGACAGCGTCAACCCTTGACTCTACGCTTTCATCTCAACAAAAGACTCTTTACCCTTTGGTCATTATTTTGTTTTATTTCATGTAAAATTTTCTTTTTGTTTTATTATCACGATAGATTATTATTAAACGATAATTCAATTATCTTTAATTTAATTACAACATTTAAATATTATATATATATATGTATATATATATATATATATATATATGTATATATATATATATATATATATATATATATGTATATATATATATATATATGCATTTATATATATATATATATATATATAGTGTGTGTGTAGATTTCAATATTGCGTTGAGAATCCGAATAAAAGAGCTCAATGTACCTTTAAACAGAGCAAAACATAATTATTAAAAAGAAAAAAACTATACACACATTAAGGTTGTATACATTATAAATTATTTCGACCCTTTAATTAGGTCTCCTCAGACGTATAAACAATCACGTCAAAAAACAAAATAAGAAGAGAAATTGATCATCGATAAAGATAAATTCACTTTTTGATTGGTCGATGTAAAAAAGGGGGTAAATGGTAAATTAATCGAGGAGCGGTGATAGAAGTAAAAGATTCATTTGACTAATTTTTTTTTACATATTCCGAAATATAACAATATATATAAGAGAAATAAATTATCTCAGTTAAAATTTCGAATGTGAATTTTATAAGTAAAAATACATACGATGAAAGATTCGAGCGTTCACGATTAAAAACTCCGGTTAATTATTTACGATTAAAAATTAAAAGATGAAAATGCAGGACGAAGATTTCGGTTTAGATTAGAAATGATCAAAAACTTAATTGGTTATAACATCAAGATTCGAGATGATCTACAATACGGAATAAAAGTTTAGCGACATTAAAAAAAAAAAACGATTTATTTACAAATTGGTGTTTTACTAATTTGGTAAAGATTCGAGTGATCACGATTAAAGATTTACGATTAAAAATTAAAAGATGAAAATGCAGGACGAAGATTTCGGTTTAGATTAGAAATTATCAAAAACTTAACATCAAGATTCGAGATGATCTACAATACGGAATTAAAATTTGGCGACATTTAAAAACGATTTATTTACAGGATGGTGTTTTACTAAATTAGTTAAAAAAATAAATAAATAAATAACAATTAAAAAGTACTAATTTACTAACATTTATTTTATTTTTACAGTTAAAATTCTTATTGTAACTATACTCTAAAAGAATTATTATTACCAAACAACTTTATAACGTGCTATTGATATTAAACCTGTGCCTGTGTCTACATTTAGCAATCAGTTCATCTCGTCTATTTAAAATATTATTGTCTTCGTATTTTAGTATTCTAATTTTTTCCTCAAGGCACAAATTGCATCTATGTCTGAATCCTTTCGGTGGAATGACATAGTATAGACCACGAAACAGTTGGTGTTAAATTGTTGTTTTTTAAAAACCACCAATGTTTGGTTAATTCCGTTTTATTGGTGACGTCCTGGTTTAAAAATGAGTGTTTGTGTACGTAGAATCGTTGTTTCCACTTACCGGCGGATATTCCTATGTATACTTTCTTCTTCTTAGTATTATCTTTAGGATAAATCGTGGCCTTATATACAACGCTTTCGACGTTACAGTTTCCTTTAAGTGGACAGTTATTCTTAATCTGACAATTACATTTTTTTCCTCCGTTTTGGTTTTCTTACTCGGTGTGCTCAATATTTTTTTTATTATGTGTATTAATAATGCTCTCCATATTTTTAGTGCAAGAATAACTAATTTTCTCAGTTTTCCTATTGACAATTTTATTTAAAGAATTAGTCGTTTTATATATATATATATATATATATATATATATATATATATATATATATATATATATATATATAATTTTATTATAAAGCAGTTCATCTGATTTATAAACATCTTTTGATTAGAATCTTTAGATTAAAAGTTTACTCTGAGAAAAAATAAAAATCATTCAAGTCAAATTAAATAATAACATAGTGCAACAAGACAGGTGGAATCTATTTACATGAACATGTTAGAAGATGTAGTTATGATACTGAAAAATTTTCAAAGGGTTAAATCAATTAAACCCGGAATTAAAACAAAAAATCTAAAAGAAAAAGTCAAAGGAAGCAAACCTCGGGTATTAATTCTTCCATCTTGAAATCATTCGAGTCATGAAATATTTCCAAAAAGGGGTATAACTGAGTCAAGTCAATTACAGTTAAATTATATTAACGCAAGGGAGATAATTCTATTATTATATTGAACTGTTGTTTAATTAAACGATGCGTTTTATCCAAAATTAATTAAAAAAATTATAAATGTTTGAACTAATTTACTCGATTTTATGAATGCGTCATAAAGCAGGGACAAATTGTCAAATAAGAAAGATATAATATAAAATAATATAAAATATAATACAAAATAAAAATATAATATAAAATAAAAAAAAAATATAATATGAAATAAAATTAATAAATAAAAAATCTAAGGCTGGTATTATGTAAAGCAATGTACATTGAATTTTTGGGCGCGCATTTTATATTCGTACTTACGCAATGAGTGTAAGGGAAAATTACT
>OY744519.1:219030388-219042888 GCA_963556195.1 Sepiola atlantica
CTCACAATCTTTACTAAATAAAAATAAACTCCACACAATCTTTACTAAATAAAAATAAATTTCTTACAATCTTTACTAAATAAAAATAAACTTCACACAATCTTTACTAAATAAAAATAAACTTCACACAATCTTTACTAAATAAAAATAAACTTCACACAATCTTTACTAAATAAAAATAAATTTCACACAATCTTTACTAAATAAAAATAAATTTCACACAATCTTTACTAAATAAAAATAAACTTCACACAATCTATACTAAATAAAAATAAACTTCACACAATCTATACTAAATAAAAATAAACTTCACACAATCTTTACTAAATAAAAATAAATATCACACAATCTTTACTAAATAAAAATAAATTTCACACAATCTTTACTAAATAAAAATAAACTTCACACAATCTATACTAAATAAAAATAAACTTCACACAATCTTAACTAAATAAAAATCGTTCAGCGTAGCGTTGATTTTTATCGTTGTGTGTCCTGTAGCCATTTTCTTTTTTGAGCTTATACAATAAAACACACGGACATTTCGGCATGTGTGTGATATTCCCGACACGTGTGCAACTATTTATAAATTTGATATCAAATTCTCATTTTTATAGTCGTATAAATAACTAGATATTGACTCCGAACACGCAAAAATAAACTTCACACAATCTTTACTAAATAAAAATAAATTTCTTACAATCTTTACTAAATAAAAATAAACTTCACACAATCTTTACTAAATAAAAATAAATTTCACACAATCTTTACTAAATAAAAATAAATTTCTTACAATCTTTACTAAATAAAAATAAACTTCACACAATCTTTACTAAATAAAAATAAACTTCAAACAATCTTTACTAAATAAAAATAAACTTCACACAATCTTTACTAAATAAAAATAAACTTCACACAATCTTTACTAAATAAAAATAAATTTCACACAATCTATACTAAATAAAAATAAACTTCACACAATCTTTACTAAATAAAAATAAACTTCACACAATCTTTACTAAATAAAAATAAATTTCACACAATCTTTACTAAATAAAAATAAACTTCACACAATCTATACTAAATAAAAATAAACTTCACACAATCTTAACTAAATAAAAATAAACTTCACACAATCTTTACTAAATAAAAATAAATTTCACACAATCTTTACTAAATAAAAATAAACTTCACACAATCTTTACTAAATAAAAATAAATTTCACACAATCTATACTAAATAAAAATAAACTTCACACAATCTATACTAAATAAAAATAAACTTCACACAATCTTTACTAAATAAAAATAAATTTCACACAATCTTTACTAAATAAAAATAAACTTCACACAATCTATACTAAATAAAAATAAATTTCACACAATCTATACTAAATAAAAATAAACTTCACACAATCTTTACTAAATAAAAATAAATTTCACACAATCTATACTAAATAAAAATAAATTTCTTACAATCTTTACTAAATAAAAATAACCTTCACACAATCTATACTAAATAAAAATAAATTTCTCACAATCTATACTAAATAAAAATAAACTTCACACAATCTTTACTAAATAAAAATAAACTTCACACAATCTATACTAAATAAAAATAAATTTCTCACAATCTATACTAAATAAAAATAAACTTCACACAATCTTTACTAAATAAAAATAAAGTTCACACAATCTTTACTAAATAAAAATAAATTTCTCACAATCTTTACTAAATAAAAATAAACTTCACACAATCTATACTAAATAAAAATAAATTTCTCACAATCTATACTAAATAAAAATAAACTTCACACAATCTTTACTAAATAAAAATAAATTTCTCACAATCTTTACTAAATAAACATAAATTTCTCACAATCTTTACTAAATAAAAATAAACTTCACACAATCTATACTAAATAAAAATAAATTTCTCACAATCTTTACTAAATAAAAATAACCTTCACACAATCTATACTAAATAAAAATAAACTTCACACAATCTTTACTAAATAAAAATAAATTTCACACAATCTATACTAAATAAAAATAAACTTCACACAATCTTTACTAAATAAAAATAAATTTCTCACAATCTTTACTAAATAAAAATAAATTTCTCACAATCTTTACTAAATAAAAATAAACTTCACACAATCTATACTAAATAAAAATAAATTTCTCACAATCTTTACTAAATAAAAATAACCTTCACACAATCTATACTAAATAAAAATAAACTTCACACAATCTTTACTAAATAAAAATAAATTTCACACAATCTATACTAAATAAAAATAAACTTCACACAATCTTTACTAAATAAAAATAAATTTCTCACAATCTTTACTAAATAAACATAAATTTCTCACAATCTTTACTAAATAAAAATAAACTTCACACAATCTATACTAAATAAAAATAAATTTCTCACAATCTTTACTAAATAAAAATAACCTTCACACAATCTATACTAAATAAAAATAAACTTCACACAATCTTTACTAAATAAAAATAAATTTCACACAATCTATACTAAATAAAAATAAACTTCACACAATCTTTACTAAATAAAAATAAATTTCTCACAATCTTTACTAAATAAAAATAAACTTCACACAATCTATACTAAATAAAAATAAACTTCACACAATCTTTACTAAATAAAAATAAATTTCACACAATCTTTACTAAATAAAAATAAACTTCACACAATTATTACTAAATAAAAATAAACTTCACACAATCTATACTAAATAAAAATAAACTTCACACAATCTTTACTAAATAAAAATAAATTTCACACAATCTTTACTAAATAAAAATAAACTTCACACAATCTATACTAAATAAAAATAAATTTCACACAATCTATACTAAATAAAAATAAACTTCACACAATCTTTACTAAATAAAAATAAATCTCACACAATCTATACTAAATAAAAATAAATTTCTTACAATCTTTACTAAATAAAAATAACCTTCACACAATCTATACTAAATAAAAATAAATTTCTCACAATCTATACTAAATAAAAATAAACTTCACACAATCTTTACTAAATAAAAATAAACTTCACACAATCTATACTAAATAAAAATAAATTTCTCACAATCTATACTAAATAAAAATAAACTTCACACAATCTTTACTAAATAAAAATAAAGTTCACACAATCTTTACTAAATAAAAATAAATTTCTCACAATCTTTACTAAATAAAAATAAACTTCACACAATCTATACTAAATAAAAATAAATTTCTCACAATCTATACTAAATAAAAATAAACTTCACACAATCTTTACTAAATAAAAATAAATTTCTCACAATCTTTACTAAATAAAAATAAATTTCTCACAATCTTTACTAAATAAAAATAAACTTCACACAATCTATACTAAATAAAAATAAATTTCTCACAATCTTTACTAAATAAAAATAACCTTCACACAATCTATACTAAATAAAAATAAACTTCACACAATCTTTACTAAATAAAAATAAATTTCACACAATCTATACTAAATAAAAATAAACTTCACACAATCTTTACTAAATAAAAATAAACTTCACACAATCTTTACTAAATAAAAATAAACTTCACACAATCTTTACTAAATAAAAATAAATTTCTCACAATCTTTACTAAATAAAAATAAACTTCACACAATCTTTACTAAATAAAAATAAATATCACACAATCTTTACTAAATAAAAATAAATTTCTCACAATCTTTACTAAATAAAAATAAACTTCACACAATCTTTACTAAATAAAAACAAACTTCACACAATCTTTACTAAATAAAAATAAAATTCACACAATCTTTACTAAATAAAAATAAACTTCATACAATTTTTACTAAATAAAATAAACTTCACACAATCTTCACTAAATAAAAATAAAAGTGCAAATATTCTCAGAAATTAAAAAAAGTTGAATAAAATAAATTCGCAAATTTATTGCTCACGTCCGGACTTCATTTTTCATTGTTTTTTTTTTAGAAGTGATGCTTCCATGTAATTCTCTGAGAGGCTTTTGTCTGTCGGTCTGTCGGCCTGTCGGTCTGTCAAATTCGAATAACATTTTCATCGTTACGCGCGCAGATTAAATAATGTTTAGATGCGTCGGTCACGCTTAACTTTCAAATAGAAATTTTGTAGGTCTGTCACGCTTTTGTTTAAAGTAGCATTCTTGTCAGTCTGTCACGCTTACGTTTGAAATAACATTTTTATCGATCGGTCACGCTTAAGTTAAAATAGCTTTTTGCAAAATTCTGTTACGCTTAGGTATGAAGTAACGTTTTCGTCAGTCTGTCACGCTTTAAGTTTGAAATAGAATTTTTGTCGGTCTGTCACGCGTACATTTTAACTAGTTTGTCATAAAGGTCTATTTCATAAGATTTCCAGCTATGGAATATCTGAAAATGTCCTCAACAACCAATTTCTTTCTCTGGTTTATAAAAGAAGTCGTTGACGGGCAGAAGTTCGAAGCTCAGAGTATCAACGCTGGCGTGCCTCCAGGATCCATTATGGGCCCAACCGTCTTCCTGATTTTCATCAACGATCTCCCAAAATCACATTCTAAGATTATTCGTGGATATTTATGCAGACGACAAAACCATCTATGGCAACACTTCGAAGAGCAGCAATGACCAAGTTCTTTCTGATTCTCTCCCACCTTGAGCACGTGGTGCGTGGGGAAAAAGGGTGATTGGTTACTTTGAATGCACTCAAAACCAAGCTTCTCTCTTTTCACCACCAACGCTCTGATCCCCACTTGATCCGAATTGAAATGAATGGCTCTCGTCTTGAGGAAGCCTCCTGCTTTGACAAGACTCTGGGACTGACCTTCACTTCTGACTTGAAATGGAAGACTTACATCAAATCCGTTGCTGAAGTCGCTGGGAAAATGGTTAAATCATTCTACCGCTCTTGAAAGTATCTTACTCATGACGCAATCCTCTACCTGTATAAGAATCAAAAACTTCCTAAGATGGGGAGGTACCGTTGACACATCTGGGGAGGTGCTGCTCAGAGTACCCTTTTCTGCCTTGACAAAGTACAAAACCGACTTCGAAATCTAGTGGACGATGTCCTCTTCTTCTTCCCACAACCTCTTTTTCACAGAAGAGATGTTGCTAGTCTTTCTCTGCTCTATCGTTATTTTCATGGCAGGTGCTCGACTGAGCTTCGATCTACAAAAACATTCACAAAAACTCGTCTAGCTACAGCCGTTGTCAATAATTTCATTTTCTACCTCTCTGCGCCTAAAACAAAACGAAACTTCCATGAGTAAAGCTTATTTCCTAGAACTATCCGTCTGTGGAACTCAATACCGCGGGGTTGCTTTCCAACATTGTCGTTTTCAAGTTCAATGTAAACAAATTCTTGTTAAGCCGTCCTCCTAAATAATCAAATTCTGCCAAACTTCCATAATTACCAATCATCACGGTTTTGTCTCATCGCCCACCTGCCACTTATTAATCCTTATTCTTGAGTGGCCTTTGGGCCTTGGTAAATGATGACTCGTTAGTAAAAAGAAATAAGCATTTTTCATCGATGAATACGCAAATTGATTCGCCGTATCTTAAAAAGTTCCGTGCTCGTTTATTTTAAGAAACTAAATATTTTTTTAACAAAAAAACAATAAAAAAAATGCATCAAAAGAATTTTCAAAACAGCGACAAATTAGAAATAATTTTATTAGTTCTTTGTTGAAACTTTTTAATGCGTTTTGTTTCTCATTTAATAAAACTTTGTTTCTCATTTAATAAAAATGTCCGCGGATAGAAACGCAATATTTAATTGTCATTGCAAGAAGCTCCACAAATATCGTCAATAATTTCTATGTCCACCAAACCGACATTAAACCTTTATTTATTTTAAGTGCGTAAAGAGCCGCGCCCGCGAGGACTTTACAGCAACTGTAGTAGCGGTGTTTCGGTTCGGAGGAAAGGGGTCTTACATTTAAGCCTTCCGCCCAAATATTTATTTACTCCTCTGCAAGAGTTAGGCACAAGGCCAGTTTTATCTTACTCCCACAAGTAAGATGTGACCACAGCTTGGGTCGAGTAAGTGGGGTTTGAAAAGCTAGCGCCCGAGAAAGTGAGCACTCTGGCCATTTAAAAATTGCCTGGGCAGCCCCGTCGGCATTCCCTGGTAGGGGCGCCTCAGGCAGTAAGCAATAAACTTACTCCTCCCCAAAGAGGGGAGGCGAAGCCTGGGAGGGTGGACCTCCTAGAACCGCACAGGACAAACCCACAGACAGGTGGAATCAAGTCCCGAAGGACAAGACGACACCCGTCTATAGGGGTGCAGTATCCATCGGAACAGATACTACACTTACTTCCTAGCGTGCCAGGTAAGTATCTCTCATAATAATGTTGACCATGACGGGTCAAGGAGAATGGATGGGCTGAGAAGAGAGAGTACTAACCAGACCTCCACTGGAAGAGTACAGAGAGTACTGGGACTTTAGGGAGTGTTTTGCCACTAAAATTCTAGAGAAGACCAACGGTCGTTAGCAGCAGCACATCAATGGTAAACGGTTGTTGCTATAACGCAATGATTTGCAACGTTTATCGAAAATGGGTGGAAATAGCTGGAAATCTGGAGAAACTTGTTGTCACTTAGACTCCAAGGAATATCACTGGTTATTATCAGTGTAAATTACACGAAATGATGTTTTCAATACTAATTATCTTGTTCCTAACCTATACACGTTTGAATAAAATATGATAAGAGTTGACTTGTATATTTATTTAAGAAAAATGAACAATACAGGAAACAATTTACAAAACTTTTAATGTATCTTCCAGGTCGTCCCCCCCCCCTTCGAAGTAGAAAACAATCTAAGAGGTTGGTTGGGATCGAACTATAAACTAGTCAGGCCGATGTCAAAAAACCGACGTCACAATCCTACGTCGCTTACCGTTGTTCCAGAGAGAAATACTTGAAAATATTACGAAAATTAGGTGACATGAATGTTTTTCAAAATCTAGGTGTGGCACGCATGCGCAAAGCTTTTGATGCAAGCGTGACACACAGACACACACGCTATCGTATAAATATATAGAATAGATAATAATAATAATAATAATAATAATAATAATAATAATAATAATAATAATAATAATAATAATAATAATATCAAAGGGATCACTGAGACCATACAAACGACGGCAATGATCAAAACAGCTGCAATCTTAAGGAAACTCCTCGAATGCGAAAACAAACAAGCATAAGCTACGAATGGTAGACATGGAAGTTACAACAGGAAGAAGAACAGAAACTTCAAGAAATATCATAAGCTGCCTCACTTCCAAATGATGACGCCGGCCTCGGCTGACACATCACAAACTAGTCGTAGAGGGTCAAGGAGGATGAGAAGACCGTGGAGGGACAGCACTAACCAGACCTCCACTGGAAGAGTGTGAATAGTGTTGGGACCTTGGGAAGGCTTATTAGCATCCAAATCACAGGGAAGACCAATGTTCGTTGCCAGCAAAGAATAGACTGTAGGCGGCTGTTGCGATACCGCAAGGTGATGATAATCGAAAAGAGGTGGAGAGTAATGTTGTCACCCAGACTCCAGGGAACACCACTGGTTGTTGTCGGTGAGCAATCACGATGACTTGTGTGATAACTCATAGTGAGCAGAATAACAATAAGAAGAAAAAGAAAAACAAGATAGTATGCCTGACAAGGAAGAAAAAAGACTAAACAAGTAACATGAAGAACTAAAACAAAAACAAAACATACTAGCAAAGGAGGGAAACTAGGACGATATATATACAAATCTGAACAGTACACACACAACAGGACCCTTCAGACAATGAAAAGCACTTTTACCAAAAACTTTTACGTAAACTGATAAAGAATACAAACAAACAACCGGTCACGACAGAAACAAAACATTTCTGGAGCAATATATGGGAAAAGCTGCAAAACCACAATAGAAATGCTGAATTGCTAAAAAACCTAAAAGAATACCTCCAGGAAATTGATGAAAAAACAGAAATCTAAACTAATTAAAAAACAGTCGATGACCCTATGAAAAAATGGAGAATTGAATTCATGCACACGAGTTGAAAAAAAAACAACTACATGAAATAATGAGATAAGTGTTACTACAGTTTGAAACGCCGTTGAAATGATAAACTTTGAAATTTTAGAACCAGACAACTTGACGCGATATTTTATCAAATGAATGAAATATTTACTAAATCATTTTTTTTTAAATCCAAATTTTCGGTTTTTTAAAACCCTATTCATGGTAATGCAGACATTATTTTCCTTCGCGTCAAGTTGTCTGATTTCTTAATTTTCAAAGTATATCATTTCAACGGTGTTTAAAACTGTAGTAACACTTTCTCATTATACTACACACGAGCTCCAGTGCGCTCCACTACAGATCGGACATTAAAAACAGTCTCTTCGATAATACCAGAAAATCGTCGATCTTCGGCTACGCCGTAAGACTTCGACCATGAAAAAAATCAACAGCAAAAAAAGAAAATATTGTCGGTATTACTATGAATAAGGTTTTTTTAAAACCGAAAATTTGAATTAAAAAAACGATTTAATAAATATTTCATTTATTTGACAAAATCTCGCATCATATTGTCTAGTTCTTAAATTTCAAAGTTCAACTACATGAAAGACGTAAGAAAACGTAAGAAAATGCAAACACATCAAGACACCCGCCTGATAAGAATTTGATGAATCAAATCGAAAGTACTCTCGAAAATATGGAATAAGACACCTACGGACCTTATATACAACAATTTGACCGGAATACAAAATGGAATATTTGGAAAATTAAAATAAATATAAAAATCCGTGTTATTTAATAACTTTTGCCTTAAAGAAACACGCTGACTAACCACACACACACACACACATACACACACACACACACACACACACACATATATATATATATATATATATATATATATATATATACATATATATGTGTGTGCGTGTGTGTGTGTGCACAAATTAACTCTGATGTGGCTCAAGTGACAGAGTACTCACCTCGTATGCAAGTGACTCGGGGTTTGAATCCTGAGTTTGGATGGGCCCTACTGATAAGCCCAAAAGAAGCGCGAAACTCGAGTCTATGACTATCGGTCTCTGGCTTTCATTGTTTGTCTGGGATGCGGCGTTGTCTGATTGTGGAAATAATTCTCGCATTAAAAAAATCTAATACATATATATATATATATATATATATATATATATATATATGTATATATTGAATTTTGGCTATTCTCCTGCCAACATCTATCTATGTAATTCCTCTGATGAAAATATTTTAATCATTGAAAAGCTTGACTTAAGGAAAGAAAAATAAACATGTTTTTATCGAGTACACCTTGTATTGAACAATCGAAGATGAAATAGATTTGTCATCCGCACATCTTTATCTTTCTTGCTTCATTAATCTTTATATATATATATATATATATATATATATATATATATATATATATATATATATATATATATATATATGTGACTCGGGTTTCGAATCTTGAGTTCGGATGTGTTCCACTGATGAGCCCAAAGGACGGCGAAACTCGAGTCTAGGACTTCCGGTTTGTTTCTTTCATAGGTTGTGGGCTGCGGCGTTGTCTGATTGTGAAAATAATTATTTATATATATATATATATATATATGATGAAACTGCCGTAATGTACATGTTGGTCCAGAGTACTTTCTGACCCGTCTGGGTCCATCGTCGGTGGAATAATGACAAACAGGTAAATACCTGGAGTGAGATTTATAATTAATTATGGCGGGAAAATTTTAATATGAAACTATATTTATTAGGTATTATGAGCATTTAAGTATATTTGTACTAGTGTTAAAATTAATCTTGTTAATAGCCGTTTTTTTGTTTTAATGAGTAAAGCTTCTAGTATGTGAAGTTTTTGTGTATTAGTATTATGTTCTAGGATTTTAGTATTGTCTACGAGAAGTTTTCGGATTTGCGAGCGGGGACAGGAATGTTCATTAGTAAGGTGTCTAGCTATATCACTATTATCGGATAGATGCATGGTCAACCTCCTGGACAGAGTCGTGATGGTCGAGCCAATATATACGGGGCAGAAAGTACTCTGGACCAACATGAACATTACGGCAGTTTCATCAGCCAATTTTCTTCCGAGATTAAGATTTTAATCCGGAAAATTGAAGGGATCAACACTAAAATAACCAGACAAAAATTGTCGGTTATTTTTAATAATACGTGTCTTAAGAAAAAAATGCTGCCTCGATATATATATATATATAATCAGTAAAAGCGTCGGCTTAGGAGTTATAAAAAGAACAACCCTCGTTCCGGAGTTCGAATCGTGTGAGCGGCTTGAATGCTTATCTCTACACTGATGATTCCGCAATGGTGAAACGTATATGTATGTAGATAATGATTAAATATCTATTATTACATAATTATATATATATATATATATATATATATATATATATATATATATATATATATATATATATATATATATATATATATATATATAGACGCGTCTCGCATTGCCTTCGTGCGCGATGCATTATGGTCCTATTTACCTCTGCCCGTTCTAGTCACGCGCACATGCGATAATTTTCCCTCGAAAATAAAAGTCACGCACAAAAGGTTTGCCAATAACACTGATTGATTAATCAATTAATTCTTGCTATCGATCCCCGGTGTCATCTCAATTCTTGCCTTCTCTTTTGTCGTTTTCTTATTTTATTTTTGTTTCTTCTTTTTTATTTGTTCTTTTCGGTTTTTATTTTTAAAAATCGTCTTTTAACGTGAGTATGTCAGTTCCCTAAAAAAGGGGATTCTGTATTAGGGCCAAAAAATCAGTTTAGCGTAGTCTTCGATTTTGATTATTGGGTTTATTGCGATTATATACAGCGTTTTCTTTCTTTCTTTTCTTTGTTTCGTGCCTTTTTTTTCTTCGTTCTTTTGGTCGTTCCTTCTTTTCTTTTTCTTTGTTTTGTGCCTTTTTTCTTCGTTCTTTTGGTCGTTCCTTCTTTTCTTTTTCTGTGTTTTGTGCCTTTTTTCTTCGTTCTTTTGGTCGTTTCTTCCTTTCTTTTTCTTTGTTTTGTGCCTTTTTTCTTCGTTCTTTTGGGCGTTCCTTCCTTTCTTTTTCTTTGTTTTGTGCCTTTTTTCTTCGTTCTTTTGGTCGTTTCTTCCTTTCTTTTTCTTTGTGTTGTGCCTTTTTCTCTTCGTTCTTTTGGGCGTTCCTTCCTTTCTTTTTCTTTGTTTTGTGCCTTTTTCTCTTCGTTCTTTTGGTCGTTCCTTCTTTTCTTTTTCTTTGTTTTGTGCCTTTTTGCTTCGTTCTTTTGGTCGTTCCTTCCTTTCTCTTTCTTTGTTTTGTGCCTTTTTGCTTCGTTCTTTTGGTCGTTCCTTCCTTTCTTTTTCTTTGTTTTGTGCCTTTTTTTCTTCGTTCTTTTGGTCGTTCCTTCCTTTCTTTTTCTTTGTTTTGTGCCTTTTTTCTTTGTTCTTTTGGTCGTTCCTTCCTTTCTCTTTCTTTGTTTTGTGCCTTTTTGCTTCGTTCTTTTGGTCGTTCCTTCCTTTCTTTTTCTTTGTTTTGTGCCTTTTTGCTTCGTTCTTTTGGCCGTTCCTTCCTTTCTTTTTCTTTATGTAATTGCATCTTTCTTTTTTTATTATTTCAATTTCCCCTTCTTTCTTTCTTTCTTTTTTAATTTGTATTTTTCTACATGCCGTTATTTCCTCTTTTCTATTTCTCTCTCTTTTTCTTTCTTTCTTTCTTTCTTTCCCTGTTTTTCATTTTTCTTTCTTTCTTTATATGTGATTATATATTTCTTTCTCTCTTTTCTTTCTTACTTCTTTCTGTCTTACTTTCCCCCTTCCTTCATCTCTTCTTTCTTTCTTTCTTTCTTTCTTTCTTTCTTTCTTTCTTTCTTTCTTTTTCTTTCTTTGTTTGTTTCTTCTTTTTTTATTCATTTATAACCACATTCGTCTTAACTGATTCTTTTAATTTTTTTTATTGGTTTCGACTTCCGATACAAATGTGTTAGCTTGTTAACACTTCTGCGCAGAAAAAAACCGATCGCTGGTAATATTTGTGCTACTGTTTCTAAAAATCGAATCATTACTTCCGAAAGAATTCATTTAGATCGATTTTTACGCCCAAATACATGCGTATTAATCCCGAAATTGACGCAATATTTAATTTTACTTCATTTGGATAAAAACAAATATGGCGGCGATTTTGGGATAAATACACGTGTGTTTGGAACAAGTTTTAAACAAGTTTTTCTAAAATAAGTTTTCGATGTTTTATTTGATATATATATTTTTTAATAATGAATTATTGTCAGAGAAGATTCAGTATATGCTTGAAAACGTTGATAGCCTGAACAGTTAAAGAAACGGCTGGAAAAATGAATTTTTTTACTGGAAAAAAAAGAAATCGTTGCTAGAATCTGCTTTTTTATTGTTATTTATAAATG
>OY744519.1:219055388-219075388 GCA_963556195.1 Sepiola atlantica
CTATACGTATATGTATATATGTATATATGTATATGTTTATATATATGTATATGTATATATATGTATTTATGTATGTATATATGTATATTCATATATATATATGTATATGTATATATATGTATATATGTGTATCGAGGCAGCATTTTTTCTTTAAGACACGTATTATTAAAAATAACCGACAATTGTTGTCTGGCTATTTTAGTGTTGATCCCTTCAATTTTCCGGATTAAAATCTTAATCTCGGAAGGAAATTGGCTGATGAAACTGCCATAGTGTAAATGTTGGTCCAGAGTAATTTTAACACTAGCACTAATATACTTAAATGCTTATAATACCTAACAAACATAGTTAAATTTTCCCGCCATAATTAATTATAAATCTCACTCCAGGTCTTTACCTGTTTGTCATTATTCCACTGACGATGGACCCAGACGGGTCAGAAAGTACTCTGGACCAACATTTACACTATGGCAGTTTCATCAGCCAATTTCCTTCCGAGATTAAGATTTTAATCCGGAAAATTGAAGGGATCAACACTAAAATAGCCAGACAAAAATTGTCGGTTATTTTTAATAATATGTATATATGTATATATATATGTATTTATGTATATATGTATATGTATATATATGTCTATGTATATGTATGCATATATGTGTATGTATATATATGTGTACATATGTATATAGGTATATGTATATATACATATATATATGTGTATATATATATATGTATATATATATATATGTATATATATATATATATATATATATATATATATGTATTTTTATATAGATACCCAATCTCTATTGTTTACATCTTTTTCAAGCCAATGTTTACTTTAAGTCACATACCGAAGCAATTTTTTTAAAATACAGTACTCATTTTTTAAAGTTACTTTTTCATAATTCTGTAATTTTTTTCTCTTATTTCTTTCTTTTTCCTTTCTCTTTCTTTTCTTTCTTTTTCTTTCTTTCTGTCTTACTTTCCTTCTTTTCTTTCTTTCTTCTCCATCTTCTTTTGTTTCCCCCGTCCTATTGTCATTGTTTTATTGTTCCAAGCCCATCATTTATTTTAACTTGCTGGACTTGAGCTTCCTCGTGCGAGATGCACTGTTTACTGCACCCCCAAATCGTCTCCTTCCGCCGCCTGCCTCTGCCTGTCAGTGTGCGTACGAACACATCAATGTGAATAGGCCATTGTTTGCGTGGCACTATGTTAGCTTGATCGGTTACATAACGAACACTAACAAAAAAACAGAAGAAAACCTTTCTTACAATCCATCCATTTGAAATAACACAGTTGAGTTCCAAATATTTGCAGCAAAAATAATAATTGTAGAGACTTCTACTTCCGGTTGATTTGCGTGTTTATTTCAGGATGTTTTTATTTTCATTGTCTCCTTCTATTTTTCAAATCATCCCTTCAATTTCGTTTAACTGTCTTTTCTTTCTTTAACTTATTGCTGTCCAACCCAAGCGTTTAAATTTTACCATCGTTGCCCGGATGCCAAATATGACGAACAAACATTTATTTATTTATTTCAAAAAACTTTTATTCACCCAAAACATTGCATATCATACGTATGTACACACACATATATATATGTATGTATATATATACGTATATATATATATACGTATATGTATATATATGTAAATATATATATATCGTTTTGTTCCACTTTTTGTAATACATACGTATGTACATGTATATATATATATATATATATGTGTATATATATATATATATATATACGTATATATATATACGTATATGTATATATATGTAAATATATATATATCGTTTTGTTCCACTTTTTTAACACCGACATATTTCGATTCCTTGCATTGTGATAGACTTTTATGACTATACATACTAGCAGGGCTACCTGGCGTTGCCCGAGAAAAAATGTAACATATTTCTATTAAAACTTCTATCTCTTAATCCGTCTCTCTTTATCCCACCTCTCTCCAAATCCCTCTTACTTCTCCGTCCAACTCATCTCGCTCTCTTTCTCTCTCTGAACATACACACCCACATACACGCAGACAACTCTCCTTTATATGATAGATTCTTCGAGGAATGAGTCGGCATTTTTTTTCCAAATTAGTACATAAAATGGCTGAAAAACTGACCCCATCCTGACGAAACCCAAAGAATGAATACTTAAACATTTTGTTTTGCTTATTATTCTTTATACAGAATATATATATATATATATATATATATATATATATATATATATATATATATATATATAAGTAAATTACGTGTACAACAGAATGGTAGGATTAATTTTAGAGGAAGCATTATTAAAATCAATGAAACAGACGAGTGGGGGGGAAAGGAAAATTGTTAAAATTACCTTAAGGCCTTGTCGTCTGACCCTCTGAGAGGAAACGTCAGAATGGTAAATTAAAAACTAAAAGTCGAATGAGAAATGAAGGGGGGAGAAAAAAAAAATTCGACTTTTAGTTTTTAATTTACCATTCTGACGTTTCCTCTCAGAGGGTCAGACGACAAGGCCTTAAGGTAATTTTAACAATTTTCCTTTTTTTTCCCCCACTCGTCTGTTTCATTGATATATATATATATATATATATATATATATACAACTTTCTAACTGGTTGTTTTGTAGTTTATTACGTTTAGTTAAGCACGCACACACACGCACATACACACACACACACACACACACACACTGCCCTTTATATAATAGACTAGCTACCCGTCGTCGTCCGGGGGTCAGAAAAAAACAAAATAAAAGAAGTGAAAAATGTGTGTAACATTTTTGGCACTGATATCGAATGTTAACCAGTTTCCGTGAACTTCGCGTCGGCAACGTTCGGGTATGTTACGTAAACACCCGAGGGATGCCGAGGAGAATGTTGACAGACGAAAAGTTCAATACGTTGCTTCGTCGTATATTTTCAGTTTAATTTTCAAGAAAGATAGCAAATAACAAAAAGCAACAAAAACAATTAAAAAAAACCAGCGAAATCCAATAAATGTTTTAACAAAACAATTCTAAACGACTGTTAATAAATTAACATTTTTATTATTTTTTTTTCATTTTTTTCATTCTTTTTTATTTTAACATAGTCCACTCCAAACAAGGCAGATCGCCATTGTAGACGTAAGGGGCTACTGAGAAAAAGGGTGAGAGTTTTTTAGGGGGGGGTGTCAACCTAAATTGGGAACTGTGCAGCAAGATGTCTGTTTACATTAGTTTTAAATTTCTGCATATCAGTACCGTATTTTTATATTAAAACTAAGTTATTCGGTTAGAAAAAAAACAGGTAGGTTTGTACTACTGATAATTTTTTCGGTGCTTGTTGACTGTAGGGCCGAACACAAATTTATTTTATCTTTTATTATAGGAGAATAAAATAAGGGGGAGAGAACTCTAGTTTCAAGTTTCAACCACGATTTATCTAAAAATGGGATATTTGTTGGCTATGAAAAAGCCACCCAATCAGATTTTTTGGTAACCGTTCCACCAAGAGACGCAGTAACGTTAATTCCTTTAATAAAAACATATGTGAGACCAGTACGACGATTGTGTCTGATTGTTGGCGAGCCTATGATCGTCTAGGTGCCGAAGGATTCCATCATTTGCGTGTGAATCACAAATACAATTTTGTTGATCCACGAACAGGTGCCACAACCAACCACGTAGAACGAATGTGGAATGAGGCGAAGAAAAGCAACAAAGTTGAATGTGGCATCCACACGCAAATGGTAGAATCGTACCAAATTCACGTGGAAACAAAAATTCCAAAAGGACACTGCATTGGGAACTGTTTTCAAACAAATTGCTAGATTTTACCCAGTGTAAAACTGCCATTTATTTCAAAAGAATTATTTCCTTTGTTTCATGTTTTTTTTCCGTCCATTTACGTATTTTTTCTATTGTTTCTATTTTTTCTATTTTTTCTATTTTCTTCTGTGATAATTAATTAATTTTAATAAATCATTTTATTTTTCATTAGTGTCGAATACCATAAAACGTTGTGATTTTTATTATTCCTAAATTATCCTTTCACGTATACATTATTTTAACTTTATTTTCGAATAATTACGATAGTAAAATGCATTTTAAGATAAACCGTGGTTGAAAACTTTGAGTTATCTCCCCCTTATTTGACTCTTCAAAATTTAAGATACTTTTTTTCGGCCCTACAGTAAACAAGCACCAATTTTTCTTTCTTTTTCTATTTTGTTTTCCTCTTCTTCTTTATTTTTCTATCTTCTCATTCCACATGTCTTTTCTTTTTTCTGTTATTTAAATTTATATTTTTGTATTTTCCTTCCTTCATTTTTTTCTTTTCTTTCTTTTTGTGGTTTCAATTATTTTATTTCCCGATAATTCTTTTCCTTATTCATTTCGCGTCAATTTATGTTTATTTTTTAGTTTCATTCTTTTCATCCATTTATTTTCGTTTTTATTTAATTTATTCATTTATTTAAAAAAATAAATTTTATTTTCAATTTCTTTTTTTATTCTTTCTTTTTTACTTCCTCCTTCACCGATCTTTATTTTCGATTATTTTCGATTCTTTCTTTTCTTGTTCTGATTTTCTTTTTCTTTCAGTTTTTTTTTTGCTTTAAACGATTTTATTTCATTCTCTTTTCTTTCATCCATTTCTGCCTATTATTCGTCCTTTCTTTTCTTTTTGTAACTTATATTTCATTCATTCCCTTTTTTTCTTAGTTTTTATTTCTTTTACATATTATTATTATTTTATTATTCTCATTCGTTACTTCCGTTTTCATTTTTCTTCTTTATTTCCTTTTCTTCTGGCAATTTTCGTTTCTTACACGTTTTCTTTGCTATTTTTGATTAATTTACTCTTCTTTATTTCTGATACTTATTCACTACTTCCGGTTGACTTTTTTCCCTTCCTCTCTTTCTGCTTACTCTTCTGTCTTTTTTCTTCTTTCTTTCTTTCTTTCTTTACTTCTGTTACTTTTCTTTTTCTTTCCTTTTTCCTGTGTTTAACTCATTCACTTCTTCATATCTTATTCTCATGCATTACTTCCGGTTCGCATTTCTCCCCTTTGTCTCTTTCTGTATTTCTTTCTTCTTTTTTCTTTATTCTCTTTCTTTCTTTCTTTCTTTACTTCTGATACTTTCTTTCTTTTTTTCTTATTTTTTTTTCACTTATTCTCATTTACTACTTCCGGTTCACTATTCTTTTCTTCCTTTTTTCTTTTTTCTTTACTTCTGTTACTTTTCTTTCTTTTTAAAAATGTTTTTTTTTTATCTCTTTCTGCTTACTTTCCTTTCTTTCTGTCTTTCTTTTTTCTTTTCTTTACTTCTCTTACCTTTCCTTTTTTTCTATTTTTTCTCTCTTTCTTTCTGCTTACTCTCTTTTCTTTCTTTTTTTCTTTCCTTTTTTTACTTATTTTCTTTCTTTCTTTTTTCTTATTTTCTTTCTTACTTTCTTTACTTCTGTTACTTTTTGTTCTTTTCTTTCCTATTATCTTTCTTTCATTCATTCTTCTTTATATCTCATTCACTATTCTTTTCTTGCTCTTTTTCCTTCATCTCAATATCTTTGTTTCATTCATCCTCATTTATATCACTCCTTCCTTTATCCTAACCCATATCTCAATAAGAAATGTACTGGCATCTTACCGAAAAAAAGCTTCGACCTGTCGGGGTAGAGATGGTGCCAAATATGGACACGGCCCCACAACTCTAGTGCTGCGGGGGTGTGCAGTAAGGCTTCGTTGTGGGGTGGAGGTAGAGCACTGAACATTAGTGCCTCTTTATGTTGGAGGATTGAAAAGGTAAAATGAACCGAGGGTCTGCGGCGAAATACGAAGCCACGGAAGGTAATTATCTTATGAATGAGTGGAAAGGCGACTGGCAACTTCACAAGTAGGGTTAGGGTTAGGGTTAGGGTACTCGAGGAAAGGGAATAAAACGAATGGAAAAGGGGGAATAAATAAGGGCTGATGTTAAGATGGGACAGCAAGTTAAGGAGAAAGGAATAAAAGAAAGGAGAAAGGAAAGAAATATATAATATATCAATAATACAAAATAAAAATTAAGTAAAAGACTAAAGATAAGAAATTTGTATGAAGAAAGACATTTTAAGAAATCGTGTAAAACAAGAATAAGACGAAAGAAAAACACGAAAAAAAGTAACGGAAACAAGAAAAAAGAAAGAAATCCAGAAAAAGAAGAAAAAGAACAAGAAAAAAGAAGAAAAAGATGAAAAGAAGAGAAGGAAGAAGAAGAAATAGAATAAGAAAAAGAAGAAGAAAAAAAGAAGAAAAAGAAGAAAAAGAGAAGGAAAAAAAAGAAAAATAGGAAGAAGAAGAAGAAAAAAGAGAAGAACAAGACGAAAAACGACAGGAGGAAAAAGAAGAAATGAAAGAAGAAGAAGAAGAAATAAAAGAAGAAGAAGAAATAAAAGAAGAAGAAGAAGAAGAAGAAGAGAAGAAATAAAAGAAGAAGAATATAAAAAGAAAGACCGATTTTACTCTGACGACATGATTTTTTTAGGGCGGTTGGAAATGGAGAAGAAGAAAGTGTGAAAAAGAAAGAGAGGGTGAAGAAAAAAAGAAAAGTAACAGAAGAAAAAGGTGAAAAAAAGAGAGGAAGAAGAAGAAGGAGAAGAAGAAAGAGGAGGGGGAGAGGAAGAAGAAGGAAAAAGAAGTAGACAAAAGAGGATGGGAAAGACAAGAAGTAGGAGAAGGAAAAGTAGGAGGAAAAGAAAAAGAAGAAGAATCAAATAGGAGGAGGAAAAGTAGAAGGAAGAGGGGGAAGGGGAGGAGGAAAAGAAAAAGAAAAAGAAGAAGGAAGAGGAGGAGGAAAAGAAGAAGGGAGAGGGGAAAGGGGAGGAGGAAAAGAAAAAGAAAAAGAAGAAGGAAGAGGAGGAGAAAAAGAAGAAGGGAGAGGGGAAAGGGGAGGAGGAAAAGAAAAAGAAAAAGAAGAAGGAAGAGGAGGAGGAAAAGAAGAAGGGAGAGGGGAAAGGGGAGGAGGAAAAGAAAAAGAAAAAGAAGAAGGAAGAGGAGGAGGAAAAGAAGAAGAAAAAGTACATGAACAACAACAACTACAGGAAAAAGAAAGAAAGAAAGAAAGAACGATAGAACAATTCGATTGAAATCACACCAGAAAGGTCAAGGTGACCTTATCGTGTCTAATGAGAGAGAGAGGCGATGTCAGTCTGTACCTGATATCATCTTCTGCAAATTACAATATTTCGTGTCCTCTGCTTTGGGTCGGGCAGGTAAGCATCTCAAGCCTTCCATATAATCTTCGTATGCATCCCACGTGCTTCTTAACACTTTGCCACCGACAAGCCCGACCCCTACCCCCCTCTCTCTCCCCCTCTCTTTCTCCACATGTACCCAATACCAAAACTAGCTGTAATGCGCGTCTACGTAGGGTCGCTCAAACGTCCCTCGTCTGCAACTTCAAATCAACTAGAATACAATTTTATTTCCTTTTAAATAGTTATAAAAACAATGTGATATTTTTTGTACAAGTAACGATTTTAAATGACATGTTATGACTAAACACATACAATTTATCGATGACTGTCTGCCAAGCTCCAGCCACTGTCACATCGCCGCAGTGTAGCATCCATGTGCTCGTTTTACAAGTACTTTAAAAAAAACTTAGTTCACCCCAAACAAGGCAAGCTGCCACTGTAAGGGGCTACTGAAGAATTAAGGTGAAAGTTTTTAGGGTCATGCTAAATTGGGTGCTGTGCAGCGAGATGCTTGTTTACATTAGTTTTAAATTTCTGCATGTCGGTACAGTCAGGGAAGCAGGGAGCAGGGAGGGAGTTCCATATGCCGGCAGCACGAGGAAAGAAGGCCCTCTAGTATCTGGGGACATCCACAGTGAATAAGTAGGAATTAATCTTTTCAAACTCGGGAATATTACTGTCGAACTCGGGAATCTTGACGGAATTTCGAACGGCACCCTTTATTTAATCCACAGGGCTAGCATTCCGTTCGAAATTCCGTCTAAATTCCCGAGTTCGACAGAAATATTCCCGAGTTCGAAAAATACACCTGGAGAAGATCGGAGGTTACATCGACCGAAACGTTGTGATAAAAACACCCAAGATGAGAACAGTAGTCCGAAATTCTACAAATTATCAATCCTCATCTCAAAAATTCAGTAACAGAAATAAACGAATAAGATTTTAAAGAAAAAATCAAACACATAAAAAAAAAAAATGATGAGACATTTTTTGGGAACTATCGGATGAAATATTAATCAGAATTTGATTTTTATATTAAGATTGTATTGTTAGTGTAGATGAGAGGTGATTGCGGTAAAGTTGATAACGACACACGCTGATGACCTGATTGTGCCTATTTCTAATCCATAGCATCATGTCTACTTATGGATGTGGACAACCTTCACGTGCCCCTTCCTGTGAGTATCTGAAAGAATCGGGGAAAGCAATGCTCACACCAGAATCAAGCCGGCCACAAAAGTAATACCATGCTGATTCATACGAATTTACTAATTGTATACATGTTCAAGGCAATATATATATATATATATATATATATATATATATATATATATATATATATATGTATATATATATATATATATATATGCATATATATATATATGTACATATATATATATGTATATATATATATGTATATATATATGTATATATATATATGTATATATATATATAATATATATATATATGTATATATATATATATATATATATATATATATATATATTTCTATATATATATATATATATATATATTTAATTGATATAAATACCATATTACCAGATTTATCCTCTGACGAGAAGAGTTTTATCTTTGAAAAACCATGGTTTAAGGATTAATGTAACTCCTTGCATCTGAACTTTCGATGTAATAAAATTTGTATTAATTTATGTACAATTCTTTATCTTCATCTTTCTTTAATATTGATTGCTCTACTCAACGTATTGAGCTTTATTTTATCGAGATAGATAACTACGATATTTCGCTTATCGTTAATTCTATTATCATTAGCATTCAAGCTCCCGCAAGGTTGAGCTTTTTATATCTATCTTGATATGTTTTGCAAGGAGTTCCTCCCACTTTCTGATAAAAACATCCCCACCCCCTCCCAAGATAACTACAGGAATAAACTCATACAAGCAGTGAAAACCTTCATGATAAACGTGAGATGGAAAGCCTTCCATCACGACCTGAACGCAAGTAAATCGACACACGACAGCTCTACCGGAGAAAATATACCCCATACGGAACACAACCTCCCATTGAACTCATATAGAGAGCAAAAGAAAAAAGAAAGAATAGCAGCAGCTCATTACGGCTTAAAAACCTTATCATTCCCCAGGCAAAACGACAATTTAGATAATTTCGAAAACGATTTATTCAACCTAGTTAAGAAAATCAAATTCAAAAAACATAATAATATATCCCACCCAATTGCAAAGAAAATAAATAAGTTTGCCAAAAAGGTCAAGACACAACCTAACATAATCGTCCCAGCGGACAAAACAAAAAATTATTACAAACTAGATTACACGTCCTACAGAAATTTAATATATAAAGAACTAAATAAATCGTACAAAACCATACCTCCCAAAACTTTAACCAATATAAACGCAAAGGCTAAATCTCTATTAACTTCATTGAACATCACTAACCACGCTGAAATTGTCACCCCGGCCACCCCTAGATTCTCCCTTAAAGACCATAAACTAGATTTCAATGATAACCCCTCAATTAGACTTATCTGCCCTTCCAAATCAGACATAGGAATAATTAGCAAAAAAATCTTAGACAGAATTATCCCAGACATGAAGAAGAAAATATTCTTCTCACTATGGCAATCATCTAACGTTGTAATAGATTGGTTCCTTAACCTTAAAGATAAATCCAAATTGAACTTTATAACCTTTGATATAAATAACTATTACCAATCAATATCCCCAATCCTCCTCAATAAGGCACTAATATTAGCTAAAAATAACTCTGACCTCACCGACATAGAAATCAAATTAATACTACTAGCTAGAAGATCCATACTCCACTTTGACGACAAATACTGGACCAGGAAAGATACCCCTAATAATTACGACATCGTTATGGGGGCATCGGACTCAGCCCAAGTCACTGACTTAGTGGGCCTCTTTCTCTTGCATGAACTCAGACAGAGATTTAAGAACTTGCACAGGGGGTTATACAGAGATGATGCCCTATTCGTCTCTAAAGATAGACCTAGAATTTACAATAAAACTATTAACCAATTGCATACCTTCTTCAAAAACTTCGACCTCACAATAACCATCGACAAAGGAAAAACAACTTCCAATTTCCTCGATATCACATTAGACTTAAACTCCGGCACTTACTCCCCCTACCACAAACCCAACCTAACGCTATTCTATGTGCATAAACATTCTAACCACCCTAAATCGATAATAAACTCAATAGTCCCATCTGTCTCAAATAGAATCTCTAAACTATCAGCTAACAAAAAAATATTCGACCAAAATGCTAATTTCTACAACAATGCCCTGCTTAATTCAGGTTATCCAGACAAGATAACCTATAAACAAGAACACCCCACACACCTTAAGCCACACCGCAACATAATCACACACAACATGACACAGAGACATAGTAATAACAATAATAGAAATAATAATTATAATACGAACACCAATAACTCAAATAACACCAAATATAATGAGCACATTAACCAACACCCTGAAAATAAACGCAAACGATTAAGGCGAAAGAAAAATATCTGGTTCAACCCCCCATACAATAACAATGTAAAAACCAATATCCCTAGGGAATTTTTCAAAATAGTTGAAAACTCATTTAGATACCCACACAAATACAATTCCCTCCTAAATAAAAATAATATCAAGATATCGTACTCCACAATGCCTAACATAGCCCAAACCATAATAAGTACGAACAATGAAAAAATCAAACGTGCCCAATCAACCTTTACCCCAAACACACAAACTAATAATTGCAACTGCCACAACCCTTCAACATGTCCATTAAATAATAACTGCATGCACAAAGATGTGGTCTATGCATGCACCGTAACTAAATTACCCCAACGCACCACTAACATAAACAACACCACCGAACTTGCATCACCCCATCCCACAACCCCACCTAACTCTAGAAACACAAACCCGAACCAGCCTAGCAACACCATAATGCCCACAACCAGAAGCAACCCAGTAACTGACAGGATAGCTAACCCTAGGATATATACATACATAGGATCGACATCGCAGTTTATAAAATCCAGAATCTCCATGCATACTTACTCTTTCAATAACAATACCAATAACAGCACCTCTCTAACTAAATTAATCAAAGACTTTAAATCAAATAACACCCAATTCTCCCTAAGATGGTCTATACTGAAAAAGTCAAAATCCTACACACCGGGCTCAAAGAATTGCCACCTATGCACATCAGAAGCACTAATAATACTCACAACTGCAATAGAGAAAAACGTTATAAACTCGAGAAACGAGATAATTTCCAGATGCCAACATAAGAGGAGATTTAAATACGCCCAGCTTGTAACCCCAATAGACACCCCCCCGCCCCAGAGCACATAAATGCACTTAGCCCAACATAGTCTTGCCCATCAGGTATCTAGACCATCCCCACTCCTCTATCAGATTTATTTTTAACCCAATAGCAAAACATACAGTTAATTAAACAACCACGCGACCCCTTTAGCATCGATCTTCCACTACGGATAGACCCCAATGCCCCACCCACCTCTCTCAACAAATATCGACCTAATACTAAAAGACTAACAGCTCAATAATACCCCCTTGCGACAAGATAACCCAATATGATGTAATATAAGTTAATATAATATTAATTTAGATTCAGACAATGAATTCCATCTTTTAACCCTACTAGAATCAGCTAACTTAATTTATTTTAATATACAATGAATTCCATCTTTTAACCCTACTAGAAGCAGCTAACTTAATTTAATATAATATTAGGCTACGCAAAATTATAACTTGCTTTGAATTCAGAATAAAACACTCACAATTTTAATACATTTGCACTGAAAATAATATTCCTCTTTTTGATAATAATAATAATAATAATAATAATAATAATAATAATAATAATAATAATAATAATAATAATAATAATAATAACAACAACAATAAGAATATCAATTACGGCTACGTTTAATCCCGCTCACATATATCCCTATCTGATGGTTTTCACCGCACTAAGAAACCCCTTAACCTCAAAATATAAACATCTGAATCCCCCCACCCACAAACCCACCTTAGCTGACCGTCAAACTTGAAGTTATAGACTTCACTAAAACCCCTTCCCCCCAACCCCGCCCATTCCCTCACACTACCCTTAAAATATCAGCCACAGGCATTATTCACTTTGACATCGGTTGGAAAGGTTCTACTCTCCTTAGCCGGCAAAAATCCACACCCAAGCAGAATATTCAAGATGATATAAAAAACTTTTGAAACATTTCTCTGCCAGGGAAGCAAACAATTAAAGGCAGACATGAACTTTTCCGCATAACGCCTTTAAACAGACAATCTTAACCTCGGATTTGCCGAATTGGATATTTAAAATACCAGTACAGAATTTTTACTTGTAACTCCACGGAAATATACTATAACGGAGTACGAATCCATACGGGCCAAGTGAGATTTTTTGAACCCTCCACCTTTTATTTGTGAAAAAAACTATCTTCAATTCTACAAAAGTTACTTTAGCTATTAACTAGCTACAAAATCACCTCCCAATACTGCTAAATTTCACTTCCCGGCCTTTTATTTTATTTTTTATTATTTATTTTTTATTTTTTTATTTTATTTTATTTTATTTTTAACTTCTTTATCCCCAATCCCTTTTGGTTTTTATTCTTCAATTTTTTCAAAGTGAAATGGAACTAGGTAATATTTAATTGATATAAATACCATATTACCAGATTTATCCTCTGACGAGAAGAGTTTTATGTTTGAAAAACCATGGTTTAAGGATTAATGTAACTCCTTGCATCTGAACTTTCGATGTAATAAAATTTGTATTAATTTATGTACAATTCTTTATCTTCATCTTTCTTTAATATATATATATATATATACATATATATATATATATATGTACATATATATATATATGTATATATATATATACATACATACATACGGCACAATCACGTTGACACACCGGTTCCCGTTAGATCACCGAAGTTAAGCGGCGTCGAGCCTGGCCAGTACTAAATGGGTGACAATTTGGGAATACTAGGTGCTGTATGTGCTCTCTGCTTTCGGCATTGTTTCGAGTCGTCCTGTATTACTACTTGCCATTGGAATCAAGCAATGCCGACTCAGGAGAGCGGTTGTTGGGGATTGCGCAACCCTTGCAATTACAAATTCACGCGCGGGCAGCCCCTGGTGGGGCACTCATACGTCGAAATCGACGGGAGAGTCCATCGTATATATATATATATATATTAGCGTTTCTTACTTTATGTCTTACCACTATTCGAATAAATATATATTAACGTAAAATACGTCCTATAAAGTTAAGGGCGACCAAAGTACAATTTTCTGCATTCATTTTTTCATCAATTTTTTACGTACATAAAAGGACTCATAGACACGTGTTTTGGCTCACAGAATAAATAAAATAATATATATATATATATATATATATATATATATATATATATATATATATATATATATATATATATATTAAATTACAGACGTTAGCGTTTCAAACTTTCTGCTCTCATCAGTGCAGGAAAGTAACAATTTCAGACGGTCGGGAAGTGCGAACCCGGTTCACAAAGTCAGTCTAGAATCGGCAAACAGTCGCCATATCCACTCGGTCAACGGAGACTTTCTCGTAATCAAGAGGAAATTAAGGTCTATATGTACCTAGAAGCAGGTACAGATAGATTACTAGCCGAGAGTTTTCGACGAACGTATTCGGAACTTGGCATTAGAGGTTTTTGACAATCTATCTTTAACACCCCTAGAATGCTCAACTTTAATTTCTTGAAGGGGCTTAGTATATATATATATATATATATATATATATATATATATATATATATAAATAAATATATAATGGAATCTACGGTGATTTTGTATATTGACAAAGCTGATTCTGTAGTCTACTAATATATCCATTTTGTCAAATAACAAACCCCCTATTAATTCATCGCTTTCCACTATTTATTGACTTGCGGCCCCCTCAAATTCCCTTGATCTTTTACCCTCATCAACATCCGACTCTCTGACTCTTACTCTGTTGCCAATGACAACTTGCACCATCCTCTCCATTTGTCAACTGTAAATCCCTCCCTCTCCCTCTCAATCTTCATTCTCTCTCTCTCTCTTTATTTCTCTCTTTCCCTGTCCAATCACCAACTCTTCTCTCTCTTCGTTTTCTTTTAACAGGCTCTCACCGCTATTAGGCAACAATTATGGGGTCCATTAGATTGAAAAGACCTCGCTTGTCTTCCCCTTTTTCACGGCTCTTACTTCCGTATTTCGTCGTCGTCAGTGCGTCTTTTCCGCTTCGATCGCCCCTCAGAGAGGACCGGGTCAATGCATTTCCGTTTCGGTCCTTTTATGAACGTGAGCGCGAACCGTTTTGCAATTATGGCAGACCCGAAGAAATTTAAGCGAGAACGGTTACTCTTGAAAGGCGTTGACTCGTGTTCATGCATGTTTAGTAAAAAATAAAAAAACAATCAAATGGAAGACCGACGAAAATGCTATTAAAACCAAAGCGTGACAGACCCCAAAAATGCTATTTCAAATTAAAGCGTGACAGACCCCAAAAAATGCTGTTTTAAACTGGAGCATGATAGACTAATAAAAATGCTATTTCAAACAAAGCGTGACACTCTAAATCTTGAAATAGCATTTTCGTTGGGCTGTCACTCTAAATCTCAAAATAGCATTTACATTAGGATGTAACGCTAAATCTTGAAATAGTATTTTCGTTGGGATGTCACTCTAAATCTCGAAATAAACTTTTTCGTTAGTCTGTCACTCTAAATCTTGAAATAACATTTTCGTTAGTCTGTCACTCTAAATCTTGAAATAACATTTTCGCTAGTCTGTCACTCTAAATCTTGAAATAACATTTTCGTTAGTCTGTCACTCTAAATCTTTAAATAACATTTTCGTTAGTCTGTCACTCTAAATCTTGAAATAACATTTTTGTTCCGGCCGTCACTCTAAATCTTGAAATATCATTTTCGTTTAGCTGTCACTCTAAATCTTGAAATAACATTTTCGTTAGTCTGTCACTCTAAATCTTGAAATAACATTTTCGTTAGTCTGTCACTCTAAATCTTGAAATAACATTTTCGTTAGTCTGTCACTCTAAATCTTGAAATAACATTTTCGTTAGTCTGTCACTCTAAATTTTGAAATATCATTTTCGTTAGTCTGTCACTCTAAATCTTGAAATAACATTTTCGTTTGGGCTGTCACTCTAAATCTCGAAATAACATTTTCGTTGCGCTGTCACTCTGAATCTTGAAATAGTATTTTCGTTTGGGCTGTCACTCTAAATCTTGAAATAGCATTTTTGTTTGGGCTGTCACTCTAAATCTCGAAATATCATTTTCGTTTAGCTGTCACTCTAAATCTTGAAATAGCATTTTCGTTAAGCTGTCACTCTAAATCTTGAAATAACATTTTCGTTAGTCTGTCACTCTAAATCTTGAAATAACATTTTCGTTAGTCTGTCACTCTAAATCTTGAAATAACATTTTCGTTTGAGCTGTCACTCTAAATCTCGAAATAGCATTTTCGTTGGTCTGTCACTCTAAATCTTTAAATAACATTTTCGTTAGTCTGTCACTCTAAATCTTGAAATAACATTTTTGTTTCGGCTGTCACTCTAAATCTTGAAATATCATTTTCGTTTAGCTGTCACTCTAAATCTTGAAATAACATTTTCGTTAGTCTGTCACTCTAAATCTTGAAATATCATTTTCGTTAGTCTGTCACTCTAAATCTTGAAATAACATTTTCGTTTGGGCTGTCACTCTAAATCTTGAAATAGCATTTTCGTTGGGCTGTCACTCTAAATCTTGAAATAGCATTTTTGTTTGGGCTGTCACTCTAAATCTTGAAATATTATTTTCGTTTAGCTGTCACTCTAAATCTTGAAATAGCATTTTCGTTGAGCTGTCACTCTAAATCTTGAAATAACATTTTCGTTAGTCTGTCACTCTAAATCTTGAAATAACATTTTCGTTAGTCTGTCACTCTAAATCTTGAAATAACATTTTCGTTAGTCTGTCACTCTTAATCTTGAAATAACATTTTCGTTTGGGCTGTCACTCTAAATCTCGAAATACGTCCTTTATGTCGTTTTCGTACGTCTGTCACGTTGAAATTTGAAATGACAGTGTCATTGCTAAACGCGTATGTTGAATGGATGCATCTTAAGAAAATCCGTTTTTTTTTTGTTCCTCATGTTTTTTTTCTTCTTCCGGTTTCGTCTCCTTCCTTACTTCCGGTTTTTTGTGCATTGTCTTTGTTTTCATCTGAAATCAATTACCCAATAATGTGTCATCACGTTCTGATATGTAAAACTTTCGTCGTCAACACGCATACTCATACAACGAACACGGTGACCCAGCTGACCCAGGTGACCCAGGTGACCCAGGTCACTCAGGTCAAATCTCAATAATGTGTAATGCAAATGTCTCTTTATTTTTTGCTTATTTAAAAATTGTTCGTGTTTTAAAACCCCAAAACACCCCTTTAAAATGCATTCGATTCCAGCTTGAAGGATTTATCAGTCTAGCCACAGTAAAGAACTGTGATACAGAGAAACAGTTTTTCTGTAGATAACTATCTCTCTCTATCTTTCTCTCTCTTATAGTTGAAACATCTTAAGTGACCTCAATTGGGGAAACACCACATTGTCTATTATCAGTTGCTGAAACTATTAATCTAAGTAATTAATTCCCCCGATGATCTGCCAAGCAAAGACCTGCTTGGTAGTGAGACACGTGTAGGAAGAAACATCTTTAGTTTAATGTGTATCGTAAATAAATAATACTTTGAAATAAACAGTCTTTTGTGGTGATGTATAACCGCCTGAACGGAATGCCTCGGTAAACCTTCAATAAATCACACACACACACACACACACACACACATATATATATGTTTGTGTTTCATTTTACTTCAGTCGAAGTTTTCAAAAATCAAGGGGCCTCTACCTGGGGCTAATACTTGATCTCTATATGAGATACATAGTTATTCGAATATTCCATTAAAGTTCTTTACTTTTTAAACGTTAAGTTAGTAAAGAAGTGAAGAACATTAATTTTCCTCTCTTCAATTGAGTTAGCTATGTTATAGTATATCTTTCTTGTGGTCTCTTCGCATTACCGGATTCTAGGACAAGAATTCATCTAGTCTGATGGAGTATCAAGCTAAGGGTTGTCACTATAGGTAACGTTACTTGGAGAAGGTGCACTATTCTTCGTATGAGCCAATGTCGAGTGAATCTTATTTGGGCTTCAAATACTATGTTATTTTCAATATTTGGTCAGGGTTAAATTTTAGGGTGAAGTATTTTCATGTCAGGTTTTCCTGACAAACCCTTGTACAGAGAGACCGAAGGCACTCTAGGGTAGTGTCTAGTAGGTAATTCAAACTCTCTAGTAGGTAATTCACAATTCCCCTCTGTGTGTGTGTGAGTGTGTGTGTGAAAAAGACAAACTGAACAACCAATTTAAATACAGGAATAAATAATAAAAAATGAGAGATTTTACCAGTTTTGTCTTTCTGAAAAAATTGAGATTTTAAATTTATTCGATTACCGTGTATATATATATATATATATATATATATATATATATATATATATATATATATATATATATATATATATATATCAAATTGTTTATACCCGAAGACGCTAGCGTTTCAAGCTTCTCACCAATGTAGGTAAGTAACAATTACAGACGGTCGGAAGACGCGAACCCAGTTCACAGAATCAGCCTAGAATCTACAAGCAGTCGCCATATCTACTCAGCGACCAGAAACTGTCATGTGATTAAAAGAAAATTAAGATCTATATGTACCTAGAAGCAGGCACACATAGAAGACTAGTCGAGAGTTTTCGACGGACGAACGTATTCAGAACTTTGCATTAAAGCTTTTTGGCAGTCTATGTTTACCATTCCTTAGAATGCTCGACTTTAATTTCTGAAAGGGGCTAATGACAAATAAATATCAAATTATTTATACCCCCTCACCCACACACACACATATATATATATATATATATATATATATATATATATATATAGTCATCCAAAGACAGCTGCATGACGAGCACAATGTTGCTAGACGTACTAAATGTATCCCCGCCCAGATTCGAAACCTAAACGCTAGACCACATCCAAATGTGATCATTGGTGTCAAATGTCAAATGTCAAATGTCTTATCTCCATGTGCCACCAAACTCGCAACATGTGGTAGAAGAAATTATCGCTCTATATGTATGGTCTTAGTTTTCATATGCTTTCCACGCTATAGGTTACCTAAGAGAAATCTATTCTTTATAGAAGGTAAAGTGTAAGTGTAAAGCGTTATTTCCACATCTACAGCTGACACGATTACAGCGATATGCAGGTAGGCGTACAAACAAACTGAGATAGATTGACAGACTGATAAATAGAGATATATCGAGACATCGACAGATAGAAATAGATAGATAGATAAAGAGATAGAGAGATAGATAGATAGATAGATAGATAGATAGAGATAGGTAGAAAGATAGATAGAGAGAGAGAGAGAAAGAGAGAGAGAGAGAGAGAACGATTAAAAAGGGGAAAGGGAAAAGAGAAAAAAGAGAAAAAGAAAAAAGAGAACAAAAAAAAAAACATGAGTGAAAAAAGAATCGAGAAACGCAAAATACACCAAAGAAAAGTATCGACGAAAATGAATCCTCTTTGACATAAAAAAACAATACAAAACGAAACAAAAAAATCAAGCAAAACACGATTAGACACAAACAAACAAACAAACAAACAAACCATATTAACAAAAAAAAAAAAAATCGAAAACTAAAATCCAAGAAAAACATAAAAAAAAGGCTGGAAGGCGTGTTTGAGAGTCGGATAATAGCGTATCCAAAGAATAACACAAATGCATCCAAATGGAAACAGGCGGAAACAGCAACAAAATCCCGAAGACGTCTAAGACAAAATAATAATAACAGAAATAGAATAAAAATAATAATAAAAAAAGACAAACAAATAAATAAGTTGAATCACGGTTTCGAGATTAAACGGAAGTGACGTCATCATCACCGAAATTACTTCCGTTGCCTTTATAAACTGTAATAAACAGAAAGAATTTCTCCCGATTCTTTCAGTGCGCCTGCGTGTGTGGGTGTATGCGCGTATCGTCTCCGTATTTGCCTCTCCAGCCATTCGACGAACGTTAAACAATGCGCTATATATGAATAACATGATTAAAAATCGAGTTCTCGAAAGCGGAGCAGAGCCGAACCAAGACTGCAGATTTTCCAGACACAAAGGTCTCGACATCTATTCAGATAGAGCTGTGTAGCAATAAATTATTAAAAGAGGCGTATCTAGTGCAAAGCGGGAGGAGGGGTAAAGTAAAAAAAGAAAGGTATATGGTTCTATTTATCTCCCCCCCCCCCCCCACAAGGTAAGATGTGACACAAGGTCGGAGAAGTGGGACAGAAACAGCGTTCGAGAATTTGAGCACTCTGGTTAATTAAAAATTAATTGGGCAGCCCCATCGGCATTCCCCGGTAGGGGCGCTTCAGACAGTAAGCAATAAACCCACTCCTCCCCAAAGAGGGAAGCAAAGCCTGGGAGGGTGTACATTAAAGTGCTATAGAGTTATTTCCCTTGATTTCGTAATAAAATAACTTTTTTTTTTACTAAGTCAACCAGTACTTAGTCGCTAG
>OY744519.1:219084666-219089666 GCA_963556195.1 Sepiola atlantica
CTTTTCTAATTCCTTTTCATCCTTCTACATATCTATCTGCTCTATCCTGTATATTGAGCTGTATACTTTTCACAATAGGTTTTACCTTTTAGTTCGCTTTTAGTACACCACTTTATATATATATATATATATATATATATATATATATATATATATATATATATATATATATATATATATATATATACTGGTACAATCTTCAGTAATACATATTTAGCTCACGCGGGCAGAGAGAGACAGGTCTGATTTAAAAGAGAAAATACCCATAGGCAGGTTGACACCTGACCCACCCACTCACACATAGAAATGTAGAGGAGTGTGCTGAACACATGTGCATTGACGAACTGTTTATAAATACTTATATAAAACAAATCTAAAGAAAGGAAAGGAACATGTGTGAAAAACTAACCCTCTTCAGACCCCTCCTAACTTACTTCCCCTAAAAAACAACGTCGTTCGAAGCGGCGCGTCACGTGAGCATGAAACGCATTGCCGCCCACACAGCCACGTGCTTGCCGACACCGTTTAAGAGACCCGTCCACTAAGTATTTACATACGGATATACGTCTGGAGCCAGTCCTCAAATCAGGCGTGTTTTTTTAGGGAGGATGAGGGGGACGAGAATAAAGAAAGAGAGAAAATGATGGCTAGTGATTGGGAGACGTCACATGGAAGTAATATCGAGAGAGATAGAGAGAGAGGGGGGGGTGGTGGTGGTGAGAGAAAGGACTAAACGAAGAGAGGGGGAGGGAAAGAGATTGGGAGATGTCAGATGAGAGTCAGAGACACGGGTCGATAAGGTCATATAGAGAGGAGAGGGCGAGGGGAAAAAGGGAGAGGTGGGAAAGGGAGAGGGGATTAAAAGGGACAGGGGATCGAAAGAAAGAGGGGGGGGGAGAAAGAGAGATAAGAGAAGGAGCTGATGAGATTATTAGGGGCTGAGCCATAAGATCATGGAGAGAGAGAGAGAGAGAGAGAGAGATCGAAGAAAGGAGGAGAGAGAAAGGGAGAGAGAAGCGTAAGAGAAATCTGGGAGAGAGATCAGAGAGAAAGAGAGAGATAGAAAGAGAGAGAGAGATAGAAAGAAAAAGAAAGACAGAGAAAGGGTGAAAGAAAGAGAGAGAGATAGAGAGATAGAGAGAGAGAGTGAGATCTGAGAGAGAGAAAGAGAGAGAGAAAAAGAGAGAGTATGAAAGAGAGAGAAAGAAAGAGACAGACAGAGAAAGGGTGAAAGAAAGAGAGAGAGATAGAGAGATAGAGAGAGAGAGAGAGAGAGAGAGAGAGAGAGAGAGAGAGAGAGAGAGAGAGAGAGAGAGAGAAAGAGAATAGGATCTAAGAGAGAGAAAGGGAGAGTTAGAAAAAGAGAGAGAGAGAGAAATCGGTGAGAAAGAGGGAGAGAAAGAGAGAGAGAGAGAGAGAGAAAAAGTAAAAAAAAATAAATGAAAAGTTGTACATGGGCTACATCGGCGAGCACTATCAAGAAACTGCAACGTAACGAAAGAGCCATGATTAGATGGATCTGTCATGTCAGGCCAGAAGATATCACTCTCTTCGAGACTCTTCTCTCTAGGCTTGGTATACGGGAAATAACTGATGTCGTTAAGCTGGGCAGAATGAGATGGCTTGACCATGTTGAGCGAAGCTCCAGCTGGATCTCCCGGGTCAGAAACATGTCCATCGCATCAAGTTGGCAGGCTGGAAGACCAAATCTCTCTTGGGATGAGCTGTGTAGACGCGACCGTGCAACACTGCGGATTGCGAACTTTGATCCTCGCGACCGCCGAGCCTAGAGAGAAAGACTTCGACAAGATTGACAGATATGCCCCACTCTTTTATAGAGGACTAAAAGGCCTGTTAAAAATAATTCGGATGATGATAATGCACAAAAATATAGTAAGAAATAAGTGTTATATATTTTTTTTGTCTGTTTTACGGCATATCAACTCTTTTTTAGATTATTCAATTTTCCAAACTACAAAAGCTATAGTTTGATTTATCCTTCTTCTTCTTCTTCTTCTTCTTCTTCTTCTTCTTCTTCTTATTATTATTATTATTATTATTATTATAAGGCATCTATTTCGGAGCTGTGGGGAATGTGGAGTTGCCCCTTAGTTGCCATTGCTCACAGGTCCACTCTGGGCCGGAGTGGTAGTACCTGTAAGGGCCCCATCTATGGGTCAAATAGAACCCATTGGCACCACCAGATCAGGCTGTCTAAAGTTATTGACTTCCTGACTCAAAATGTACCAAACATTGATGTTTTATTGTTTTTTTTGCAAAACTCAATCATGTTCTGCAAAATCCAAAACAAAAAAGCTATAATTTCCCTCCCTCTCCCCTCATCCCCCTCCCCCTTTCACTCAACTAAACACCATGAATAACTACTTAAACATATAAAGAACTGAAGCATAAACATCTTCACCAAAATGACCGGATTAAGAATTAAATAACCCGAAAAAGGTTGATATGCCATAAAACAAAACAACCAACCAACCAAACCAAACTATTATTATTATTATTATTATTATTATTATTATTATTATTATTATTATTATTATTATTATTATTATTATTATTATTATTATTATTTGATTTGCGATATTTAAACGAATTCAACCATTTGTACATATATAGATAGATATATACATACATATATATATATATATATATATATATATATAGATATATACATACATATATATATATATATATATATATATATATAGATAGATAGATATATACATAATACATATATATATATACATATATATATATATACATATATATAGAGAGATATATATATATACATATATATAGATATATAGATACATATACATATATACATATATATATATACATATATACACACACATATATATATATATATATATATATATATATATATATATATATATATATATATATATATATATATAATTATCCACGGACATGTGTTTCGTCGTCTTACGACTAATCATCGTGGCTGAGCAAAATTCGACACCGGTATCCCAGAAGAAAGAAGCTATCGCTTTTATAGATGCATCTAGTTTATAGATATATCACACTCCGTTTAGTATACAACTCTAGTGATGGAACTCATCGGCGTCGCAAAGAAGGGCGTTTTTATTGTACGGTGGCCAACGCCTTTCGACGCCTAGGAACATTGTTAAAAGAATTGCTTTCGCTTCATTGCACTCCGCCACGAATGGAGGCGGCACAGATACCCGAGGCTAACAGTAATCACAGTTGACTATACAACTACACCGTGTGTCTATAAGCATAGAATATACTGATGAAGAAAAGTGGGGATAAAATGATCCGACGTAACGTAAAATGGGAATAGGAAAGCGAAAAACTGTGATTTATGTATTTATCAACGTTTCGTCTTTATTGAAAGACTTCCTCAGGATGAAGAAAGCAATGTAGAAAAATCATACAGAATATTAGTTTGATTTGTCAGAAAGTGTCCAGACTTCGGCATTTTTGTTGACGTAAACAAGCAGAGTATGAAAAACATGATTTTGGTTATAGCGTGATCAGCAGTGGTCTGTCTCCTTCAAAAGAAGACAAGATGAATGGGATTGATGGCTTCGACTTATTAGTTTATGACTATTTTAGCTATGGATTTTGTCGGGGTCAAAATATGTCACAGCCAAGCTTGGCTGGCAGTAGATAGGGGAACCAAGTTCAAATGAGATCCAAATAATTGCACGTTGAGGGGTGGTAAGAATCCTAAACTGATCGCTCGGTTGGAGTCTCTGAAATATCGGTTAGAAGTCTAGCATCCGGTAGGATGCCCCATCCCCAACAAAAATAAAGAGAAAAGAACATTTTAATAGAACAACGTTAGTAACGCGATTTAAACCATAGCTAAGCAGAATTAGTGGATTCATGCCTTTATTTTAAATACTTTATTTAACCCCAGACAAGCCATATGACCACTGAGACGTAAGTCTCTACTGTGATTAGGGGTTTGGTTTGTAGCGGGCATCCGAAGTAGGGAGTTGTGTTACAAGATGGTTTTTCACATTGCATTTACATTTCTGCATGTTGTTACAGTCGGGGAAACAGGGAACAGTAAGGGAATTCCAAAGGCAAGCGATCCTTGGAAAGATGCTATTTGAATAGGAAGTCTAACGATATAAGTTTGAGACAAGGCCGAGTCAGTATCTAGATGAGTAACCATTTGGGAATATCAGGTGCTGTATTTAAAATACTATCCTGCTGACCTTTAACGCCAAGGACCGGCTTCCAATCCGCAACTACTACGAATAGTCCTAAGTTGTTTATTGTGATCGGCAGCGATGGAGTTTGGGTGTCGATTACAGATAGATTTTAGATTTTTCAGATTAGTTCGAAAGGTAATATAATTGTTCAAACTGGATTTTGAACTCGGATCGCTGATTTCATTATCTGTGCCAAGAACCACTACATGAAGCGGATATGGCCGTAAAGTTCGGTGAATGCCATCGAATGGTATTTAGATTTGTATCGTTTACGTGTGACATTTGGCGTAAGAAAAAAGATGAGTTATGAGTGTGTTGAGAAGTGGGGCGGTTCTTGGGTTAGATATGTAACGAGTCCGAGGGCCGTAAGAGAGGCGGGTTTTGCAGGGGAGGATGTGGTGCTGAAGCATTAATAAGAAGAGGAAGAGAAAGTCGGATGATGGGGTAGTATGGTGTGGGGAAAAGCAGAGGAACTTAAGTGGATGGATCTTTACCAGAGAACAAGCTGAGAGAACAGGAAGAAATGTGGACATTCTTTTTTCTTCTATTTCTGATATCTCTATTAAGTAGTAGTAGTAGTAGTGGTAGTAGTAGTATTTATCCCCCATCCCCCATCGCCACTTCGGCAAGATGTGGCACGAGGCCGGAAGGTGGGAGGGTGAGGAGAATAAGCCAGTGCACAAGGTGGTGCACTCCGGCCCCTTAAAAACTGCTTGAGACGCCCCGTAAGTATACCCAGGTGAGAGCGTCCCAGACAGTAATGAACTGACATCT
>OY744519.1:219102166-219104666 GCA_963556195.1 Sepiola atlantica
TCCTTTATAATCGGGACTCATCAGTTACAAGATATGACTATTCACTACTGGTCATGCGATACGAAACCCCGGATTGCGAGTATTTCGCAACTCAAATTCCAACATTTAGAACCACCTGGCCAACACTGAATAGCGAATAAACAGTGATAATTTTAAGACTTTATCCGGCGGCTTGACGTCATAAGAGCGTTTTACTTAATGAAAGGAACGATGTATATATATATATATATATAATTTATTTATTTTGGTACAGAAAAATTAGTACAACATTCGTACCGTCGGTTTCAAGCATAGAAGGACTTAGCCATCCGGCTCTCTTGAGCTAAGTCCTTCTGTGCTTGAAACCGACGGTACGAATGTTGTACTAATTTTTCTGTATCAAAATAAATAAATATTGCGCTCTTAATTCTTAATTTTAAACTTTAATTCTAAATTAATCGAGCTCTGCTGGGATTTTTCCTGCTATATTACAAAGAAGTTATGTATATATATATATATATATATATTTAGATTTTTCACTTATAAAATAGATCATTCAGTGAAGACCGGGGTTGTTCCAATAAAAAACAAGCTCGATGATACTCGATTACAGAGTACAGAGCATTTATATGTGATTTTATGAAGGCTTACCAAAGCATTTCTTTCAGGACACCAATGATCACCATTAAAGATATTTTTTCTTACAAATACTATTTATTTGTAAGAAAAAATATCTTTAATGGTGATCATTGGTGTCCTGAAAGAAATGCTTTGGTAAGCCTTCATAAAATCACACATATATATATATATATATATATATATATATATATATATATATATATATATATATATATATATATATATATGTGTGTGTGTGTGTGTGTGTGTGTAAAAAACACAATGAGAAAACCGACCCAATTTGTTGACTCCATTTCAGTACGCTTTATATATGACATTTAAAAAAATTTTTAAAAGTCAGCCTATATGGATGAAACCGCGGTACGATTCTGACATATGTAACATACAGTTTTTTAAATAACTTATTTGTATTAGCTGTCGCTTTTTTGCGATCGAGCACTTATTGATTTCTTTTTAATATCACTTGGCACACACACACACACACACAATATATATATATATATATATATATATATATATATATATATATATATATATATATATATATATATATATATATATATATAGTTCGTTCTTTATTTGTATATATGTACTTCAGTTTGATTTTCTTTGTCGTGATTTATCGGCTTCCAGTCTCCAATTTAGCGTTTGGCAGTCTTCGCCTCGTTAACTCTCGGGCGCTTCCGTAACCTGCTCGAACGTTGACGACGCGAAGTCACGTTAACATGGTGCGTCAGCTATAAAAGTACCTATATTTTTATAACTCTTCACTCTATACTGATTCAACCATTCTCTAATATTTAATGGATTGAGAAGTAAAAAGTCACATATATAAAATAACTAATTTTGACTTCTTTAAAGTCGGTTCGAGCTGCTCGGAGTACACTGCGTGATCTTCTGCAGCTGCACTCTATCCGCCATCGCCGTATCAACATACATGAAGGTGTTCCGATTATCGTGGTATATTTCTAAACCAAATTTTAAGTCTCAACCCAGAAAGTATAAAAGAAACCCATAGACAAACATACAGACATCGCAGCTTTATTATATATAGATTAGTGTCAACTTACCTGACGTATCCCAGACCGACATTTCTATTTTGTATGTGTCCGAAACATCGTATGTGGCATTGTATGTATTAAATCCAGTTGGTGTGTACGCCTGAAAAATAAAGAAAGTAAAAAAACTTATTAGCTCGGAACACAATTCCATAGAATGCGATTATTTAAACTGTTTTGATGACGTCATCAATTACTACTATATCCACTGCGCCATGGTGAACTGATTAATTCTCTTAGTCATAGCTGACGAAAATAGAACATGCTACCTCCGTGGATTAAATAAATGATTCCGTTCGAAATTCCGTTCAAATTCCCGAGTTCGACAGAAATATTCCCGATTCCGAAAAGATACACCTGAAGATACACTTGAGGACAGTAGTCCGAAATGATAAAAATCGAAATGATACGCTTCTTTAGTTGTAATTAGCTCGCTGGTCTCTTGTTTTAAGAATGTAAATTTAGTCATTCATCGAAGACCAATCATATTTTGGTCGAACACTTTTCTTAACTAATCATTTTGAAGGTGGTGTAGCCTTTCAATTATTTATGATATGTGATTAGTGAAATTCTCTATATTGTTTCACACTCTGTCGTAGCCGAAAATAAGTCGATAATTCAATTTTCGCCTCCAGCTGCTTTGCTGTCCGGCACTTCTTTTGCTCTGGGAAGGACCGCTACACCTCGAGGTCAGGTTTCTAAAAATTCATATTCTTTAATTTGTAGCTAGTCTCTCTCTTTCTTTCTCTCTCTCTCTCTCTCTCTCTCTATCTATCTCTCTATCTCTCTATCTCTGTCTCTGTCTCTGCCTGTCTGTCTGTCTG
>OY744519.1:219109666-219112166 GCA_963556195.1 Sepiola atlantica
ATATATATATATATATAGTCTAAAGAAGCTTTAAGTCATTTTTACAAAAAAAAAAAAGGTAAAATGCAGTTTAAATTCCCAGAGAAACCAACCAAATCCAAGATATTGAAGACTTAACATTCGTTGGAAAATTCATGAATAAAAAAAAAATAAGTAAATAAAATAAAGGGGGGGGGTTAAGTATCTAACAGTGAAACAAAAACAGGAGACCTTAAGCGTCTAATATTAACACGGGGATCATCAGCTGTTTACCATGTATATATATATATATATATATATATATATATATATATATATATATATATACTAAAGAATGGTAGTTTGCTTGAAACATTGCTGGGAATAGTAGTAATATATTAAGAAGGCTGAGGGCAATGCAGAGTGCCAGATTGATTATAATCTGGAAAGAACAAAAATAATAAATCGAAGGGGGGGGGGCTTACTATTTATTTTTTCTTTAAAATCTTACATAACAGCAAGTGTGGTGTCGGATGTGTGTGTTGTCCGGATGATAATTATTACATATTAAATATTAAATGATTCATCCGGACAACACACACAGCCGACACCACACTTGAGAGACCGTGGTAGCCCTCTTCTCAGATACAAGGATGTCTGAGATCTTTGGGAATTCTGCCATCAACCACCCTGTGAACGTGACCAAACCATCTGAGTCGGCGTTGCCTCAGCCGTGTGTACATGGATTTCAGACCAGCCATTTCAAACACCTCAACATTTGTCTTTTTGTGTTCCCATCTGATAGCAAGGATAACACGTAGGTTTCTCAGATGGAATATCTGCAAGTTTTCTTCTTGTTTAGCATAGGGTGCCCATGTCTCACTGCCGTAAAGCAGGATGCTTATAATGCAAGTACTATAGACTGACATTTTTTGTGCTGATTTTGAGTAAGGAGTCTACAAATATACACACATATAATAAGCATATCTATATTTGTATACAGAAGATAAAAATACAAGCGTTCTTTTCGAGTGTAAGAGAGAGAGAGAGAGAGAGAGAGAGAGAGAGAGAGAGAGAGAGAGAGAGAGAGAGAGAGAGAGAGATTCGTATAAAATGAAGCATTCAATGATTGGTCCATTAGTTGAAAGTTGAAAGCTCCATTTAATTAATTGCCGATTAAGTAAAGTGCCAGGGAGAAAAAAAGAAGAGAAGAAAAAATTAGAACACAAAAGAAGAAAGAATACTTTGTGGAATGTCTGGAGGTTATCTTGTAATAGAAGGTTGAAAATCCTAAGTGCTAAAATTACACTGAAAACTTATACCATTAAGAAAATGAGCTCTCTTCCAGCGACCTAGCTTATATATGGCGGCCATGACACTTGTCGATCGTATGTCAACGCAGAATGCCGGGTTCGATCTTCAGGATCGTATAAAAAATTAACACAATTTAAGGTGAGCCGGAAGTTGTACTTCGTACAAAAAGAAGGATATTTGCTTTCTTTAAACCAGTTTTTACACCAATCTGTATAATGTACTGTTTATCATAATTTGAAACCGACGGTACAAATGTTGTCGTGATCTTCTGTAATACATATATAAATAACTATTATGCTCTTACTTTCGAAATATTTTTTAATAATCGAGCACTCTTGCTGGAGTTCTCTCCACTGATTTTACAAACATATATATATATATATATATATATATATATATATATATATATATATATAATATTTATGAATAAATACAAAAGTTAAAGTCATTCTGAGATGTAGACAATTTAATATCGCCTTCTGTTCGTTAGGGATTTGTCATGTCTGGTTGAATGGCAGGGGAGAGAAGATCACTTATATATTTTTCGCTCTTCTGGCTAGATGTGATGGGATTCAGTCTTATTTTGCTCAATTCGGATTTAACGGGTTTTCTAATTAAACAACGAATTTGGATTTGACTTGGGTTGCACTTGTCGGGATTTCGGAACTTTGATTGGACTTTTTGTATTATTTTGATTGATTTATTTATCATTAACATTGAATATGGACACATTTCGCGACTGGATAACTTTGCCGGCCCCTTCAATTTCACGTATTTGGACTGCTGTTTGTATCTTGGAGTAATGTCCTTCCTGATTATGCTTCTCAACTTGTATGACCTGGATGGACTGTATGGATTCAACAAAAGTATGTTTTTGGATTGATATGTTTGATGTTATGTATTTTTATGTATTTGTGTATATAATTTTATATATTTTCAAAGCGTACTTTTATTGCCTGTAGTAGTATAACTGCGGTAATGGTCCTCTGAAGAGAAGAATTATCTTTGAAAACTCATGAGCTAAGGACTTAAGGATGCTTTGCATGAACTTTGAATTCTAATAAAATTTGATTGACACCTTATTTTATTACTTCATTTTATATTATAATATTAATGCTCTATCCAGTATATTGAGCTTCAGTTTTTTATCCGGATGTTTCACTAATTATAAGATATTAGTTGACGCTTATATCTTTTGTTGGATTGCTTCATATATATATATCTATAT
>OY744519.1:219114666-219142166 GCA_963556195.1 Sepiola atlantica
TATCGCTTTTTAACAGGTATTTATTTAAAATTGTAGCATTTTAATTCTTTTTAAAACAGTAAATATTTTGTCTTTAAATCAATAAACTTAATATCGCTTTTTAACAGGTATTTATTTAAAATTGTAGCATTTTAATTCTTTTTAAAACAGTAAATATTTTGTCTTTGAATCAATAAACTTAATATCGCTTTTTAACAGGTATTTATTAAAAAATTGTAGCATTTTAATTCTTTTTAAAGCAGTAAATATTTTGTCTTTAAATCATTATACTTAATGTCGCTTTTTAACAGGTATTTATTTAAAATTGTAGCATTTTAATTCTTTTTAAAGCAGTAAATATTTTGTCTTTAAATCAATAAACTTAATATCGCCTTTTAACAGGTATTGATTTAAAATTGTACTGTTTTAGTCGACGGGATGATATAATTTTATTTTTGAGCAATTCATTTTAAAATGTTAAATTCGGATTTGTTTACCTTGAGAGATCAGATCAATCAGCAATCAGTAATCTCCATTTTTGCTGATCGGACGATTTTTAAATGGGTACAATCAAATTGTTTTTACCTTAGCGACATCTGATTAATCACCAATCCCAATCTCATTTATTTATGTGTGCGAAAGATGTTTACGTACGTACGAAAATGAAATTATCTGATAGTTGTGTTACATAGATATAAGTCTATCAATTTTTTGTCTCTTATACTTTGGTAACAAAAAGTGCATGCTAAAATATACTTTAGTTCTGGGATTGAGTTATGTTAAAAACCCCTCTTTTAATCCCCCGTAATTTATAATGAACTAAACAAGATACCAATCTCCCTCTTTCACCTTATGTATGTTTAACTACTCTCTAATATTTCTGAATGTCTCTGCGGGCATTTGGAGAAAGAGTGACTCTCTTTTCAGCTAATTAGCATAGTCTGTTTGTACATTAATTTATAATATTATGAGACCGGTATTTTTTTAGTTCTTTATAGTATTTATTTGTAAAAAAATAACATCATTTTTTAAGTTGCATTCAACCAGCTTGGTCGGTCGGTTGGTCTGTCACACTTAAGTTCGAAATATCATTTTATATGTGTCTTTTTTTTCACCCTCAAATAACGCAGGACGCAACTGTAGATGTAAGGGTCTACTGAGAATTAAGGTGAAAGTCCTGGAGGGCATTCTACGTTAGTAGCAGTGCAGCGAGATGTCTGTTTACATTAGTTTTAAATGTCTGCATGTCGGTACAATCAGAGAAACAGGGAGCAAGGAGGGAGTTCCAGAGGCCGGCCGCACAGTGAATAGATGGGACTTAGCTGATTGTCGGGTTGGTCTACCGTATTTACGTCGAGGAGGCACTAGAGCAGCAAGTTCATCGGAGCACATTTCATTGAAGTACTTGTAAAACAGGCACAAGGATGCCACATTTCGGCGATTGGACAGGGGCTGGAACTTGGTGGATAGTGAGGGACCTATTAAATAAGCGACTCTTATGATGCCCCAGCTCAGATGTGGCAACAATACTCCATGCATGGGCGGATGGTGGCTTTGTAGAGATATAGGATAATGTCAGGTGTGAGAAGTATACTAACACGGTAGAGGGAGCCCACCTTCTTTGCAGCAGCCTTGGCAATGTCTTCAATGTATGTGTTCCAATTCATGTTATCTGTGAATGTTAAGCCCAGGAGTTCGAACGTTGTTCTCTCATGTAGAGTGTTATCTGTCAGACTTAAGTTCTAAATATCATTTTAGATGCGTTCACGTTGGTCCAAACTGTCGATCTGTCACGTTTGAGTATAAAATAGCATTTATGGAGAGGGAGTCGGATGCAACTAACTGTTTCTTTGGTATTTGTAAGAATTATATAAACAAGACGTGCAGTGGAATTACAGGTACGCTGATATAGAATAATCAGTTTGTGTGCAAAAAGTGTAAGACAATGGAGATATATGAGAACTCAGATGTGGAGAAAGTATATCTGGATGGCGACGATATCGAGGTTCTTCAGAAGTTTTGTGACATCATTGTAGCACAGGTAAGAGCAGGTGCTTGTGTGATTGCAAGAGTTAGAATTGGATGTTGACCAAGGAAACATTATGTAAGGCATGTGTACGCAGTGTGAGGATTATTAAAGTTAAAGCTGGCAAGTGAGAGTTGAAGACATGCGTTGCATGGAGAGAAATGACATAGGAATGATACGATGGATGTGTAATGTGAGTCTTAAAAACAGGCTTCGATCTGATGACCTCAGAGGAGGATTACATCTGGACAGTATACGAAGATGTGTGCAGAACAGGAGACTTTGATGGTATGGTCACATTGAAAAAGTAGATGAGAGATTTTGGTTAGTAGATGTAGAACAGTTGAGATAGTAGGGTTAGTTCGCAAGGAAATGTCAAGAAAAAAGTAAAAAAACAATCTAACAATTAGGTATTCCAACAGCTGTCGACAAATCTTTTATATAAAGGAAAATCGTGTGTGTCGGTATGTGTATGGATAAAAGTCAGGGACTACACAAGATACATTTACAAACCTTACATTATCGCATTTAGTGTAACAACAATTGTTCTGATATTCAGTAGAGTCCCCAGAAACCAAAGTAGTGCATTTGGGGGATAAAAGACTTCGTGTATTCCCCAAATGATGGTTTTTCTTTTATTCCTTCAGTCATTCCATTTCTATTCGTTTTGTCCGCCTTTAGCTGTTAATTATATGCGCCATCTTGTCGCTATTGGTATTAACAAAATCCCTAGGAAATAGATCATAAATTAATAAAAGCAAACCTTTTAAGCGATTGCAGCTTCGTTACCGATTAGGAGACAAAATGGCGTCGATGATTTGTGATTTTTTTGAAAAGATTTGAGCTTTAAGATTTTTTTGTAAATATCTTAAAATAAGCCGAAGAGGCAAACACATTTATAGCGGAAACTCATTCAAAAAGAGAAATGATATTCGATGTCTACATACGATTTGCCCGACGATAATTGTATAGCAAGTCTCTGGGTAACAACGTACCCGACTTATGACAACTTCTAGGTACGTCGCATTGGAAAATATCAAAAATCTCTTCTTCTTCTTCTTCTGTCCTCTTCTTCTTCTTCTTCTTCTTCTTCTTCTTCTTCTTCTTCTTCTTCTTCTTCTTCTTCTGTCCTCTTCTTCTTCTTCTTCCTCTTCTGTCCTCTTCTTCTTCTTCTTCTTCTTCTTCTGTCCTCTTCTTCTTCTTCTTCTTCTTCTGTCCTCTTCTTCTTCTTCTTCTTCTTCTTCTTCTTCTTCTTCTTCTTCTTCTTCTTCTTCTTCTTCTGTCCTCTTCTTCTTCTTCTTCTTCTTCTTCTTCTTCTTCTTCTTCTTCTGTCCTCTTCTTCTTCTTCTTCTTCTTCTTCTTCTTCTTCTTCTTCTTCTTCTTCTTCTTCTTCTTCTTCTGTCCTCTTCTTCTTCTTCTTCTTCTTCTTCTTCTTCTTCTTCTTCTTCTTCTTCTGTCCTCTTCTTCTTCTTCTTCTTCTTCTTCTTCTTCTTCTTCTTCTTCTTCTTCTTCTTCTTCCTCTTCTGTCCTCTTCTTCTTCTTCTTCTTCTTCTTCTTCTTCTGTCCTCTTCTTCTTCTTCTTCTTCTTCTTCTTCTTCTTCTTCTTCTTCTGTCCTCTTCTTCTTCTTCTTCTTCTTCTTCTTCTTCTTCTTCTTCTGTCCTCTTCTTCTTCTTCTTCTTCTTCTTCTTCTTCTTCTTCTTCTTCTTCTTCTTCTTCTTCTGTCCTCTTCTTCTTCTTCTTCTTCCTCTTCTGTCCTCTTCTTCGCCTTTTTCGTTGTCTTCTTTGTTTTATCTTCGTCGACTTCTTATTCTTCGTCGTCGCCTTCTTCTTCTTCTTCTTCTTCTTCTTCTTTTTCTTTCTTCTTCTTCTTTGTCTTTTTCACTTTCTTCTTCGTCGCCTTCTTCTTCTTCTTCTTCTTCTCTTTCTCCTTCTTCTTCTTCTTCTTCTTCTTCTTTTTCTTTCTTCTTCTTCTTTGTCTTTTTCTTTTCTGTCCTCTTCTTCGCCTTCTTCGTTGTCTTCTTTGTTTTATCTTCGTCGACTTCTTATTCTTCGTCGTCGCCTTCTTCTTCTTCTTCTTCTTCTTCTTCTTCTTCTTCTTCTTCTCCTTCTTCTTCTTCTTCTTCTTCTTTTTCTTTCTTCTTCTTCTTCTTCTTCTTCTTCTTCTTCTACTTTTCTTTTTTCTTATATTTTCCCTATCCCACTTCCGTCCCATCTTCTTCTTCTCCTCTTTTCCAAATCGTCTTCTCTTCCTCCTCCTTATCGCTTCTCCTCATCTTCTCTACTTCCTTCTCCTCTTTTCCATCTTCTTCTTATCCTTTCTACATCACATCTCTTTTTCCTTCCATAATACTATTGTTAAATTACTAATTTCCATTTGGCATTTGGGATTTCCCCGGGAGATAGCGTTTATTTCTCGTGTTCCCCGAGGTTAACTAATCTTGGAAAGACTGCCCCAGAAAGACTTTTACAAACCTGGCTTAATTAGCGGAAAGGGATTATCTGTTCCGATAGATTAGCACTTATTAATTGATGGCGCAATCTCGAATTGGGACGCGAATAAAAGGGGGATGAAGGAGTTCGAGGGAAGGAATGAAAGAAAAAAGAAAAGGTAAAAGAAAAAATGAAAAAGAAAAAGCAAAGGAAAAGAGAACAAAAAAGAAAGAAACAAAAAGAAAAACGCAAAGGAAACAACAAAAAAGAAAAAAGAAAAAATAGAAAAGAAAAGAAAAATGAAAAGGAAAACAGAAGTAAAAAAAGAAAAACTAAACGAAAAAAAGAAACAGCAAAAAAAACAAATAGAAAATAAAATAAAAAAATAAAAAATAAAATGAAAAGGCGAAAGGAAAATAGAAGAAAAAATGCAAAAGAAAAAGGAGAAAAAAGAAAAAAAAGAAAAAATAGAAAAGAAAAGAATAAAAAAGAAAAGGAAAAAGAAAAAAAGAAAAGGAAAAGGCGAAAGGAAAACAGAAGAAAAAAAGAAAAACGCAAAAGAAAAAAGAGGAAAAAGAATAAAAAGAAAAAATAGAAGAAGAAGATGAAGAAGATTACGAGAATGGGGAAAAGGAAGTGGAAAAGATGGGAAGGAGAGGGTGGGAAAGCGGGAGATGTGGAGGATGAGAAAAAGTAATAATAAGAAGAATAAGAAATAAAAGAGATGGAAAATAGAAAAAAATGGTAGAAGGAAGTGGATGCTGATTAGAAGAAAAAGAAGAAGAAGAAGAAGAAGAAGATAAAAAGAAAAAAGGAAGAAGAAGAAGAAGAAGAATTGAAAGAAGACTAGGAGGATGGGAAGAAGGAAGTGAAAAAGATGAGAAGAAAAAAGAAAAGAATGAGGGGAGGAGAAGGGAGAGGGCATTAAAAACAGAAGAAGAGGAAAAACAGACTTCAGGTGACACCACTTGTTATAGCCAGTGAGAAATCACGGATGATGACCCGTGTGAACACTCCTAGTGAGTTAATAATAATAATAATAATAATAATAATAATAATAATAATAATAATAATAATAATAATTCGTAATAATTCGTAATAATTATATTACTAGCTTTGTTATGAAAGTTGACCGTTCAAATATAGCTACAGATTGGAATGCACATTTTCGGTCGCCTTTGAAATTCAAAGCTGAGTCTGTTTCGACAGATTATGAGTTATAAAACACTAAGTTGAATTTGAAAAACCAACATTTATGTTTAGTTGTTTGAAGAAAGAACATGTGACGACTAAAATAGGTCTGTATAAATACAGTAACTGGGTCGAAAAGCGAGACTATAAAATTTAGCACCGAGTCGTAAATACCGTGTTTTGTCTCTCTAGTGGGTTTCGGCCGTGGTACCCAGAGTACATAAAGTAATAAATGTGGTTGTAAAATAAGTAATTAAAGTAAGCAACGTAAAAATCCTTTTTTGTGTTTCGAGTCTTCATTTGTGGACAAACCTGCAGAAAAAAGGACTTCTGAAAATTAAAGCCCGATTTATCCGCCGAATAAGATAAGTGCTGCTTAAAAAATTTTTTTTTTAACATAGTTCACCCCAAACAAGGCAGGCCGCCACTGTAGACGTAAGGGGCTACTGAGAAAAAGAAAAGGGGAGAAGGTAGGGGGCGGTCAACCTAGATTGGGATCTGCGCAGCGAGATGTCTGTTTACATTAGTTTTAAATTTCTGCATGTCTGTACTGTTGGGGAAACAGGGGGCAGGGAGGGAGTTCCAGGGGCCAGCAGCACGAGGAAAGAAGCTATTTGAGTAGAAGGCTCTCCGACATCTGGGGACCTCCACAGTGAATGAATGAGATTTAGTTGATTGTCGAGTTAGTCTAGTGAATTTTCGAGGGTTATGTAACGTGGTATTCTCAATAAAGAAAATGGCTTCGTAGCATATAACAATAAGAAGTAACGTCACGCACAGCCGGTTGAAAAACATTTAAGAGTTTCGCATGTGGTGCTCTTAAAAAACAAAGGGGCCACTAGATTACATATTTAATTGATCGTATGTAGAATGAGTTATGTAGAATAGGTAGTTTTTAGTGTTAGTTAACCCCCAACCGACTGATATGCCATCGGACAGGAAACACTCGCTGTTGTTGTTCTTGTTATTGTTCCTTCTCTTCTTTCTTCGTTTTTCTCTTCTATTTTCTTTTTTTCCTCTTCACCTTCTATATTTTTCTTATTCCTTCTTTTTATCCTCTTTTTCTTTTTTTATCGCCTTTTTTTCTTTCTCCCTCTTTCTCTTCGATGTTTTTCTATTTCTTTATTCACCCTTTTCCCTTCTCTTCTATCGTCTTCCCTTTCTCCCGCTTTCTATTTCTTCTTCCTTTTCTATCTTCGTCTTTTTTCTTTTTTATCTTCTTCTTCTTCATCTATTTTCTTCCCCTTCCTCCAACTTCCCTTTTTTTCCTCCTTTCTGTCTTATTCTTAATCTTTTATCTTCTCCATCTTCTTGTTTTTCTTTTTCTTTTATCGCCTTTTTTTCTTTCTCCCTCTTTCTCTTCGATGTTTTTCTATTTCTTTATTCACCCTTTTCCCTTCTCTTCTATCGTCTTCCCTTTCTCCCGCTTTCTATTTCTTCTTCCTTTTCTATCTCCTTTTCTCTTTTTTATCTTCTTCTTCCTCTTCTATTTTCTCCCCCTTCCTCCAACTTCCCTTTTTTTCTCCTTTCTGTCTTCTTCTTAATCTTTTATCTTCTCCATCTTCTTGTTTTTCTTTTTCTTTTATCACCTTTTTTTCTTTCTCCCTCTTTCTCCTCTATGTTTTTCTATTTCTTTATTCATCTTTTTCCCTTCTCTTCTATCGTCTTCCCTTTCTCCCGCCTTCTATTTCTTCTTCCTTTTCTATCTTCTTCTTCCTCTTCTATTTTCTTCCTCTTCCTCCAACTTCCCTTTTTTCCCTCCTTTCTGTCTTCTTCTTAATCTTTTATCTTCTCCGTCTACCTTCTTCCTCTTTTTTATCTTCTTCCTCTTTTTTATCTTCTTCCTCTTTTTTTACCTTCTTCCTCTTTTTTTATCTTCTTCCTCTTTTTCTTTTTTATCTTCTTTTTCCTCTTCTATCTTCTTATTTTTCTATCTTCTACTCCTTCTTCCGCTTACTTGTTCTTCCTTTTCTATCTTCTTCATCTTCTTCCTCTTCTATCTTCTTCATCATTCTTCTTCCTCTTCTATCTTCTTCATCATTCTTCTTCTTCCTCTTCTCGTACATGATTACTGTTACACTAATAATAAAAGTCCGATACGTTGGGATTTCGTTAGGAGATAACATTTAAAAGTGTTGCCCTAGGGTACCAAATCTCGGGAAGGCTGTTCTCTCCGAAACAGATGTTAAATGAAACTCGTCTTCGGTACGGTAAGTTCAAAGGAAGATACAGAATGGTAACCAAAGCCTAAAAACACGGGTTTCATTAATAGGGAAGGGGCAGCCATTATCTTTTCCCGGTAGATTAGCGCTCATTTATCTGCGGCAAAAGGTCGTAGTGGCAGGAAGAGAGAGGGTAGTTGTCGTAGGTGGAGGCAAAGAGGGTGAAACACGAGAAGAGTAAGAACAAAGATGGAATCTTCTGAATTTAGAGGAAAATGCAGGTGGACGTATTTCTCGATGATTCTTCTTTTATCATCGCGAAAGCATTGGAAGAAAAATGAGAACGCACCGCATTTCCGTGGCTTTGCTTCGTCAACGTTCGGGCAGGTCTCGGAAGCGCCTGAAAGTTGACGAGGCGAAAACTGCCAAACGATAAATAGAAGACTGGCAGACGACAAATTCAGACGAAGAAAATCAAAGTAAAATACATATATAAAAATAAAGAACGTACAAACTATAGCTAAACGACTGTTATTAATTCGATGTTTATTTTTTTTTGTCAAAGGAACCATTGTTAATCAAAAGTTTTAAAAATAAAATGTTGTTTTATTTGTGCACCGAAAAGTTTCAGAAGATTAATTTTATATAACAAACAACGAAACCTTTGTTTTAAACCAATTTCTTGTTTTTTTTTCTTTCTTTTCAACATTTTCTGGGTTAGGGTTAAGAGTTAGGGTTTAGGGGTAGGGTTAGTCTTTCGCTAGAAGTGACCCTTGCTGACAGAACCCATTGAGTCCTTCGGGAGATTCAACGTGCTGACACAGATCATAGAAATTCATTTTTTACGCGCTGCAGATCGTAGAAATTAATTTATTTCAAAAGTTATCGTCTGCTTGCTTGGAACCTGATTGGCTAATGCCTACTGCAATCTGATTGGTTAATGCCTGCTGCAACCTGATTGGTTAATAGTTTCGATGCGTTCTCTATAAGAGTACCATAGAAGGAATGGAAGGAAAAGAATTAGAAAATAGAATAAGGGGTCGGAATCAGAAGCCTGTTGTTAGATGAAAAAGAAGAAATTCTTCGTAATTCTGTCTCATAATCTGTGGACAGTTAAGGCCAAATTCCATTAGTTGAATTGCAATGTCATATTTGGAATAAAGAATAAAAACAATCTTTTGGGAGAAATAAATTAAAAATAGTGAAGATGTATACTTAAACGAAAGTAGGTCGAAAAAATCACTTGATCTCGACCTATAAGCAATATTGCTGACGCTAGAGATAGAGGCAACAATTTCATCTCTTTGGCTTTTGTATAAGAGGCGGCAGACGTTTGTGAATATACATCTTTAGTGACATTGTATTCTTGGTCATCGCCATCTTAGTAGTTTTAATGTCTCTTTTTTTCCAATTTTCTTTTCTCTTTGTTAGGTATGGCGCATAATATCGGATACCAGACATCCACTCGCTATTTCAAAGACTCCAACCGAAAGGTATTTTTAGGACCCAAACCGTCTCTTTAAGTGCAATTTCTTTCCGGCCTTTCGGCTGAGATCAAAGTGTAGTATCTGTTGCGATGGATGTTACACTCCGTAGACCGGTACCGTCTGGGTCTTCGAGTCTTGATTCCGCCTGTCTGAGGTACTATCCTGTGCAGTTTTAGGAGGTCCACCTTCCCAGGCTTTGCCTTCTCACTCTTTGAGAAGGGGTAAGTTTATTGGGAATCGCATGAGGTTCCCCTACTGGGGAATGCCGACGGGGCTGCCCATGCATATTTTGTAGGGCAGAGTTCTTTTCATCTAGGGCGCTGGCTTTTTAATCCCACTTTCTGACTTAGTGTCACATATTACTGCTGTGTGTGTGTGGGGGGGGAGATAAACAATTTTTTAAAGTGCAATTGTTTGAATCTTTCTTGCACAGGTAGTGTTTTAAGTTCTTTTTTATGAGCACAATGGCACTTACAGAAATCTTCTTACGGTTCTAGTTTCTTTTCATGTCGTGCATAAGACCTTCGTATTTAGTTATCTTCTTCCCCTCAGAACTGGTTAGGCTGACTTAAACGGGAGTTTCTACTATCACTCTTTCAGTTTTAACAGCTCCGTTAAGTTCTTGTTTCTTAAAACCGGTTCTTTTTTAAATCTATCGTCACTTACTTTTCTCTTTTTGTATACTGTCGCCCAGCGCCGTCGCCATCATAATCGCAGTCTTTTGCATTTCATCACCATCATCATCATCGTCCAGTGCACTACTTTTCGCTGTCGTCATCGTCGCAGTGTGCCGCACCTCTCAGCCACCATTGTGTCCGTAATCAAAAAAGAAAAAGTCGAGCCCGGCGAAGAGTTTAAACTGGGTCTTTATTTAGAAGAGATTTTATCTCTATAAAAGTCACAGATTCCTCAAAAGGCCAAATTGTTCTTCTTAACTTAATTTTACTTAGTTACGGGGATAGGAAGGAAAGGGGCATACCAGTCGCTATCAACTCTTTTAGGAAATAACTTCCCATTTTTCTTTTTTTAAATTACATCTCCATTTTGCATCCGTACACCACGCTCCCAAAATACGGACTGACTGAATAACATCATTCTTTTCTCATTTCCACGATTGTGACGTAATTGCTTCAAAGGGGGACACTGAACCTGTCACAACACACCTGCTTGACCCTTCCCTGATCTCTGATCCGAGTTTATATTTTTAATCCGAGAGCGAACTTGTTCCCCAGATTTTTGTGTCAAGTTTTGCACTGGTCCACCTTGATACCAAATCAATACTAGCTGATGTAATCGTTCTTCACATGCGTACATCCATTATGTAGCAAGTATATAGCTGTAAGGATTGTGTTGTGATAGGATACCGGACTCCCCTCTGCCACTAAATTAGTGAACTAGTCTGGACAATAAATACGACTACGGACAGTAGTATGGGAGATTCGATTGTATTCTGTAAAATCCTATTGGATTACCTGTAGTTACTATTGTTTGTACAAGATATATACGTTGGAATAAACCGTACTATTTTAAGACCTTTACACTCTGGGTTATTTTGTTATTTATAACTACTTACCAAGTTACATAAGATTGCATAGTTATAGTGGATAGTGTATGACTTATTTCCATCAGTTCGTTCTGGTATATGTTCTCAAGACTTGCTGCTACACATGATGTTCATTTTTTGGAAATGGTCCAGTGGAGATATTTACACCCCGTCTCGATCGCCATGTTGAGTTTCATGGGCGGTCGGAGACTTTTCATTTTAAAACCATTGTAGTAAATTCATTGATATTAAAATTGAACGTTGAAAAATGTCGTTTTAATAAACCCACGAATAAATATTGATACAATGAAGACATAGGCTTTATATTTTTTCCAAAGGAGGAAGAAGGAGATAGAATAAGAAGAAGAAGAGGAAGAAGAAGAAGAAGAAGAAGAAGAAGGAGAATATGAAGATAAAAGAGGAAGAAGACGAAGACTATAGAAAAAGAAGAAAAAATGAAAAGAAGAAGAAGGAGATAGAAGAAGAAGAAGATAGAAGAATATAGAAAAAGAAGAAAAAGAAATAGCAAAGAAAGAAAAAAGAGATAGAAGACAGAAGAATAGGAAGAAGATATAAGAAGATAGAAGAGGAAAGAAAAAGAAGATAGAACGCGGAGATAGAAGAAGAAAAAAAAGAAGAAAATAGAAGAGGGCTACGAAGAAAGGAGAGGGAGAATATAGAAGCTAGAGGAAAATAGAAAATGAAGAAGAAAATAGAAGAAGAAAATGAAAAAGAAAAAATGAAGAAAAAGGAGAAGAAAAAAAACAAGAAATAAAACAAAAAAAAGAAGAAAAAGAAGAAGAAAAGAAAAAAGAAGAAAAAAAAGACGAAGAAGAAGAAGAAAAGAAAAGAAAGAAGAAAAGACAAAAGAAGAAAAAGAAGAAAAAGAAAAAGGAAAAAAAGAAAAAGAAAAAAAAGAAAAAGAAGAAGAAAAGACAAAAAGAAGAAGAAAATGAAGAAGAAGAAAAAGAAAAAGAAAAAAGAAAAAAAGAAAAAGAAGAAGACGAAGAAAAGAAAACAAAGAAGAAGAAGAAGAAGAAGAAAAGAAAACAAAGAAGAAGAAGAAGAAGAAAAGAAAACAAAGAAGAAGAAAAGACAAAAAAAAAAGAAGAAGAAGAAGAAGAAGAAGAAGAAAAGAAAACAAAGAAGAAGAAAAGACAAAAAGAAGAAGAAGAAGAAGAAGAAGAAAAGAAAACAAAGAAGAAGAAAAGACAAAAAGAAGAAGAAGAAGAAGAAGAAGAAGAAGAAAAGAAAACAAAGAAGAAGAAAAGACAAAAAGAAGAAGAAGAAAAGAAAACAAAGAAGAAGAAAAGACAAAAAGGTGAAGAAGAAGAAGAAGGGGACGTAAGAGCTTCGACAAAACCCGAACACGGTACGTTAAATCAGCAGTCCGTCTGGATAAGCCCTAACCCTAACACAACTACCAGGGATGCTGCCACACCCTAAACTGCTATTTGCTTGATTTGCTTTGTTGATAATAAATAAATAAATTCAGAATGAAAGAACAAAGAAATCAAGAAAAAAAACAAAACCTTCTGGAAGCATTTAAACCGAACGTCTCATCCTTTTGGGGAGGGGTTCTTATCTTGGAGGCCATAACGGCTGGCTACGCACTCTTTCGTTCGGTTTGATAAACGAATAGATCGTGACATTTAAGCCTGATTTTCTGATCCATTAATGGCATCCAGGTGCCCAAATCATCTTTTATTTGCTTTCGCGTCGTTTTCATTTGGCCGATGGCTACATCCGGTGGACACGATTGATGTCTTAATTGTGTGGAGGTGTTAAAGGGCACCAGCCATTAGTCGCCAGGGATTTTGTGCTAGTTTCACCTTACGGTGTCTGACATGGACAAACTTCTTGCATTTTCCATCTCTTCCTTTGGAACATAAAGCATTACGGTCTTTGGCATCTTCTAGTAAATAGCGATGATTAAGTGAAGTTGCCTTCTGAGATTCTTATGGATGGCTCTGCTCTTGAGGAGAAATCGACTCTGAAACATCTTGGTCTTTCTCTCTCATCAAATCTTTCTCTTTTCCTATCAATGCTAGTGTCTCTCAGGGCTCTATTCTAGGCCCAACACTGTTTCTTCTCTATATAAATGCGCTTCCAGAGAATATTGTTCAGAAAATTAACATCTACGTTGAAGATACCACTCTCTATTCTGGTGTTGCTTCTCGCCCATCTCCCTCGGATCAGTCGAAATATGCAGCTGATCTGGAAGGTGACTGGGTTCAGTTGTTGATTGTGGTATGCAATGGCGTGTTTCATTTAATCCAGTTAAGACTCAGCTCGTGTCTTTCAATCGTAGGCGTGTCACTTTTTACCCGAGATTCTCATGGATGGCTCCGTTCTTGAGGAGAAATCGACCCTGAAATTTCTTGGTCTTTCTTTCTCATCAAATCTTTCTTGGAGTTCATACATTAGATCCATTGCTCTTTCTGCTTCTCGTAAAGTCAGTTCTCTCTATCGTTCCAAACACTTTCTCACACCTGAGGCGATTCTATATCTCTACAAATCTACAATCAGTACATGTATGGAGTACTGTTGTCATATTTAGACTGGTGAATCTCTGTCGCATTTGAGGGTTCTTGATAAAATGTAGAAACGTATCTGTAATTTGATTGGCCAGTCCTCTTTTTTTACACCTCTCTCTCACATATGTGATGTTGCTAGTCTCAGTCTTTTCTATAAATACTATTATGGCATGTGTTCTTCAGAATTGTGTGATCTATTCCCCGCTTTGACTCGTTGGTCTAGTGGTCTCCATCAATTCGCTGTTTTGATACCTCATTATATTACCTCTTCGAATTCCAGTAGCTTCTTTTCAAGAACTGCAAGCTTGTGGAACTCTCTTCCTGCTGACTGTTTTCCTCCTACCTATAGCCCTGGTCTTTTCAAGACTAAGGCCAATAGGCATGTCCTGTCTTTGCGATTATCATATTTCGTTCTTGTTAACTCGTTACATCAAGTGGCTTCATGCTTTGTCTGGAGCTATTTTCATTAAAAAAACAGGAAGAATAGTCGACCGGTGAAATTAATTCCCTTTATTTTCCCCGCCTAAATAGAATATATATTCACTCCTAGGTCTATGCCTGGTTAACATTACTCCACTGACGATGGACCTGGAAGTGTCCGAAAGCGCTTTGTGAAGCTATGGCAATTTTATCAGCCAGTTTCCGTCTGAAACTAAGAACCTAATCAGAAAAACGGAAAGGATCATAGAAAAAATATCCAGACACAAGATGTCCGTTATTTTTAAAGATACTTGTATAAAAGAAAAGATTCTGCCAAGATACAAACACACACACACACACACACACACACACACACACACACACACACACACACACATATATATATATATATATATATATATATATATATATATATATATAATGAAATGATTAAACAAATGATACGAAATAATTAAAACGTTGAGCAAACGGCAATTCTTAAATTTGAGCAGCGATTATTCTTTGTCTTTAAGTTCACACGAAAACTTGTATGAACCGATCTCCCGCTGGAAAACTTGTATGAGCCGATCTCCCGCTGGAAAACTTGTATGAACCGATCTCCCGCTGGAAAACTTGTATGAGCCGATCTCCCGCTGGAAAACTTTTTTGAACCGATCTCCCGCTGGAAAACTTGTATGAGCCGATCTCCCGCTGGAAAACTTGTATGAACCGATCTCCCGCTGGAAAACTTGTATGAGCCGATCTCCCGCTGGAAAACTTTTTTGAACCGATCTCCCGCTGGAAAACTTGTATGAGCCGATCTCCCGCTGGAAAACTTTTTTGAACCGATCTCCCGCTGGAAAACTTGTATGAGCCGATCTCCCGCTGGAAAACTTTTTTGAACCGATCTCCCGCTGGAAAACTTGTATGAGCCGATCTCCCGCTGGAAAACTTTTTTGAACCGATCTCCCGCTGGAAAACTTGTATGAACCGATCTCCCGCTCGAAAACTTGTATGAGCCGATCTCCCGCTGGAAAACTTTTTTGAACCGATCTCCCGCTGGAAAACTTGTATGAGCCGATCTCCCGCTGGAAAACTTTTTTGAACCGATCTCCCGCTGGAAAACTTGTATGAGCCGATCTCCCGCTGGAAAACTTGTATGAACCTATCTCCCGCTGGAAAACTTGTATGAACCGATCTCCCGCTGGAAAACTCACAACTACAAATGGAGACTCCAACTCTATCAATTGTGAAACATAAACAGGTTACCTGTTTTGGAAATAAAAAACAATGTAACTCTGCAACATTTCGATCAGAAGTTAGCTAAGATAGCAATTGGTTTGAACTCTCACGGTCGTTGGTGGTGGTTAAAGATCTAGGGTTTGAAATCTAAGATTGATGCGTTAGCTTTTTCTGATTAAAATTTAAAAGACAACCACATGTTTGTGGATAGGCTGATGATGATGATGATGATGATGATGATGATGATGGTGATGGTGATGATGATGATGATGATGATGCTGGAGACACGACAAAGTCGCTCAGGTACTACACTGAAATATATGCAAACTTTATGAATTGGACCACAATGAGAAGTGTTATGAGCATAAGGCAGAAGTGGTACAGGAGAACGACAATATCAAACTTCTTTGGGACATGCACATACAGACTGATAAGGTTCTTGAACATTCCAAACCCGACTTAATCTTTCTAAACAAAAACAAGAGAACTTGATTAATCATTGATATAGCCTGCCCCTTCGATACCAGAGTGCAGGAAAAGGAACACGCAAAAAATATTAAGATCTGAAATGGGAATTAGTTAGACTATGGAAATGTAAAGAAGTAAAGGGGATTCTCGTTGTAATTGAATCGCTTGAAACCATAACTAAAAGCCACCATAAATGACTTAAACAGATTGACGAGACAATTTATTTTCCAATTCTGCAAAAGGCTTGCCTGTTAGGAACAGCGAATGTGTTAAGGTACAGCTTGCATGTATATGGTTAAAGGAATTGACTAGATGTTCAAAAAAGAAAACTCCAACTATAAACATAAAAATGTTGAGACTTCTATGAAATATTAATAATAATAATAATAATAATAATGGAGATAAAAATACAGAGAGGCATTTTCCAAGGAGACTCCCTATCACCACTACTGTTTATCATAGCCATGATGCCACTCAACTACATACTCAGGAAATGTGATGCCGGATACAAGTTCACAGGCAGAGAACAACGAATAAACCATCTCATGTACATGGACGACCTGAATCTATTTGCAAAACGCAAAAAGATTTGGAAAAGCTGATAAATACGACCAGAATCTTCAGTCAGGACATTCAAATGGAATTCGGAATCGAAAAGTGTGCATTGCTAGAGATTAAAAAGGGAAAGCTGGAGACGACTGAGGGCATGGAACTACCCAACCAAAAGCAGATGGAAGCGCTAGATGAACAAGACAGCTATAAATATTTGGGAGTTTTTGAAGCAGACACAATCAAATCAACAGAAATGAAAGAGAAGATTGGAAAAGAATACCTGAGAAGAACAAGAAAGCTCTTAGAAACAAAATTATATAGAAGAAACCTAATCAAAGGAATAAATACCTGGGCAGTATCACTAATAATATATTCTGGACCATTCAAAAGTTGGACTAAAGAAGAACTAAGGCACCTTGACCAGAGGACTAGAAAATTAATGACTATGCACAATGCACTACATCCAAAAGACAATACAGACAGACTCTACGTGAAGAGAAATGAAGGGAGAAGAGGACTGGTAAGTATAGAAGACTGTGTGGACGACACTAAAAAAGAGCTGGAGAAATACATAAACCAGAACACAGAAAGGCTGATCACCGCATCAAGAGATACCGTCCCAACGAACAACGCAGGAAACATCGAAACTGGACACAAACAGACAAGAAAAGAAAAATGGGAAGAAAAACAACTACATGGACGCTTCATAAGACTCACAAGAGAAGAAACCAACGCAAATAGCTTGACATGGCTAAGAAAAGGAAACTTGAACAGAGAAACGGAATATTTACTGATGGCTGCACAGAACAATGCGATTAGGACAAACTACATTAAAGCTAAAATAGATAAAACACAGGAAAACAATAAATGCAGACTGTGTGGACAAAGAGACGAAACAATGAATCATATAATAATATAATAAGTGAATGTAGCAAACTTGCCCAAAAAGAATACAAGAACAGACATGACTGTGTTGGGAAAGTAATACACTGGGAACTGTGCAAACAATTGAGTTTCGAATATGCAGACAAATGGTACAAACATAAACCAGAAACAGTACTGGAAAACGAAAAACACAAAATCCTCTGGGATATAGATATACAAACAGATAAACTCATACAAGCAAGGGGACCTGATGTTATTATAATAGACAAAAAGGAACAATCTTGTAAAATCGTAGACTTCGCTGTTCCAGCAGACTACAGAGTGAAGATCAAAGACACAGAAAAACGAAGTAAATACACAGAACTAGCCAGAGAACTGAAAGGAATATGGATCATGAAAAAAGTCAGTATAATACCAATAATCGTCGGAGCACTAGGAACAATCCCAAAAAACCTGGAGAAAAGACTGGGAGAAATTGGAATCAAAGGGACCATCGAAACCATACAAAGGACAGCAATGATCAAAACAGCTGCAATCTTAAGGAAAATCATCGAATACGGAAACCAACACGCATAAGCTACAAAGGCTAACCAGTCACAAGGAATTTACAACAGGGAGAAAACAAAACCACACGAAGACCACCACAGCAAGAACCAAGGAACAGAAACTGCAAGAAACAGCACTTCATAATCCCCCCAATAAATTATACCGGCTTCAGCTATCACTACACAAAAATGAACCAAAGAAGCAGAAATTACAAGAAACACTATAAGCTCCCCCATCTCACTCCCCAAAATAATAAAAAGAATTAAAAATTGTTTTTTTTTTAAATAAGGAAAGAGAACAGGAAAAAATTAAGGAATTTAAAAAAAAATTATTTTATATATATATATATATATATATATATATATATATATATATATATATATATATATATATAAATTGTTTTTTAATTTTTTAAATTTATCTTTTATTTTCAAATGGTGCCGGCCTAGGCTGACACCAGACAAAATATTTGTAGAGGGTCGAGAAGGATTAGAATACCGAGGAGGGACAGCACAAACCAGACCATCACTGGAAAAGTGCAGAGAATGCTGGGACCTTGGGGAGGCTTATTGCCACCCAAATCCCAGAGACGACCAATTGTCCTTACCAGCGAGAAATCAATGGTAAGAGGCTGTTGCGATACCGCATCGTTATCGAAAAGAGGTGAAGAGTACTGGAAATCTGGGGAGACTTGTTGTCACTCAGACTCCAGGAAATACCATTGGTTGTTTTCGGTGAGCAATCACTGACGATGATCTGTGTGAGAACTCCTAGTGAGTACAAATAATAATAATAATAATAATAATAATAATAATAATAATAATAATAATAATAATAATAATAATAACAACAACAACTGCCCGGACAGAACAACGGTTGACCTATGGTAAGCAAATGACTCCATGCCCTCCAAAATAGTGGCATTCAGTCACAGCAATATCCAGCCAGACCAAGGAGAAAAGTCTTTCATACGGAAGAGTCCTATGCATATTCTTTCCAAGCCAGAATTACTGAGCAGAGGCTCGTTTCGCGTGAATTATCATTTACAGGAGAGATCACATGAAGTTGAATAACATCTATAGTGAAAGTGAGGCTATTGAACTGACAGAATTCGAACTTAACATGCTAAAATTGTCAATCCACGTCTGATATCCACTATACCCCCGGTTCCCTGGTCTTTATCCTAAAAGATCAGTAGTTCGTACCGAATATGAGATCAGGCAAAACAATGAATATGACAACATTGTTGTGGCGTAGGTTGTTAGAAGCCATTGATTTCAAGCCATTGTCGCGTCGCAATTGCCTGTTGGTGTCATTTATTTGTCGCTTATCTTTGACCGGTTGTCGTTGAGTGGCCTTGCGTGAATATCGCGCGATCTCATCTGTCAACGAGTATTCACACCCTTAGAACTGGAAACGTTACTTCATATTCTGCAAATACATTTCAAACAAAAGAACCCTTTTTTCCCTTGGAAACGAGAATAAAATTTGCACATATTTACACATCATATTTTCTTTTAAGGAAGGGGGTCTTTAACCGGATGGAACAAGAAAAAATAAGAAATTAAAAGAACGAAGGGAAATCATTATAGAAGGCGGTGAAGAATATATATATATATATATATATATATATTTATAATATTTGTTTTTGATTATTATCTATGTACGTATACGTATCGTCCTGTTTAATCTATTCACTACTGGTCGCGTGAATCGAAACCCCGATATTTTACAAATCAAATCAAATCCCGACATCTATAACCACGCGGCCACCGCTGAATAATCAGATAAACAGTGATACTTTTAACACTTATTTCAGCGGCTTGACGTCATAAGAGCGTTCAACTGAATGAAAAGTACGATGCATTTATAGCTAGAGACGTCTTGCTGTTAATACTACACTTACAGTGCCCATCTAGAGGGGTTTCTAGGCGCTACACATAATAAATATTTGTTATTGTTTATTATCTATGTACGTATACGTTTCGTCTTTTTTAATCGGGGCTCATCAGCATAGAGATATGACTATTCACTACATGTCACGTGATTGATTCATGTTAGATTAAACATCAGGAACAATTCTTGTTTGTTTCTTTTTTATCCACTTTTTCATGTTGATCTGATGTTCTAATCATTCAATGTTCTGTTCGAGTGTGAACAGAAACTCGCCAAAAACTGCTAACGTTTTCGACTCCCATGAGTCTTCTTCAGGCAAGTGAGGAGTTATGCAAACCAAAACTGGTGAATTTATTGAAAAGTTTGGTTAAAACTTTAAAAAAATTGTTTTAATTTTTTATTCAAATTTTTTTAAAAGTTAAACTTAAAAAAGAAAAAAAAAAAAAAAAAAAAAAAAATTCTCAATAAATTCACCAGATTTAGTTACAAACTAAATCTGGTGAATTTATAAGAATTTTTTTTTTTAAAATTTTTTTCTTTTTTAAGTTTTACTTTAAAAAATGTTTCACCTACTGGGGAGTTTGAATTACCTACTGGAGAGTTTGAATTACCTAATGGGAAGTTTGAATTACCTACTAGACACCATCCTTGAGTGTCTTCGGTCTCTCTGTACAAGAGTTCGTTAGGGCAACCTGGCATGATGATACTTAACGCTACAAGTTAATCCTGACCAAATACTCAAAATAACATAGTATTCGAAGCCCAAATAAGATCCCTAGACTCGGCTATACACTGGTTCATACGAAGAATGGTGCACATTCTCCAAGTAATGTTACCTCAAGTAACAACACTTAGCTGGATACTCCACCAGACTAGATGAATTCTTCTCCTGGAATCCGGTAAGTCAAGAGATCACAAGGAAGATATTCTATAACAAAATAAACTGGTCAATTGGGGAGAGGAAAACTAATGTTCTGGACTAATTTACTAACTCAACGTTTGAGATATAAAAGAGAACTTTAGTAGAATATTCGAATATCTATGTATCTCATATAGAGATCAAATGTAAGCCCCAGATAGATAGGTCCTTGATTTATGAGAATTTCTACTGAAGTAAAATAAAAAAAACACACACCCACACACACACACACACACACACACACACACACACACACACACACGCATATATATATATATATATATATATATATATATATATATATATATATATATATATATATATTTAGTTGATGGTACAAAATATATTCTGTTTCATTAACGCTTAAAATAAGCATTAATTCATCAGGCATCTTGGAACCATACGAGGGTATGGTTCCAAGAAGCCTGATGAATTAATGCTTATTTTAAGCGTTAATGAAACAGAATATATTTTGTAGCAAATGAAATAAACCATCAACTAAATATACTTTGCTCTGAATTTTTATTGAGCACTCTCATGAACCCGGTTTAAACTTCCTTCGGATTTATACCCCTTGGATGATTGTAACAAGCGAATTATATATATATATATATAATTAACTTGTTACAAATATCTAGGGGGTATGAATCCGAAGGAAGTTGAAACCGGGTTTATGAGAGTGCTCAATGAAAATTCAGAGCAAAATATATATTTTTTGATTTTATTCCATTAGTTGCGACAAAACAAGTTTTGTTTCATTGGTGCAAATAGCGACCAACTCATCGGGCTAGCGATGGAATTCAAATGCATTTGAATTCCATCGTTAGCCCGATGAGTTGGTCGCTATTTGCACCAATAAAACAAAACTTGTTTTGTCGCAACTAATGGAATTAAATCAAAATATATATATATATATATATATATATATATATATATATATATTGCGTTTCAATCCCGGCTTGAGACACTAACTGGTCTAGCCGCACTGATGAGCTGTGAAACAGCGAAACAGTCTGTATGTGGATGACTATATATATATATATATATATATATATATATATATATATATATATATATATATAAGTGCAGATTAGTCGTCCGAGGCTATAGCAATGCGATGTGGTTGCCGTAAGATGGAAAAGTGAAAAGAAATAAACGTTTATTTCTTTTCACTTTTCCATCTTACGGCAACCACATCGCATTGCTATAGCCTCGGACGACTAATCTGCACTTACATTTACCAGCAATGCTTCAAGCAAACTACAATCTCCTTTTATATATATATATATTCCAGTAATTATGTAATTATAGGAGCAACTGGACTCATAAAAAGAATTACAGAAACTACCTGGCGAATATACCCGGTGAACCAAGTGCAAGAGAGATAAAAACAATTGCACTTAAACGCACGGTTAGAATCTTAAAAAAGATCTCTCGGCAGGAGTGTGTGAAATAGCGGGTGAATGTCTGGCATCTGGTAAGATGCCGTATCCCCAGGAAAAACAAAAAGATAAGAAAATTGAAAAAAAAATATATATATATATATATATATATATATATATATATATATATATATATATATATACATACCCCTTCATTATCTCTCCCGAATCGTTGAAGAATTCAGATATCTACATTACCTGATATGTTTATGGGTCTGGTAATTGAGGGGGGGGGTAGCTCACGGATAAGGGATAGGCGGTTACTGTTATACGAGAGTATGGGGAGCTGTCTCTCAGCATTAGCGAGATTGTTATCAATCTGAAGTAGAGAGATGGGGTGAGAGGGAGCGAGGTGACAGGCTGGCCCTTTTGCGATATATAAAGAATGGTAAAAGACGGGTTATCTGAAACGAGAGAATCTTGAAGGATCTCTAACTCACCAAGAGTTAAGTGCCTGTATACAAGCCTTTATTTAATGTTAAAACGATAAGAATGAAAAGAAACAGTAAAACCACACGGACCCGTAAACACACACACACACACACACACACACACACACACACACATATATATATATATATATATATATATATATATATATATATATATATATATATATATATATATATATATATATACACATATATATAGTTATAAAAAATATTTATAATGAATTTTAGTCGCTTCCAAACTAGGCTAGGCTCTGTAACGTTAGTATTAACCCAGCTGTCATTGTGGCTACATTGCAGTGGTCCTTTCAAAAGTCGAACTCTCTACGACAGCTGCCTTTAAAAGGGGTTAATCTCTTGCTGATTTATCGAGTTGTTTACAGCGGCCGTGTCGGCTCAGGGGTTGGAATTTCAGTTAGAATATAACTCGAGTCCGGCGACCGGTGTAAATAATTCGGCTCTACACTGGCGATTCCCATACGGATGAAATGTATACGTATGTAGATAAAAACAAATATTTATAATTATATATATATATATATATATATATATATATATATATATATATATATATATTTAAATTCCCGAAACAGTTTTTCATGGTAAACAACTGATGATCCCTTAAAATAGTGTTAGAAATAAACTAATATAATAACTGTAAAAAATAAATTGACTTACATGAGTGATTTTCCACTGGAAGACTTGGGACTATAAGTTTTTTTTTTTAAATTTTTTTTTTTTTAATATAGTTTAAATGGTTGAGAAACTTCCGAGACTATATATATATATATATATATATATATATATATATATATATATAGAGAGAGAGAGAGAGAGAGAGAGAGAGAAGAGAAAAGAAATGAAAATATGACAATGACAAATCTATTATGTCTTCAGTTATTCAAAATAAGTTATATTGAATTAAAGAATATTTATATTTCTTTCCTTAAGCCCTGGCATTTCAAAGAATGGATTCTTATCATCAGATGAATTTAAATAGATAGATAAGTTGGCGAGGGATAAACCAATATCTTAATCAATCTTTTCTACGACAAACCACTTATTATTCTGATGGATTACTTTCTCTTGGATGTACAGTATTTAAACAAATTGATCCATTCTTTCACGAACCTTACAACGGTGAATCTTTGTGTTTCTATTCTTAACCGTTTTTCACTGGACATTTTTAACATTTTGACACTTTTCTTACACACTTACATCTACATTTTATGACTTTTTTTACCTCATGACTTTTGGTTTATTCCTCGCCAACTTATCTATCTATTTAAATTCATTTGATGATAAGAAACCATTTTTTTAAAAGCCTGGATTAAGGAAGGAAAAAAATAAACATTCTATTATTTTCAAATTATGACTTTTTCAAATTATGACTGTTTGTTTATCCCACGCAAGCATAAAAATGAGCACATTATTTTTAGGGATGCTTCTTTCTCCGAATTGAAGCATCCGACGAAAGTCAAATACGGCAACAACTAACAAATACATTTGTTTTATTTAGCACTCCCTCCGAAACGACAAGGTTAGAATTCCTCCCTACCCCTGATCTCCGACCGTACCAACATGCAGAAATTTAAATGTAATCTTAACAAGTATCTAACTGCCCAACACCCCACTCAGGTTGTCCCACTCTAAAACGGACCCCATATAATAGTAACCCCTTACACTTCAGTGGTAATATGTTTTATTTGGGGTTGAAGGGGAATAAAAAAAGAAAAAAAAAGATCAGTTTATTATGGGAATTCAGCTTCACCTATCCTTCGTCGGTGCAAAATTAGTCATGATTGGCTTCGTTAAAATTCACCGGTGAGGACGCCTCATCTGATAGACCATAAAATAATGGAAAGAGTCCTGGGTGGAATCTTAAAAAAGACATCCAGTGGTGAGACCTCCATTTAGGAGCTGTGAGGAATGTGGAGTTGCCCCTTAGTTACCATTGCTCTCAGGTCCTCTCTGGCCTGGAGTGGTAGTACCTGTAAGGGACCAATCTATGAGTCAAATAGAACCTACTGGCGCTACCAGATCAGGCTGTCTGAAGTTATTGACTTCCTGACTCAAAATGCACAAAAACATTGATTTTTTTCTTGTTTTTTTTCTTTGAAAAGTCAATCACGTTCTGCAAAATCCAAAACAAAAAACAACAATTTCCCTCCCCTCTTTCCCTCCCCCTCTCCCTCCACCCTCTCCCTCTACTCTTCCTTTCCTCTCCCCTTCCCCCTTTTCACTCAACCAAACACCATGAATAAATACTTAAACATAGTAAGAACTTGAACCATAAAAACCTTCACCAAAATGACCAGATTCGGCATTAAATAACCCGAAAAGGGTTGATATGCCGTAAAACAAAACAACCAAACCAAGCTATGATGGAAAGAAGGTAGTAATGCCTAGGAGGTTAGCCTCCAGAGACCTGCCATAACAGATACTAGACTCGTTTTAGCCCGAAGGCTATAAAAAGTTAGCTATCAAGTATACACCGCAGCAGGCGAAGAAAATTGTTAAATCTTTTTTTTTTTTGTAAGAGGGGCGGCCTTGCTACCCTTAAAATAAAAACCTGGAGGCGGGTGCGCGTTCATGATTACCCTGCCCCCCCCCCCTCCTCTATTTGTCGTGCACCCTCTATTCCCCAAGAGTTTCTTCTCCTCAACTACGTTTATGTTCTTACTGACTGATTTCTGAAGCATCGGAGTTAGGGTTAGTTGGGGTGAGGCATTTTTATGTGTGTCACGAAGATGGATTCGTTCATCGCTTGGTCTTGGCACAAACAGATAGGAACACTCGTTGAACGTGCAGTCGGCGCACGTGTCGACTCGCCGACATCACTCCACACACCCTCCATCTCCTCTCGACACCGATCGGATAACGTAGAAAGTGGAGATAGACAACCTCTCTGTACCCGACTGATAGTTCGGGTGTCTTAATTCAAGATAAACATGGCGCGATTGATATATATATATATATATATATATATATATATATATATATATATATATATATATATATATATATATACTGCTAATCGCCTGAGGCGCCCCCACCGGGGAATGCCGACGGTGCTGCCAAGGCAATTTTTAAATGGCCAGAGTGCTCACCTCTCGAGCGCTAGCTTATCTAATCCAACTTTCCCGACCTTGTGTCACATCTTACCTTGTGGAAGGTAGATAAATCAATATATATATATATATATATATATATATATATATATATATATATATATATATATATATATATATATATATATAATTGGGCAACATTCCCTCCCTTATACATGTTTGATTAAACAGGAGTGCCAACTTCTGCTTATTCAGCTTTTGAGCCGTTGTTTCTAGTCTTCGTACGACGGATTTGATGTTATAATCCAAGGAGTGTAAAACATCTCCGTATTTTGTGCGAACGTTTTCGACCGACATCGGTCGTCGTCAGGCGGTTACAAAATGAAATAAATTGGTGAATCTATCAAGAGGGCGCTGTTTTAAATTATTTCAACAGCACTTCAATACACCTTCACCCCCCCCCTTCATAACGGGAATCGTTGATGTTTGGTTTATTAATGCTTTCAATGCTGATCAAAAGCTGAATAAGCAGAAGTTGACACTCCTGTTTAAGCAAACATATATATATATATATATATAAATATCTTCCTTGACTCTACAAATGTAATATAAACAAATGTCTTCCTTGACTCTACAAATGTAATATAAACAAATATCTTCCTTGACTCTACAAATGTAATATAAACAAATATCTTCCTTGACTCTACAAATGTAATATAAACAAATGTCTTCCTTTGCTCTACAAATGTAATATAAACAAATATCTTCCTTGACTCTGCAAATGTAATATAAACAAATGTCTCCCTTGACTTTACAAATGTAATATAAACAAATATCTTCCTTGACTCTACAAATGTAATATAAACAAATGTCTTCCTTGACTCTACAAATGTAATATAAACAAATGTCTTCCTTGACTCTACAAATGTAATATAAACAAATATCTTCCTTGACTCTGCAAATGTAATATAAACAAATGTCTTCCTTGACTCTACAAATGTAATATAAACAAATATGTTCCTTGACTCTACAAATGTAATATAAACAAATGTCTTCCTTGACTCTACAAATGTAATATAAACAAATATCTTCCTGTACTCTAAAAATGTAATATAAACAAATATTTTGCTGGCCAGTTCCTCGCCATTAATGCCCCACTCACAATCTAACTCCTATAAGCGTAATCCCTAACGTTTCAGTGGAAATATACCTTGTTCGGGATGAACAAAAGAAATTTTTAAAAAAATTAAAAAAAAAAGAATAAGAAAATGTACACGAACAATATATGCTTGAATTTTCGAGACAAAAATAGAATTTATTTGACTTAACATCCGATGCCCATTGACCTAACAACCATCGTCACATTCGTCAATAAATGGCGAACAAACAAATTCTTTCATAAATTCCTAGCAGTGTCATCACCGTTTTCTACTTCCACGCAGCGTTGCCAACTGAGATTTCCAAAACCAGCTAGTTCGGAACAAAAAAACAAACAAACAAAAAACAACTATATATTAGAACTTTTCGTATCCCATAGAAAACTATTACTAATATACATAATATATTGCGTTTTCTATGAACATTTAAAAAATTTTAAAAAGTTATTTACATTGCTTTATTTTCACTTAAATGTAAATTGTATTTAATTTAAAAGTTAAAAACAAACAAGTCATTAAAACATAAGTCGGATATCTTCGGCGTTCGCCGTTATATCTCGAAAATGAAGAAAACAAAATGTCTATACTTCATTGATGATGGCCTGTTACGGCCGAAATATCGGATTGATATTGTTTTCATTTATTGAAAAAGAAATCTTCTGTCATCGAATTTGGTTTTCTAAATGATTTCTTATATTTTAACGAATCGAGAAATGTTACGTTTAACAAAAAGATTTATATGGATTAGAGTTTATAGGGTTAGGGTTAGGGTTAGGGTTTATAGGATTAGGGTTTATAGGATTAGGGTTTATAAGATTAGGGTTACGGTTTATAGGATTAGGGTTTATAGGATTAGGGTTTATAGGATTAGGGTTAGGGTTTATAGGATTAGGGGTTATAGAGTTAGTGTTTATAGAGTTAGGGTTAGGGTTTATAGGATTAGGGTTTATAGAGTTAGGGTGTATAGTGTCTAGGGATCCCGGGGATATTAAAAATATATTTTTATTAGAATGCACAACGACTACAGTTCTGTATCTATCATGTATGGAAAATCACTTAAAAAATAGTCTCATATGACTAGCTAGGAAATGAATACG
>OY744519.1:219147166-219167166 GCA_963556195.1 Sepiola atlantica
AGAGAGAGAGAAAGAGAGAGAGAGAGCTAGAGAGAGATAGAGAGAGAACAAAAGCTGACTCAGGTTAAAGATATAAAATTATAAAATGCGCACGTTTTTTTTCTCGGTTCGAAGGTGATTCGCATCCGGGTCAATCTTAAGCTGATCGATGCGTTGGGGCGGAGGTTAGGGTTAATAGTTTAGCAGTTGAAGAAGTACGATTGCACATTTAGCGATGCACCTAAGATTATGGCTTCATATCAACCGAATTCCTTCTCAAATATTCGATTTGTGTCCACGCGTCCTCGCATTGCGATCAGAGACTTTGTCTGTAAGGCTTGCGTTTCAAATTTACATTGAATGGACGCCTCTTCTTTCTATAAGAGATGTTTGGTCTATCATGTTTAAATTGTAAATAACATATTCTGTCGGTCTGTCACATTTAATAATTTAATATTTAACTAGTATCTAAGTCGTCCTGTCACACAAACGTTTGAAATAGCATTTCCATTGGTCTGTCAGGCATAAGTATTTTCTATTGTCTTAAGAAAGAAATATTTGAATTTTTTAAATGGTCGGTTGTGGCTATATGATGCTCCCATAAACACTCTTTAAAATTGAACGGAGATAAAAAACGTTTTTTTTTTATTTTTACTATTTATTTTTTTTATTTCTACCCTTCAAATATATTTTGCCTCATTGTTTATAAGTAAGGTCATCTGATTAAACACATACCCTGTTCATATCTCTCCCCCCCGACACATTCTGGTATTTTAATTCTCCCTCCCCGCACTCATTGACTTGCCCCCACACCCTTCTATCCCATTTCTAGTTGAACCCTAATTCGCGCTAACGTCCACTTTCAACTTTAAGCGACCTACCCCCCCCCCACATTCACACTCTTAGTTTTAAATCGCACTTATTCATCGCACCCGCACCTTTCTCCTCCTTCACCACCCTACACTTTCCTTTCCTGCCTACTAGTTGCATATGAGTTTTTGCCATTCTTCAGACTAGTCTTGTTTTTCAACGGGCAAGCCTTTAAATATTAATTCGCTGTCTTTTTGCCAATTTAAACCTATTTCATGATTTTCAGCCCAGGAAGTCTTTTTAAATGGCGAATACTTTCCACCTCACGTTTTACTGAGCCTTGTTGCATCCACGAACGTACCTTTTATTGGACCTTTTACACTCTGGATTCTATCTATCTTCGCCGCACCTGAAGATGTGGTTTTTGGAATTTAACTTTGAATCCTCTCTTGTCACTTCTCGTGCCTTTTAACGACCTACCTATCTACATTTCACTTTTTCCGCTGGACTTTTTGACACCGGACTTTTTTGCAATCGGACATTTGCTTGCATTCGGGCAGAGTTTTGCCTTGTGTTTTTTCCCTACAATTTTTATTTTACTTTTTCAAATTTTAAATCTTGGCCTTTGCCAACTTATCTATCCCAGCGATTTCCTCTGATGATAAGATTTTGATCTTTGAAAAGCCTGGCTTAAGGAAAAATTTAACTTGAATAAATTGCCTTTTTGCGGAATATACCTTGCTCTGAGCAACTGAATAGAAATACGATTTGACTTTTGCTTTTCTAATTCCTTTTCATTCTTCTACACACACACACACACACACACACACATATATATATATATATATATATATATGTGTGTGTGTGTGTGTGTGTGTGTGTGTAAAAATAAACATTTTGTCTGAAACATTGTTTCTGTTATACCTCATATATATATATAAATATATATATATATATATATATATATATATATATATATATATATGTGTGTATATACAATATTAAATGATATTTTAATATTTTACCTACACACACACACACACACATATATATATATATATATATATATATATATATATATATATATATATATATATATATATAGATTTAGATTTTTCACTTATAAAATAGATCATTCAGTGAAGACCGGGGTTGTTCCAATAAAAAACAAGCTCGATGATACTCGATTACAGAGTACAGAGCATTTATATGTGATTTTATGAAAGCTTACCAAAGCATTCCTTTCAAGACACCAATGATCACCATTAAAGATATTTTTTTTTTTTTTTTTTTTTTTTTTTTTCTTACAAATACTATTTATTCAAATTAAATGTTTTTTCCTACACGTGTTTCACTACCAAGCAGTTACTTGCTTGGCAGATCATCAGGGAAATTAAATGTCTGGAATACTGGTTTCAACTGCCGACAAAACACAATGTGGCGTTGTAATAGTTGAGGTCACTTAAGAAGGAAAAAAATAAAAATAAAAATAAAAGTCAAACTTAAAAAGCAAGGAAGAACAACGATAAGAAAAGAAAGTCCTAGAAAAGTCTTAGAAAAGTAGCTTGTGCATTATTTCTTCCACCAAGCCAACAAGCAAGTAGTCGGTCCCAAATACATTCAATAAAACCACAAAACCGGAACAATGTGCGATAATACACTTTCACGTTAGCCGGTACAATGATGAATAACTCCCCCCCCCCCCCACAATAAAACAAAAGAACTAAATCATTCAAGATACCGCTCACAAGTTACCATTCCAATCCAATGATAGTATGGGAATTCTAAATCCAACTTCTCACAAAGAAAAGTCAACACAAATGTTCGTCCGAGTTCAAAGAGTCTTATTTCAATTGTTGATTTATTACCCTTCGAAATAAACACACGACGAGTTGAATGTCAATCCCGCAGAAAACTCCCTTCCATCAAGAAAAAATCTTAATATAGAAACTATTTATTCAAAATACTGTTTCTAAAAATATTTATTATTAAACCTATTCCTTATAGAAATTAATCATCTAGTGTCTGGGACGTCATTTTACATTTTGGGAAAATATCCTTCATTTAATTAACTGCCGAATTATTATCGTTTTGTTGTTTAACGAAGCGAAAAAAGCCTATCCCGCAGAATTTGTTTTTAAAAAAATTATTCATATATCAAAAATAAACTGTTATTATAAAAAGGCCTTCTACAAAAATCTAGTAATTATTTTAAATCATTTAAAATATTTCCTTAACGGCTGTGTCTGTTTGTAACTCTCTGTGGAGAATATTATTCTATATTCCATAAATAAATGTTACAACGGAATATCGTTATCAGAAATCTATTTTCTATTTTGAAAAAAACAAACTTTTTTTTAATGGACCGGTTTATTTTTTTGTCAACTTTACGGGAAAATATCACTCTTACTCGTTAAATGACAGGAGACTTTATTATTACTAATTTAAAATCCCGTACAAAATACTTTTTTTATAAAATTCAATTGTTTCTATCTTTAGAAATTAAGTCCGTGTCGGCATGCATGTTTTTAAAATTATTTTTTCCTTAATTACTTTTCCCCATTCCTGCCACCAAATTGTTTTATTTATTTTAATCTAATTAAAAACTAATTTAATTTAACCTAATTTAATTAAATAGTGATAGCATCCAGCACACAACTGTAACTGCAGAGCTTCTAACATCTGTCCACTGGGGGGGAACTGTAGAGTTTCAAGCATTGTCTACAAATGCGATGTGATAACAGAGAGTAGTAGGAAATCATATATCGGTTCAACCGGGGGTGAGTTCAAAGATAGATTCAGAAACCACATGAGTTCCTTCAGAGGAGGCCAAAGGGAAGACATAGATAGGCCTAACACTTCTGTTGGCCGTTTTGTGAGAAACCTCATTGCTAGGCAAGACCCTTTCGAACTGAAATGGTCAATTTTGGGGAGGGCTAACAAATATAAACCGAACAAAAAGAAGAGATGCAACCTATGTGCATTGGAGTCGTACCACATCATGACATCTAGAGATAATTTACTGAACGCTAGGCAGGAAATACTACAATGCTGTCTGCATAGAAACCGTTACCTGTTATCAAGCCTAAAACCTGGATAGGAGGGGAATTGGGGGAAGTATAAACTTACAGCAGAGATAGGCAGGATGGACACTTCCTGAGGCAATCTGGGGCAATAATTAGTGTATAATAGGGAGGATGAGAATTAGTAACACGTACTTATGCTAAGATATGTCTTAATTCAATTATTAGCGGATACTCGAGACTTAGGTTGGGGGTGATAAGGTAGGAATATTCTATCGGAATAAGGCCCAGTGATAGTCAACTATAGTAAATACTTATTCAGCGGAATAGAGGGGGGAAATTGTGTTACATATAAAAAGATAGTGGAATAATAAATAATAAATCACAATTTATTCTCAGAAATAGATATATTATACGAAATGCATTGGGGATTTCAAGTAATTTTAAGTGAAAAATAAGAAATAGCAACCTGGATGCTATCACTATTTAATTAAATTAGGTTAAATTAAATTAGTTTTTAATTAGATTAAAATAAATAAAACAATTTGGTGGCAGGAATGGGGAAAAGTAATTAAGGAAAAAATAATTTTAAAAACATGCATGCCGACACGGACTTAATTTCTAAAGATAGAAACAATTGAATTTTATAAAAAAAGTATTTTGTACGGGATTTTAAATTAGTAATAATAAAGTCTCCTGTCATTTAACGAGTAAGAGTGATATTTTCCCGTAAAGTTGACAAAAAAAATAAACCGGTCCATTAAAAAAAAGTTTGTTTTTTTCAAAATAGAAAATAGATTTCTGATAACGATATTCCGTTGTAACATTTATTTATGGAATATAGAATAATATTCTCCACAGAGAGTTACAAACAGACACAGCCGTTAAGGAAATATTTTAAATGATTTAAAATAATTACTAGATTTTTGTAGAAGGCCTTTTTATAATAACAGTTTATTTTTGATATATGAATAATTTTTTTAAAAACAAATTCTGCGGGATAGGCTTTTTTCGCTTCGTTAAACAACAAAACGATAATAATTCGGCAGTTAATTAAATGAAGGATATTTTCCCAAAATGTAAAATGACGTCCCAGACACTAGATGATTAATTTCTATAAGGAATAGGTTTAATAATAAATATTTTTAGAAACAGTATTTTGAATAAATAGTTTCTATATTAAGATTTTTTCTTGATGGAAGGGAGTTTTCTGCGGGATTGACATTCAACTCGTCGTGTGTTTATTTCGAAGGGTAATAAATCAACAATTGAAATAAGACTCTTTGAACTCGGACGAACATTTGTGTTGACTTTTCTTTGTGAGAAGTTGGATTTAGAATTCCCATACTATCATTGGATTGGAATGGTAACTTGTGAGCGGTATCTTGAATGATTTAGTTCTTTTGTTTTATTGTGGGGGGGGGAGTTATTCATCATTGTACCGGCTAACGTGAAAGTGTATTATCGCACATTGTTCCGGTTTTGTGGTTTTATTGAATGTATTTGGGACCGACTACTTGCTTGTTGGCTTGGTGGAAGAAATAATGCACAAGCTACTTTTCTAAGACTTTTCTAGGACTTTCTTTTCTTATCGTTGTTCTTCCTTGCTTTTTAAGTTTGACTTTTATTTTTATTTTTATTTTTTTCCTCTTCTTTTCTTAAGTGACCTCAACTATTACAACGCCACATTGTGTTTTGTCGGCAGTTGAAACCAGTATTCCAGACATTTAATTTCCCTGATGATCTGCCAAGCAAGTAACTGCTTGGTAGTGAAACACGTGTAGGAAAAAACATTTAATTTGAATAAATAGTATTTGTAAGAAAAAAAAAAAAAAAAAAAATATCTTTAATGGTGATCATTGGTGTCTTGAAAGGAATGCTTTAGTAAGCTTTCATAAAATCACATATAAATGCTCTGTACTCTGTAATCGAGTATCATCGAGCTTGTTTTTTATTGGAACAACCCCGGTCTTCACTGAATGATCTATTTTATAAGTGAAAAATCTAAATCTATATTCTGCTCCCCAAAGTGAGCTGCTATTCAATACCGGAGTGACCAGGATGTTTGCCAAAGAGGAGATAACTTTCTCACCCAAAAACATTTCCATACCAAACCACAAAGCATACATAATGGACATGGTCCAGGCGGTCCATGCATTCTTGAAGAGAGTCCGATGGCGGGTAATTCACCACAACCTGGGATCGACTAGGGAGTTGAGCAACGTGAATCCACTTTCTGGCGTCTCTGAACCCCCTGAGTATGCATCTGACACTGAGGATAATTTACCAACAGCCTCCTATAGAAAATTCTATAAAATAGGAACTCACAAGAACCCACCTCACATCCCTGCATTAGAAAGCTTCGAAGCGGATATGCATAATATGGTTAAAAACATCAAAACCAAAAACAGATCACAATATTGGAATCCTACCATTGAACATATCCATAGGACACAGACACGGATTAGGAATAACTCTAACATCACAGTTCCGGCGGATAAAACTTTAAACACATACTCCATGAATATGGAAACATACAACAACCTAATCCTGAAGGAACTGAATAAAAACTACAAGACCGTAGGGAACGGGGTGTTACAGGATATTAACTTGGCCGCTCTTAAGATCTGCTCTGAGATTGGTATGGAAGGTAATGTTGAGATATATACCCCTAAATGCCCTCGTTTCACTCTTAAGGATCATAAGCCAGATTTTAGTAATAACCCATCCATTAGACTGATCTCGCCGTGTATTTCAGACATGGGTGTAATCAGCAAAAAAATACTAGACAGAATATTGCCAGGAATTAAACGCAGAACTCAATTGAATCTGTGGACCTCATCAGAGGAAGTGCTAAGTTGGTATAAAGAATTACACATTACTAATCAAAGTAAATTTATAATGTTTGATATAGATTCATACTATCCCTCCATATCCTCTACTTTACTTGAAAAGGCGCTTACCATGGCTAGAAATGAATCAAACATCACAAACTTAGAAATGGATATAATTAGACTAGCCAGAAGGACGCTAATATCCTACAATGATAAGTTATGGACTAGAAAGGATAGGGAAAACAATTTCGATATTACTATGGGGGCACCGGACTCAGCGCAGGTTACTGACCTGGTAGGGATATATATCCTCAGAGAAATTTGTATGAAAATACCTGAACTGGCGGGCGGTCTATATAGGGACGACGCTTTATTCTTTGTCAACACAAGTATAAGGAATCTTGAAACTAAGAAGAAAAAACTCAATATATTCTTCAGCTCAATACAACTTAGCGTAACTATGGATATAAACTACCGGAGGGTCAATTTTTTGGATATTACGCTTGATCTATGCAACAACACATATGAACCTTATCACAATCCCAACCACACACTCTACTATATCGACGCTAAATCGAATCACCCACCGATGGTGAAAAGAGCCATTATTCCTGCAATATCGAGTAGGATATCTAAGCTGTCCAAGAATCAACAAATATTCGACAGCAGTAAGCAATTCTACAATGAAGCTTTAAACAGATCAGGATACAAGGAAAAAATTAATTACCTTGTGCCTCCTTCGGTTGGGAATGGGGGACTAAAAGGGAGACCGATTGCCTCTCGATCAATGGTTTCATATAATAGGGCAATGGGCAAGGCTAGATATAGGAGACCTGGTGTATCCCACGGTAATGTAAACCAGGTAGGGTGGGAACCGGTTGATGATAATATTCGTGAAGTTGGAAGTAACGAATTGAACTCACATGCTACCCAAACCGGGGGGGAAGGTAGGAAGAAAAATAGGAGAAGGACCACTACATGGTTCAACCCCCCTATAGCCAGCATATTAAGACTAATATCCCAAAGATTTTTTATAGCATAGTGGAAAAAACTTTCCAAGGGATAGCAGATTGGGGGGAATCATTAACAAAAATACTGTAAAACTCTCTTATTCAACCTGTAGAAATATAGCCACATCCATCATAGGATATAATAATTCTAAGATAACTAAAACAAGGGAAGCCATGTTCTCTTCTGGTGTTGATCCCAGTAACACCAGTTCAGTGAGAACCTCCATTATAAATAACCATAGTAGTAGAACATCCAGCAACGGCCCAGCACACAACTGTAACTGCAGAGCTTCTAACATCTGTCCACTGGGGGGGAACTGTAGAGTTTCAAGCATTGTCTACAAATGCGATGTGATAACAGAGAGTAGTAGGAAATCATATATCGGTTCAACCGGGGGTGAGTTCAAAGATAGATTCAGAAACCACATGAGTTCCTTCAGGGGAGGCCAAAGGGAAGACATAGATAGGCCTAACACTTCTGTTGGCCGTTTTGTGAGAAACCTCATTGCTAGGCAAGACCCTTTCGAACTGAAATGGTCAATTTTGGGGAGGGCTAACAAATATAAACCGAACAAAAAGAAGAGATGCAACCTATGTGCATTGGAGTCGTACCACATCATGACATCTAGAGATAATTTACTGAACGCTAGGCAGGAAATACTACAATGCTGTCTGCATAGAAACCGTTACCTGTTATCAAGCCTAAAACCTGGATAGGAGGGGAATTGGGGGAAGTATAAACTTACAGCAGAGATAGGCAGGATGGACACTTCCTGAGGCAATCTGGGGCAATAATTAGTGTATAATAGGGAGGATGAGAATTAGTAACACGTACTTATGCTAAGATATGTCTTAATTCAATTATTAGCGGATACTCGAGACTTAGGTTGGGGGTGATAAGGTAGGAATATTCTATCGGAATAAGGCCCAGTGATAGTCAACTATAGTAAATACTTATTCAGCGGAATAGAGGGGGGAAATTGTGTTACATATAAAAAGATAGTGGAATAATAAATAATAAATCACAATTTATTCTCAGAAATAGATATATTATACGAAATGCATTGGGGATTTCAAGTAATTTTAAGTGAAAAATAAGAAATAGCAACCTGGATGCTATCACTATTTAATTAAATTAGGTTAAATTAAATTAGTTTTTAATTAGATTAAAATAAATAAAACAATTTGGTGGCAGGAATGGGGAAAAGTAATTAAGGAAAAAATAATTTTAAAAACATGCATGCCGACACGGACTTAATTTCTAAAGATAGAAACAATTGAATTTTATAAAAAAAGTATTTTGTACGGGATTTTAAATTAGTAATAATAAAGTCTCCTGTCATTTAACGAGTAAGAGTGATATTTTCCCGTAAAGTTGACAAAAAAATAAACCGGTCCATTAAAAAAAAGTTTGTTTTTTTCAAAATAGAAAATAGATTTCTGATAACGATATTCCGTTGTAACATTTATTTATGGAATATAGAATAATATTCTCCACAGAGAGTTACAAACAGACACAGCCGTTAAGGAAATATTTTAAATGATTTAAAATAATTACTAGATTTTTGTAGAAGGCCTTTTTATAATAACAGTTTATTTTTGATATATGAATAATTTTTTTAAAAACAAATTCTGCGGGATAGGTTTTTTTCGCTTCGTTAAACAACAAAACGATAATAATTCGGCAGTTAATTAAATGAAGGATATTTTCCCAAAATGTAAAATGACGTCCCAGACACTAGATGATTAATTTCTATAAGGAATAGGTTTAATAATAAATATTTTTAGAAACAGTATTTTGAATAAATAGTTTCTATATTAAGATTTTTTCTTGATGGAAGGGAGTTTTCTGCGGGATTGACATTCAACTCGTCGTGTGTTTATTTCGAAGGGTAATAAATCAACAATTGAAATAAGACTCTTTGAACTCGGACGAACATTTGTGTTGACTTTTCTTTGTGAGAAGTTGGATTTAGAATTCCCATACTATCATTGGATTGGAATGGTAACTTGTGAGCGGTATCTTGAATGATTTAGTTCTTTTGTTTTATTGTGGGGGGGGGGGGAGTTATTCATCATTGTACCGGCTAACGTGAAAGTGTATTATCGCATATTGTTCCGGTTTTGTGGTTTTATTGAATGTATTTGGGACCGACTACTTGCTTGTTGGCTTGGTGGAAGAAATAATGCACAAGCTACTTTTCTAAGACTTTTCTAGGACTTTCTTTTCTTATCGTTGTTCTTCCTTGCTTTTTAAGTTTGACTTTTATTTTTATTTTTATTTTTTTCCTCTTCTTTTCTTAAGTGACCTCAACTATTACAACGCCACATTGTGTTTTGTCGGCAGTTGAAACCAGTATTCCAGACATTTAATTTCCCTGATGATCTGCCAAGCAAGTAACTGCTTGGTAGTGAAACACGTGTAGGAAAAAACATTTAATTTGAATAAATAGTATTTGTAAGAAAAAAAAAAAAAAAAAAATATCTTTAATGGTGATCATTGGTATCTTGAAAGGAATGCTTTGGTAAGCTTTCATAAAATCACATATATATATATATATATATATATATATATATATATATATATATATATATATATATATATTAAATTATGTTTTAATATTTTACCTACATACGACGTCGTTTCGAGTTTTCGGCTCCCCTCAGTCTACGGAAATGACGATCTCAGACGGTTATGAGGCGCGAACCAGGTTCACAGAGACACCTTGAATCTGTTAGCGGTCGTCTAATCCCCTTGGCCATTCAGCGGTTGTCACGTGATAACGGAGAAATAAGGTTATATTTAGGCTGAGAGCTGCGAGCGTAAACATCAAGACAGTCATATAGAACTCAACGACAAAATCGGAGTATCGCACTGAAACATTAGTTGACTGTCTATTTTTAATCTAATTTAATAATTTAATATATATATATATATATATATGTATATATATATATACATATATATATATATATAATTAAATTAGTTCAAATATATTGATGACATGAACTCAGAAGAGAAGTTGCTAGTCTTTCTTTGCTCTACCATTATTTGCATGGCAGGTGCTCGACTGGGCTAAAATCTATGCCCCCCCCATCCTGTGAAACATTCACAACTAGAACCCGCCTGGCTACTACCACCACCGTAAATGATTTCCCTTTCTCCCTCTGAGTGCCCAAGACGAAGGTTTCTTCCCTAGAACTGCCCGTCTGAGGAACACGGGCCGCGAGCCTGCTTCCTAGCCTACTACAACATGGTCGTCTTCAAGTCCAATGTAAAGTTCATCCCTGCTACAACCATCGTACAGGTGATCGCGATGTTGTCTCACTGTCCACTAGTCACTCTTTAATTCTAATCATCGAATGGCTTTTTGGCCTTGATAAATGGTGACATTTATTGCAAACAAAAATAATAAAGCGATTTCTATTATAAAAGTGATGATCGGATCATAAGAACGGACTGCAAATGAATGTTCCAACTTTCGGTGAAAGTACAGAATAGTTAACACTCGAAAACTCATAAATATATAATTTATATAAAACGCATTAGTATAAAATTCTCTATAGAGCATGCTTACCTTTAACGTGTGAAAACGATTTGTAAGATTTTTTACCGTTTAAAACATCTTGTAAATCGTTTTCACAATTTAAAAAATGTCGGTTTCCGCCATGTTTGTTCTGTTTATTCCGTTCCCGAGTGTTGACTTTTCTGTAATTTAACTGGTTAAAAATATTTCCATGCGTTAACAATAGCTGGGTTCGGTAGAGAATTTCATTCTAATGCGTTTTACATAAATTATGTGTTTTTTTTGTTTTTGTCTACGAGTTCTCGAGTGTTGTCGAGTTCTCGACTATTAGCCAGTTTTCAATTGGATTGGAAAGCACCGGGTGACCCTGCTAGTCTAAAGCTTTTGGACTATAAACCGTCAGGTTTTGCGGGGATGGGACTTTTTACAGAGAAATAAACGGTGCCACGACAAGAAGCGAGGAATGTAACGACTTGCACTTGAAGTGTACACAACGCCGATCGTAATCGGCGCAAAGATGGCGACCATCACCAGACAGGATGTCGCCAATGCGCATGCTTCGTTGGATTAAGAAAGACAACGACAGGAAAATGAAAAGATTCTTTGTTTGATCGAAAAAGAAGAAAACTGATAGCCGTCTATTGTGAGATAAAAGAATTGAAACTGGAATCTATAAAAAAAGGTTTCATTCCTCTTACAAACTATTTTCTATTGCTTCCATAAACTGAGTATTATAACTTAAAATAATGACATGAGAACCCTAATGTGAATGCGCGTGTGTACTTGTATATTTATGTATGCGTCTGCATCGTGTGTGTGTGTGTGTTCCAGGTGTGTCTTTGTGTTCGTACGTGTCTATTAGTGTGTGATGTGTGTGGATATACATATTTATACAAATCTCTCTCTCTCTCTCTCTCTCTCTCTCTCTCTCTCTCTCTCTCTCTCTATATATATATATATATATATATATATATATATATATATATATATATGTATATTTAGGCAAGTCATTATCTAAGCAAGCGTTGTTGAACATCACGGAACTTTCGCGTTTGTATATTTTCCTCGTGAGGTTCTCAAACCGTCGAGCCATCTTTCTGGTTTCAGGTGGCAATCCGTATAATGGCCGAGAAAATGGCTGAATTAAAAACTATCGGCGAAGTACTATACGGATTGCCACCTGAAACCAGAAAGATGAAAAATATACTAACGCGAAAGTTCCGTGATGTTCAACAACGCTTGCTTATATATATATATATATATATATATATATATATATATATATATATATATGTATTACAGAAGGTCAGAACAACATCGGTACCATCATTTTCAAATCCAAACAAAGGAGACCTATAATTGCCAGCTTCTGTCTATGTCTGCCTTCCTGAGAAAATGGCGGCTCGCGTGTTGTGTGACTTTTTAACGATATTTCGATCTTCTGCTTTAAAAAATAAAAATATTTTTTATTAATTTGGCATTTCTACCTGCAAATTATGTCGTATTTGCGTTGTGGGCAAGTTAAAAGAGTTATTTTTCATGATATGTGATTCAATCATAATTTTCAATCCTTTCATAATATTCATCATCATTGAACTGCCAATCTATCCACCCAATTAACCCTTATCCTCAAGATGCTTAAAACCTTAATAAATGGTGACTCACTAGACAAAAATGAACAAAAAAAGAAAGAAGGGTACAATAAAAATGCGAAATTGAAAAAGAACGCGAAAAGGGAAAGAAAAGGACGAATAAAGTGTGATTGAAAAGAAAGCATGAAAGAAAAAGAAAGAAAGAAAGAAAGAAAAAAAAAAGAAAAAGAAAGAAAGAAAGAAAAAAAAGAAAAAAGAAAGAAAAGAATAAAGAGTGATTAAAAAAAGAAAGCATGAAAGAAAAAGAAAGAAAGAAAAAAAAGAAAAAGAAAGAAAGAAAGAAATAAAAGAAAAAAAGAAAGAAAAGAATAAAGAGTGATAAAAAAGAAAGCATGAAAGAAAAAGAAAGAAAGAAAAAAAAGAAAAAGAAAGAAAGAAAGAAAGAAAAAAAAGAAAAAAAGAAAGAAAAGAATAAAGAGTGATTAAAAAAAGAAAGCATGAAATAAAATGGGGAAGAAAAGAAAAAAGAAACAAAAAAGAAAGAAAAAAGAAAGAAAAAGGAGATAAATGAAAAGAAACGAAGATAAAATACGAATATAAAAAAATTGAAGCACAAATGAAAAAATAAAAAAAACCATTGAAGAAAAAAGCGCGGCAAAACGAGTCTAATCTGATCGATGTCCTGACAATGCCATCGGCCATTATGCAATTTTCTATCAGCGATGCAAATATATTTATAGCTACCATGTCCACTGGTTTTAGCTATGATTTTGCTTACAGCCACGGATTACAGCTTACATGTGGTCGTCATACAAACTAATATATTTATATAAGATATATCGACGGCGAATATATCCCTATTCACATAAAGTTAGGTATGTGTATATGTTTATATATTTGTATGTATAGGATTCATTCCTAAACTAAATAATCAATCATTATGAATTTTGAAATGCAGCATCTACGTTTAGTTTAATTTAGTTTTATGTAAAGGGGATCAAAAAGAAGTGGAAATTAACATGCTCCATATTTTTCTTAACTGTTAAGATATATGGTACTTTTTTTTTACAGTAGGACCCGCGCTAAAAGTCGCTAAATGTCGGTGCTTTCCGGCGATTTACGTTAAATGCCGAAAAGTCCCGAAGCGAGACGAATTAGCAGACGACATCTAAACTTTCAAACTGAATGAAACGCTGAACTTGCAAACTGATAGAAACGCGATTTCGACAACAAACGCGATTTTGACAAACGAGGATGCCTTAACCCTTATTCCTAACCCTGCCTTAACTCCAATTCCTAACTCTGTTCTAAACTTTAACCCTAACGAAATCAACAAAATAATCATTAAAAAAATTTTTTTTTTTTTATTTAAGAAAAGAAAGTTCGTACAAAAATGTAAAACAACACTTTTCACTGTTATTTATTTGTTATGTTATGGTTAATAAAAAAAACGTAAAAAAACAAAACTTTTTAATTTAAACACTTATTTTAATCTTCGTTCAAAAATAAATATTTATTTCATACAAAAGTTTGCTTTTTTTATCCCGCTTGTTAATCCATCTACGTTTGTGTTTTTTATGTGATGCAGGTAAGTCTACGGATTTTTTATTCGGCACTGTTCGGCTTTTAACGTAAACCGCCGGAAAGCACCGACGCCGAAGGACTTTTAGCGCGGGTAAAAAAAAGTACGTCATTCACCAAATTTCAGTATCTTTAAAGTATTTCACAGCGTTTTCAGGAGTCATAATATGAGCACAACCTTCGATTTAAAAATTAAAATATTTCAGATTTGCATTGAATCTGATCCATAGTCATTAGACACCAATTAAAGAAAATTCCATGAATTTCAATTTATTTTTAAGACCCCATAAGCTTAAGCCTTAGCTTTTAGACATTAAGCAGATAAAAAGTTTAACTCTCTTCGACAGCTAGGTAGTAAGTTATGAAAATATATTTATGGCAAATAAGCTACACAGAGGCTTCGGAGTTTCATCCTCAAATTTTAGCCTGACGATTCCCTACGGGGATGAAACGCGGAAGCCTCTGTGTAGCTTAATTGCCATGAATATATTTTCATAACTTACTATATATATATTTTCATAATTTACTATATATATATATATATATATATATATATATATATATATATATATATAGAGAGAGAGAGAGATAGATAGAGAGAGAGAGAGAAATATATAATATTATATATATATATATATATATATATATACTGACAGGTATAGATAAGTTATGCAAGCTACATTTTTCTCTTTTTTCAATTCACATGGCGTGGTGGGCTTATATTTTCCGAGTGAAAACATCTTTTTTAATATATATATTTCAACTGCGACTAATGCTACCAACAACGACAACATTTCCTCTCCCAGCTCATCAAAATGCATGTTATATCTTCCGCCATTTTAATATGATATATCTTTTTTTTTTCTCGACAAGAAACATCGCTAAGGGGAAGACATTAGCGAAAGCGCAGAAAGAAATCCGGAGTGTACATTAAATCGATTCATTGACCTAAAACACGAAAGTGGAGAATGTCGACCATCGGATGGCCTTTGGCCGACACATTCTGGGAGTATAACATGGCGGTATTATCGTGTTGAAGAGGACAAGGAAGAAGCGACGGAAAAGATAAAGGACTTCTGGTTTGGTATGCGTTTTGAAAGCGTATATCCTGAACGGACATGTGCAGAACATTTCTAGCATATTCTCCGGAGCTTGTGACTGTTAGGCCACTTTTATCGTGTTTCCGTTCCGATCACAAGCCTGTTTTGAAGGAATTGCTTAACCTGCTGACCTCACACTTTAAAAGGAAGTGATGTTCTATCTATCTATCTATCTATCTATCTATCTATCTATCTCACACACACACAAACACAAACACACACACACATACACACACACACATATATATATATATGATTATTTTTATTTATACATACATGCACATAATCTGCGACACTGGCATCTCGATGTTATCGATCAACAGCTGTTAAAAGCTGATATCCCATCAGACAGAATAATAATCTGATCCTTCCCTTAGATCATATTTGGAAAAAAATACAGTTGAAAGAAAAGAAAAGAAAGGAAAAAGAACCGAAAAGAAGAAAATAAAATAAATTATTTCCATTCCATTTTTTCAAACTTAATTCTTTCCAAATATGCCCTAAGGGAAGAATCAGATTATTTTTCTGTCTGATGAGATCTCAGCTTTTAACGGCTGTTTATCGATAACATCGACATGCAAATGTCTCAGATTATGTACATACTTGTATGAATAAAAATAATCATATATATAAAAGCTCTATTTGATATTGAGCACTCTTTATAAGTCCGGTTGAAATTCCTTGGATTTTTATCCAAGGAATTACTATATATATATATATATATATATATATATATATATATATATATATATATATATATATATATATATATATATGCGTGCGTGTGTTTGTGTGTGTGTGTTTTATGTGCTTTTTATGGAAGTCGCTTCTGACAAGGAATCAAGCCAATTGATGGAAGGGCTAAAAAAAAAGAATTATGATTATGGCAGACACAGGAGATGCCTATAGACCTTAGTATTGAAAAGATCAAGGCTAAGGAGGAAAAGAGTCAGCAGGAAGTTCCACAAGCCTACAATTCTTGGAAACAAGCTTCTGGCACATGAAGATGTACTACAGTGAGGTATCTGAAAGCGAATTGATGAAGCCCACTAGACCAACGAGTCGAACGAGCTGGAACAAAAGAAGCAGAGAATAAATCTGACAATCCTGAAGAATACATACTATAATAGTAATTATAGAAGAGATTGAGACTAGCAACGTCACATTTGTAAGAGGAAGGATGCCGAGACGAAGAAAAGGGGGGGGTGAACCAAATTACATGTACGGTTTAGAACCTTATTAAGAACCCTCAAATTGGACAGGTATTCACCAGCCTAAATATAATGTATGTACTCAATACAACGTCTGATAGGAAGTGGGTAGAGATAGAGAATAGACTCAGGTGTGAGAAAGTGTTAGGAGTACCGACTTTTTGAGATACAGAAAGAGCAATAGATGTAATGTATGAACTCCCAGATTTAACGTCGGTGATCTCGCGAGAACTGGTGTGTCAACGTGATTATGCCGTACCCTTTTGAAGCTTGAATATGCTCCACTTGTCTATTGTGAGCTCGCGAATGACTCTTCAACCCAGCGGATGTCTAACAGCCACATACACACTTGTTTCGAGTTCAACAGGCATAGCCGACAAATGAACATGGACGCACACATAGTGTCATATATCTGGCATCTAATTAAATAACAATCGATATAATGCAAGCACGGCAAACCAGAAGAATCGCCGACTTAAAGTTCGCAGCAAACGGTGTCCGGTCAGATTCAGTTCCTGACATTAAAGTTCATCCGTAATATAACTTCCGGCGAGAGTCTCAGTTTTCCAAATTTATTAATTTATTTATTGAATTGTAAGGTGAAAGTATAGAGTAGTTAACATGTTAAGAATGGCTTTCTAAATAATAACATTATTATTTCAGCACGGTCAGTAAACCGCAGAATATTTTTTAGAAAGCCATTCTTAACATGGGGGAGGTGCGGGTCTTTGTTAACTATTCTGTACTTTAATAAATAAATTAATAAATAAAAATTAGTACCAAACTTGGCAAATCACAAGCGACCCAAAAGAAGAAGTCCTTAATATCAATAACCGAATCTGAGTGGACACCGATTGCTGCGGACTTTGAGTCGGGGATATTTCTGCACGCATAATACCCGTCAAAAATGTCAGGGCGTTTTACGGATATAAGAGGTGTGTGATCTTATATGGGACTTAAGATGGAGAGAAAAATAGAGAAGGAGACGGAAACCCACAGTAGTCAGATGTAGAGAGATATACACATATCCAAGAGAGAAGTACCACGTAAAACGCACTCTCATTTTTGACGGGTATTACGCTCGCATTATATCGATTGCCGTTTCATACACGTATTAAATAGATATTTATGGCGATTAAAGTAATGGCGATTTACGATCAACACGTTTCAATCTGTGAACCCTTGAAACACACGTTCGTAATTTGATCTTTTGCACTCGCCATGGCTATTCAGATTCGTACAGAGTAAATGTGCGCCATTGTTTATTCACCTCGGACAGATAGGAATTTGAAATGACCTAAAATGGTCCCCTTTACCCGATACCGAAAACCTGGATGGTCGCCTTGTGATAATTCAATTACGCAACAGACGCAGAACCGGTCATTTACGACAACGGTCAGTCTAAGTTTTGTGACAACCCCCGCTGACCCATTCAAATAATCATATCCTTGGCCAATGTGGCTGCTGTATAATTTCTGTTTTTGTAAATAATCGTAAAGAATGGTTTATTTAGTGACGAGACATAATAAATACTGTTAACGATTTTTTGAAAAATGGAAAAGACCTTGAGGAAGTCCAAACACCCGTGGGGAGAGACGACCTCGATAGTCAACTAGGTTCTACTTGGCCATGTCTAGGTAGGGGTAAAACAAGGTGCAAATAAACCAGGGAGGGATTCCTTCAACAGGAATGAAATTAAAAGACCCTGATGATGATGATGATGATGATGATGATGAACGATTTTTTGTAGATGGATCACTGAACACAAGTTGCTATTTTTACCTATTATAAGAAAACTGAATTTGAATGTGTCGATTTAGTAGTTTGCATGTATATAAATGACGTAACATATCTTATATATCTTTATTTCAGTCGATATTTTATTTAAAACCACCTTCAAATTCTAACATGCAGCGATCACATAAGATGTCCGATTCTAAGTTATATAGTTCAAATCCACTTTTTAACAAGAGTTAATTAAAAACCAACAATGGAGGCTTATGGTTATGATTATGGTTATGGTTATGGTAATGGTTAGGGTTAGGGTTAGGGTTAGGGTTAGGGTTAGGGTTAGGCTTAGGGTTAGGGTTAGCGTTAGGGTTAGGGTTAGAGTTAGGGTTAGGGTTAGGGTTAGAGTTAGGGTTATGGTTATGGTAATGGTTAGGATTATGGTTAGGGTTATGGTTAGGGTTAGAGTTAGGATTAGGGTTAGGGTTAGGGTTAGGGTTAGGGTTAGGGTTAGGGTTAGAGTTAGGATTAGGGTTAGGGTTAGGATTAGGGTTAGGGTTAGAGTTAGGGTTAGGGTTAGGGTTAGGGTTAGGGTTATGGTTAGGGTCATCACAATTATGCATTGTAATTTTTTAATGGTATTATTAGTTTAAAGAGCCGTTTCGAATTTTGCGAATAAGATTTTCTTAGGAGGGTGGGGATTCCTGGAGTATTTTTCTATGTATTTTGGCTCGCCGTTTCCTTGGTTAAGATCTCTTTCAAATCTTTTCCCATCTTACTGTCTCATCTCTTTGGAATTACGTGTTTTTATCATAAATATTGAATGAACATTTTTTTCTAATGATCAACGAGGTTAAGATGTAGCCTATGTATTTCTCTTGATTTTGCCGTGAAACGCGCGTAAGATATATACATATACATATATATATATATACATATGTACATATATATATACACACACACATATATATATATATATATATATACATATATATATATATACATATGTACATACATTACACACACACACACACAAATATATATATATACACATATATACACGCGCGCATACAAACACACACACGCACACACACATATATATATACACATATCCTCCGGTGACTCTTTCTGTCAGTGGATGTTTCTCTACAATGAGCTTTTTAATTTTTCTCTGACTTTCTCTAAGACGTGTTGCTAAAGGCGCTGATGAAGAGACGTTTTGGATTAGCTTAATTTATTTATTAAATAAAATAAAGTATTTCCAAACTGTTTTGGAAACGATCGTACGCCATACTGGACTTGATGTTCTAATTCTTGGAACAATTGTAATGTTTTAATTCATTGAATATTTTTACATATATATATATATATATATATATATATATATATATATTGATTGATGGACATTGATGGACTTGCCGGAAATCAAACAGAACTTTTTAATCTAGTGAGCCGCCTCGACAGAACATCCACGAGGTACGGAATAGAGATCAATGCTGAAAAAACGAAGCTGATGACGAATAGTGGACAACCATTATCAACAACGATAACAGCCAACGGCCAAGAACTGGAAACCGTAAACCAGTTCAAATACCTTGGCGCTAT
>OY744519.1:219169666-219184666 GCA_963556195.1 Sepiola atlantica
ACCCACCCCAACCAGATGGGAATTTTAAAGGACAACGACACAAAGATCTCCGTAACCCTCTCCGAAAAGCTGGCTAATCGCTTTGTGCTAATTCAATTACGCAACATTCACCGAACATGCCATTTACGACAACGGCCAGTCCAACCCTCTGGCCTATTCGAATAACATCCGCGCCACTTAAAACCTGGCCGATGTATAATCTGGCCAAATGTCAATAATCTTTAACACTTGCTCCTGTGTCAAAAGCCATAACCGGACTGATTCGTTCCAGCACATTGACATATCACCGGTCTATAAACGGTTGCCAAAGACCCAGGTTAATTACCCTATTGGCTCTTCGCTGAATACCGCACCTTCAACAGCCTTTATCCGGACACTTCGACCAATAAATGGACACTGGTCAGTGTGCGTTTATTACACGTTGCTATAAATTACAGCAAAACAAGAGAAAGAGCGAAAGATAAGACTGAGTAAATATAAGAAATGCATCAAAAAGTTTACGAATGAAGACGATTAAATTTAGAAAGTTTTAGTCAGGCTTTAAAACGATATACAGTTTTAAAGTAGGTGCTACGATCCTAGGTTTGAGATTATTACATTTGCTTATATATATTAACGCCTGTTTGTACGATGGGAGTTCAATAAGTAATGCCCTTGACCCACTTCCAGTTGTCTGATCTAGATGAAATTTTGCATGTGTAATGATTTATATCTGTATAGGTTATGTTGCAAAAACAGTTCTGAACTAATTGTGGTTTTGGATTTACAGGTGTTTGAACTTAGTCAGGTGTGAAATGTAGCCAGTTGAGTGTCGCGCAGTGATCAGGTTTTTGTATTTGAAAGGACGCACACAAAAGGAGACTTTTGATGAAATGAAAGAAACTTATGGTGATGATGCCCCATCATATGACCTCGTAAAACGCTGGCATCATGAATTCAAACATGGTCGGAAGTCTGTGAAAACAGCTCCCAGGCCTGGTCGTCCCTCTTCTGCCATTGATAAGGCATCTGTCCGTCAAGTTGAGGCTGCCATTTTGGAAGATCGACGCATTACTATTCGCCAGACGCATTACTATTCGCCCAATAGCCCAAAAGGTCAAGATTAGTACAGGGTCTGTGGAAACTATCATTCATGACCATTTGCATATGCATAAGGTGTCTGCCAGATGGATACCCAGGATGCTCACACCTTTCCAGAAGCAAGAACGCGTCGAGTGCTCGAGGATAAATTTGGAGATGTGCCAAGAAGATGAGTCAAAGTTTTCCAAAAGACTGATTACACAGAATGAAACTTGGTTCCATCGCTATAATCCAGAGACCAAAGCCCAGTCAATGCAGTGGAAGCACTTGGACTCACCACCTCCAAAGAAGGCAAGGTTGCAGCCCTCCGCTGGCAAGGTCATGCTCACAGTCTTCTGGGACCAGGACGGAGTAGTGATGACAGATTTCCTAGCAAAGGGTACCACAATTACAGGAGCCTATTACACTTCACTTTTGATAAAATTAAGAGAAGCTATCAAAATCAAGAGGCGGGGCAAGATCAGCAAAGGTATCCTGTAAGACAACGCTCCGTCCACAACTCGCATGTTGCCAGATCAGAAGCACGAGCGTGTGGCTATGAAATCTTCCCCCACCCCTTACTCTCCTGACCTTGCACCCTCTGACTTTTATCTCTTCCAAGCCATGAAGTTGTTTTTGAAAGGAAAGCGTTTCCTAGATGATGCAGCCTTGATTTCTAAAGTTACGACGTGGTTGGAGGACCAACCTGGGGTGTTCTACAAAAACGGTACCCAGAGCTGCATCTAACGATGGGAGAAATGCATACTTCTGGGTGGTTCCTATGTAGAGAAATACTAATAACTGTGCCAAGTTTCATTAATCTACTGCTATGGGAAATGGGTCAAGGGCAGTACTTATTGAACGCTCCTCGTATTAAACTACCTGGCTTTGTTACTTGAAACTTTTATTTAAAATAGTAAACAGTTCATTCATAACTTTGTTGTAAACACGAAACAAAATCTTTATTATTAATTCATGCAGGTAAATATTAGCATTTTGGTGATGTCAATATGAAGTTATTTATCTTTTAAATATGACCAAAAAGAAAGGCAAAGAAAGAAGAAATCAATTTGACTGGACGAGGTTTTGTTGCAACTTGTTGAAAATCAAGTTAGTCCCTCTAAATAAAGGAACATTTCAACACAAATGTTAAAGATGTGTTCAGGAAATAAAACAAGCGATTTTATTACATTTTTATTATTTTATTATATTATTTTAGTCTATTTGACTGGACGATCGTGTGTGGGGGGTAGTTTTGTTGCAACTTGTTGAAAATCAAGTCAGTCCCTCTAAATAAAGGAACTTTCAACACAAATGCTAATGATTTGTTCAAACAATAAAAACAATTGCGAAACAGAACAATCATTAGATTAAAAAACACTAATAAATAATAGTTAATTGATAAAATCTCCTTTTTCAAAAACAATATGCAAATTAGTTAACCTTGCACCGAATATCTCATAGACATAAGCCGTATATATATAAAAAAGATGGTGTGTCTATTGTGTCAAGTTGAATTAACTCGAAATAGACCGTTTTGTACTTCACCGTTAGTGCAAGATATGGGTCCAACATTCGCATTTATTAATTTCGATATAAAAGTCAAAGTTTTATTGTTTGTGTGTTATACACATCGATATGTTACCAGTTAGAACATTCAAAAAGTTTTAATAAGGGTTACATTTTTTTCAAGGAATCTAAAGACACCATTAAAATTTTTCTTTAATTCCATCTAAGGCCACTAAGGGAAATAATCGGTTAGGTCCATAAAATAATTGAAATATATTAGAAGTTAAAGAAACGCAATTCATTTTTTATCTATTTTGTTTGTTTCATAAAACAAAATAAAATGAAACAAAGAATATAATAATATTAAAATAGATCACAACTTGTTGAAAATCAAGTTGGTCCCTCTAAACAAAAGAACACTTGAAAATCAAGTTGGTCCCTCTAAACTAAAGAACACTTGAAAATCAAGTTGGTCTCTCTAAGCAAAAGAACATTTGAAAATCAAGTTCGTCCCTCTAAACAAAAGAACATTTGAAAATCAAGTTCGTCCCTCTAAACAAAAGAACATTTGAAAATCAAGTTGGTCCCTCTAAACAAAAGAACACTTGAAAATCAAGTTGGTCCCTCTAAACTAAAGAACACTTGAAAATCAAGTTGGTCTCTCTAAGCAAAAGAACATTTGAAAATCAAGTTCGTCCCTCTAAACAAAAGAACATTTGAAAATCAAGTTCGTCCCTCTAAACAAAAGAACATTTGAAAATCAAGTAGGTACCTCTAAGCAAAGGAACAATTGAAAATCAAGTTGGTCCCTCTAAACAAAAGAACACTTGAAAATCAAGTTGGTCCCTCTAAACAAAAGAACATTTGAAAATCAAGTTGGTCCCTCTAAACAAAAGAACATTTGAAAATCAAGTTGGTCCCTCTAAACAAAAGAACATTTGAAAATCAAGTTGGTTCCTTTAAACAAAGGAACATTTGAAAATCAAGTTGGTCCCTCTAAGCAAAAGAACATTTGAAAATCAAGTTGGTCCCTCTAAACAAAAGAACATTTGAAAATCAAGTTCGTCACTCTAAACAAAAGAACATTTGAAAATCAAGTTGGTCCCTCTAAGCAAAAGAAACATTTGAAAATCACGTTGGTCCCTCTAAACAAAAGAACATTTGAAAATCAAGTTGGTCCCTCTAAACAAAAGAACATTTGAAAATCAAGTTCGTCACTCTAAACAAAAGAACATTTGAAAATCAAGTTGGTCCCTCTAAACAAAAGAACATTTGAAAATCAAGTTGGTCCCTCTAAACAAAAGAACATTTGAAAATCAAGTTGGTCCCTCTAAGCAAAAGAACATTTGAAAATCAAGTTGGTCCCTCTAAACAAAAGAACACTTGAAAATCAAGTTGGTCCCTCTAAACAAAAGAACATTTGAAAATCAAGTTAGTCCCTCTAAACAAAGAACATTTGAAAATCAAGTTGGTCCCTCTAAACAAAAGAACACTTGAAAATCAAGTTGGTCCCTCTAAGCAAAGGAACATTTGAAAATCAAGTTGGTCCCTCTAAACAAAAGAACACTTGAAAATCAAGTTGGTCCCTCTAAACAAAAGAACACTTGAAAATCAAGTTCGTCCCTCTAAACAAAAGAACACTTGAAAATCAAGTTGGTCCCTCTAAGCAAAGGAACATTTGAAAATCAAGTTAGTCCCTCTAAACAAAAGAACACTTGAAAATCAAGTTAGTCCCTCTAAACAAAGAACATTTGAAAATCAAGTTCGTCCCTCTAAACAAAAGAACATTTGAAAATCAAGTTAGTCCCTCTAAGCAAAGGAACATTTGAAAATCAAGTTGGTCCCTCTAAACAAAAGAACACTTGAAAATCAAGTTCGTCCCTCTAAACAAAAGAACATTTGAAAATCAAGTTCGTCCCTCTAAACAAAAGAACACTTGAAAATCAAGTTGGTCCCTCTAAGCAAAGGAACATTTGAAAATCAAGTTGGTCCCTCTAAACAAAAGAACACTTGAAAATCAAGTTCGTCCCTCTAAACAAAAGAACACTTGAAAATCAAGTTGGTCCCTCTAAGCAAAGGAACATTTGAAAATCAAGTTGGTCCCTCTAAACAAAAGAACATTTGAAAATCAAGTTGGTCCCTCTAAACAAAAGAACATTTGAAAATCAAGTTGGTCCCTCTAAGCAAAAGAACATTTGAAAATCAAGTTCGTCCCCCTAAGCAAAAGAACATTTGAAAATCAAGTTGGTCTCTCTAAACAAAGGAACATTTGAAAATCAAGTTCGTCCCTCTAAGCAAAGGAACATTTGAAAATCAAGTTCGTCCCTCTAAACCAGTTGTTCTTAACCTGTGGGGAATTCCCCACTAGTGGGGAATGGCGGAGTTGCCAAGTGGGGAATGACCGGTCGGACAGAAGAACCACTGCTTGCATCAAGGACGATGACACAACCGCTCAATGAAGCGCTTGAGACGGCGATCGAGCTTGTGAATTTTGTCAAAGCGAGCGCCCTCAACACTCGACTAAACAGAGGAACATTTGAAAATAAATGCTAAATATTTGTCCGGCAAATGAAACAATTTAAATTCAAAGTTAATTAATAAAATGTCCTTTTTCAAAACAAATATGCAAATTAGTTCACCTTACGACTTATATCGCATATACATAAGCAGTATATAAAAAAGATGGCGCGTCTATTGCGTAAAGTTGAATTGAAGTGGTGGTTGCAGGTAATCGGATGGGATCGAACGCAGTACGTAGATTCAGGCTTGAATTACGAGAAAATGAGTATAAATATATATATATATATATATATATATACTAAAAGAATACTCGTCTTAGGACGGGTAAGATTAATTCCCTAAACGGAACAGGTTGCAGCATTTTTATATCCCCTTACGAGGATTAAACTCAAGGTATAATAATTACATTACGTCTAGACGGGAGGGGGTCTTCAGAGGACATTGAAATTTAGAGAATCTTTCTGGATCAGTGGCCAACCACTATGGATAAAATTTAATGCAAATCTGAAATATTTTAATTTTCGGATAGAAAGTTTCCCCTACTAAATCTCTTTTAAAATGACCTAAAAAAAGTGAAATTTGAAGAATATTTATTAATTGGTGTCTAATGCTTATTGTTAATATTTCACAACACTCGGAGGTTTCTAAATTTTATGAAGAACTTCCACCCCTTTTTATACCCTTTGCATCAAACTAAACTAAATATAGCCTACATTTGCACCCCCAATGGGACATATGGTCGCTTATGGAACACTGACGCTGCTATAATCTTAAGAACTAAACATTGTTATGTTCATCCGTACCTATATATATATATATATATATATATATATATATATATATATATATATATATATATATATATATATATATATATATATATATAGTTTACGTGATTGTTATTGGTTTTACTGGAGTTAGTATTTTTCTATTTCCTAAGCGGTAAAGAATCATGGAGAATATTGCATTATCGTGTTTTTGTTTTGTATCTTTTAAACATATATTTATTATTTTTACGTACATAAAAGTAATCTATGGATACGTGTTTCTGGTTGCCAGCAGTCATCAACATGGCTACCTTAGACAAGGATCGAACGATCGATTAAATTGTCTATAGTCCGACGCTTTACCACCAGATCACGACGCCTTGCCTGGAATATGTACGATTTTTTTTAATTGCCTACAAATAAAGTTTACGTATTTGTTATTGTTTTTACTGGCGATAGTAACGGTGTTTTCGATCCTTGTCTACGTTAGCCATGCTGATGACGCCTGATAGCCAGAAACACGTGTCAATAGATTAATTTTATCTACATAAGTTTACAAGTTTACGTATTTGTTATTGTTTTTACTGGCGATAGTAACGGTGTTTTCGATCCTTGTCTATGGTAGCCATGCTGATGACGCCTGATAGCCAGAAACACGTGTCAATAGATTAATTTTATCTACGTAAAAATTAATACATATATATATATATATATATATATATATATATATATATATATATATATATACACACACACACACACACATATAATGTTTACATTGAGATATTACTTACATTAAGTCAGTATCGTATGGTAGCGCAGGGGTAGGGCCGTTGAATGTCAGCTCGACGGTTGAGTTTTAATCCCGGCTTGAGGCACTAGCTGGTCTAGCCGCACTGAAGAGCTGTGATACAGCGAAACAATCTGTATGTGGATTACTATATATATATATATATATATATATATATATATATATATATATATATATATACACACATATATATATACACACACATATATATATATATATATATATATATATATATATGTATATATAGATGGAGAGAGATGAGGAGTGAGAGAGATGAAGAGAGGGGGAAGGGAGGGGGAAGATGATGCTCACTTGTATAATCATTAAAGGATTAACCCGGAAAGTTTTGCCCCTTGTTTGTTACGAAAGACAAGACTTAACTTCCGATAGTCAGAATCAAAGCCGATCAATTCTTCACAAATCGGATTAAACCGCTCCCCCCTCCCCCTCCCACCGTTGGTAAGTGAAGAGCTTCAATAGACTCTCGGGAATCGATCGTAAGTGATAAAAACTTTTTGTTCCCTCCTCCTCACCTTTTTCTTCCAACGCACCAATCAGAAGACGCCGACGACTTTTGGTATCAGTTGAGGAATAGTCTGCGATCCATCGACACCTTCACGGGCAACGATAGCGTTACATTATATCTAACTTCACCGGTAAAGTAATTTTATTATTTCTCATATAACTTTACGTTGGGGTCGTAAAGGGGCAGATAAAAAAAGACAACAAGGAGGTAAAGTTAACCAAGAGTATTTATTTACAGAAAATAGAGAAGAAATGTGTTACCAGATATTGCTTGAGGCTTATTTTCTTTTTTTTTTACTAACGAGGCATCATTTACCAAGGCCAAAAGGCCACTCGAGGATAAGGGTTAAGTTATAGCGATCTGTTACCTAATCACTATTTATAGTGTCGGCAATAACCCATATTATCAGACAATAAAATACATCACTACAACACTTTGATAACAGAAAATGCATGCTAAACTATACCTATGTTAGAAATGGTAAGGTATATATATAGGAAATTGACAACATCTTTGAAGCACGCATGAGAATGTATTTAAGTGAAATATTTTGAAAATCAACAACCGTGCAATTTAAATGAAAAATACATTTATTTAAATTTTTTTTGCAAGCTTTCGTTGTAGAACAACTTTGTCAGGCGAGACTGTCTTATAGTTTTTTCTTCTTCTTTTCTTTTTCTTCATTTTGATGGTATTAACCCGAGGGGTCGAATCAAGATATGAGCAGAAAGAGACGTCAAGTTCTAAAAGAGTTTAGGATAAGTGTAGCCCTGGCGATGTTATGCGCAGATTGGCGCTTTTTTAAGTAAGGAAATTGACAACATCTTTAAAGCACGCATGAGAATGTATTTAAGCGAAATATTTTGAAAATCAACAATCGTGCAATTTAAATGAAAAATTCATTTATTTAATTTTTTTTGCAAACTTTCGTTGTAGATTATATATATATATATATATATATATATATACATATATATATATATATATATATATATATATGCATTATCAATTCATGTATCCACATGTTATGTTATAAGGGGATATAATCTTTTATGTATCAATTTTACATCAACAGTGCGCAATACGTGAGTAGAGCTTGGTAGAAAGTTACGAAAATATATTTATGGCAATTAAGCTACACAGAATCTTCCGCGTTTCATCCCCGTACGGAATTTTCAGGTAAAATGCGATTTTAGCCTGACGATTCCATACGGGGATGAAACGCCATGAAATTGCCATAAATACATTTTCATAACTTACTATATATATATATATATATATATATATATATATATATATATATATATATATATATATTCCGGTCAGAGTCCGGCGACCCGTATGAAAAATTATCTCCGATTTCCGAAAGGGTGAAGCGTATACGCATGTAGATAAAAGCAAATATATATAATTATTTGTCGCTCTCAATCTAGGCTGGGCTTTGTAGTGAGTAGTATTAGCACAGTCGTCAATGTGGCTTTAAGTACGGCTGCTTTTAACAGGTTTAATCTCTCACTAATTTACCGGCTAATAGTATATATATATATATATATATATATATATATATATATATATAATTTGTATTCATACAGACATGTACAAAATCTGCGACACTGTCATGTAGCTGTTATCGATCAACAGCTGTGATAAGCTGATATCTCATCAGGCAGAGTTAGACCTCGATTTTTACCTCAGATCCCAATTTGGGAAGGATGAAATAGGGAAGAAAAGAAAAGAAAGGGAAATTTAAAATTTAGAAAGTCACGTGGTTAGATTTGAGACCGTTTCGATGAATTTATAATTTATGTTTCTCTATTTTTATATTCTATCTTATATTTTATTTTACTCCATTTTATCTTATTTCATTTTATATTTGATTCTCAACGGTCTCACATCTAACCACGTGACTTTCCAAATTTGAAAATTTCCTTTCTTTTCTTCCTCCATTTAATCTTTCACAAATTTGATCTGAGGTAAAGATCAGATTCGGACTCTGCCTGATGAGATCTCAGTTTATAATAGTCCACCAAGGATCGAGCAGACATAGTTTTAATCGCTTCAATTTGATAACTATTGTCTGAAAAGAAGAAGGCACTCACAACTTTGCCGCTGATTCATTATTTTGCGCATGTCACGGTGGAACGAGTCTCATTCCTAAATACCGGAAGTTGCCAAGAAAAATACACGTTCCAAACATTTCCCGGGAATTCAGACAAATAGATCAACTCGTCCCTTTGTCTTTTGTTACAAACGTTTCTTGTGTTTTACCGGGAAATGAACACGTCCCAGATTTTGTCTTTTGTTACAAACGTTTCTTGTGTTTTACCGGGAAATGAACACGTCCCAGATTTTGTCTTTTGTTACAAACGTTTCTTGTGTTTTACATGGAAATGAACACGTCCCAGATTTTGTCTTTTGTTACAAACGATTCTTGTGTTTTACCGGGAAATGAACACGTCCCAGATTTTGTCTTTTGTTACAAACGTTTCTTGTGTTTTACCGGGAAATGAACACGTCCCAGATTTTGTCTTTTGTTACAAACGTTTCTTGTGTTTTACCGGGAAATGAACACGTCCCAGATTTTGTCTTTTGTTACAAACGATTCTTGTGTTTTACCGGGAAATGAACACGTCTCAGATTTTGTCTTTTGTTACAAACGATTCTTGGTTTTACCGGGAAATGAACACGTCCCAGATTTTGTCTTTTGTTACAAACGTTTCTTGTGTTTTACCGGGAAATGAACACGTCCCAGATTTTGTCTTTTGTTACAAACGTTTCTTGTGTTTTACCGGGAAATGAACACGTCCCAGATTCTGTCTTTTGTTACAAACGATTCTTGTGTTTTACCGGGAAATGAACACGTCCCAGATTTTGTCTTTTGTTACAAACGATTCTTGTGTTTTACCGGGAAATGAACACGTCCCAGATTTTGTCTTTTGTTACAAACGATTCTTGTGTTTTACCGTGAAATGAACACGTCCCAGATTCTGTCTTTTGTTACAAACGATTCTTGTGTTTTACCGGGAAATGAACACGTCCCAGATTTTGTCTTTTGTTACAAACGTTTCTTGTGTTTTACCGGGAAATGAACACGTCCCAGATTTTGTCTTTTGTTACAAACGATTCTTGTGTTTTACCGGGAAATGAACACGTCTCAGATTTTGTCTTTTGTTACAAACGATTCTTGGTTTTACCGGGAAATGAACACGTCCCAGATTTTGTCTTTTGTTACAAACGTTTCTTGTGTTTTACCGGGAAATGAACACGTCCCAGATTTTGTCTTTTGTTACAAACGTTTCTTGTGTTTTACCGGGAAATGAACACGTCCCAGATTCTGTCTTTTGTTACAAACGATTCTTGTGTTTTACCGGGAAATGAACACGTCCCAGATTTTGTCTTTTGTTACAAACGATTCTTGTGTTTTACCGGGAAATGAACACGTCCCAGATTTTGTCTTTTGTTACAAACGATTCTTGTGTTTTACCGTGAAATGAACACGTTCCAGATTCTGTCTTTTGTTACAAACGATTCTTGTGTTTTACCGGGAAATGAACACGTCCCAGATTTTGTCTTTTGTTACAAACGTTTCTTGTGTTTTACCGGGAAATGAACACGTCCCAGATTTTGTCTTTTGTTACAAACGATTCTTGTGTTTTACCGGGAAATGAACACGTCCCAGATTTTGTCTTTTGTTACAAACGATTCTTGTGTTTTACCGGGAAATGAACACGTCCCAGATTTTGTCTTTTGTTACAAACGTTTCTTGTGTTTTACCGGGAAATTAACACGTCCCAGATTTTGTCTTTTGTTACAAACGTTTCTTGTGTTTTACCGGGAAATGAACACGTCCCAGATTTTGTCTTTTGTTACAAACGATTCTTGTGTTTTACCGGGAAATGAACACGCTCCAGATTTTGTCTTTTGTTACAAACGATTCTTGTGTGTTACCGGGAAATGAACACGTCCCAGATTTTGTCTTTTGTTACAAACGATTCTTGTGTTTTACCGGGAAATGAACACGTCCCAGATTTTGTCTTTTGTTACAAACGATTCTTGGTTTTACCGGGAAATGAACACGTCCCAGATTTTGTCTTTTGTTACAAACGTTTCTTGTGTTTTACCGGGAAATGAACACGTCCCAGATTTTGTCTTTTGTTACAAACGTTTCTTGTGTTTTACCGGGAAATGAACACGTCCCAGATTCTGTCTTTTGTTACAAACGATTCTTGTGTTTTACCGGGAAATGAACACGTCCCAGATTTTGTCTTTTGTTACAAACGATTCTTGTGTTTTACCGGGAAATGAACACGTCCCAGATTTTGTCTTTTGTTACAAACGATTCTTGTGTTTTACCGTGAAATGAACACGTTCCAGATTCTGTCTTTTGTTACAAACGATTCTTGTGTTTTACCGGGAAATGAACACGTCCCAGATTTTGTCTTTTGTTACAAACGATTCTTGTGTTTTACCGGGAAATGAACACGTCCCAGATTTTGTCTTTTGTTACAAACGTTTCTTGTGTTTTACCGGGAATTGAACACGTCCCAGATTTTGTCTTTTGTTACAAACGTTTCTTGTGTTTTACCGGGAAATGAACACGTCCCAGATTTTGTCTTTTGTTACAAACGATTCTTGTGTTTTACCGTGAAATGAACACGTTCCAGATTCTGTCTTTTGTTACAAACGATTCTTGTGTTTTACCGGGAAATGAACACGTCCCAGATTTTGTCTTTTGTTACAAACGTTTCTTGTGTTTTACCGGGAAATGAACACGTCCCAGATTTTGTCTTTTGTTACAAACGTTTCTTGTGTTTTACCGGGAAATGAACACGTCCCAGATTTTGTCTTTTGTTACAAACGTTTCTTGTGTTTTACCGGGAAATGAACACGTCCCAGATTTTGTCTTTTGTTACAAACGTTTCTTGTGTTTTACCGGGAAATGAACACGTCCCAGATTTTGTCTTTTGTTACAAACGTTTCTTGTGTTTTACCGGGAAATGAACACGTCCCAGATTTTGTCTTTTGTTACAAACGTTTCTTGTTTTACCAGGAAATGAACACGTCCCAGATTCTGTCTTTTGTTACAAACGATTCTTGTGTTTTACCGGGAAATGAACACGTCCCAGATTCTGTCTTTTGTTACAAACGATTCTTGTGTTTTACCGGGAAATGAACACGTCCCAGATTTTGTCTTTTGTTACAAACGATTCTTGTGTTTTACCGGGAAATGAACACGTCCCAGATTTTGTCTTTTGTTACAAACGTTTCTTGTGTTTTACCGGGAAATGAACACGTCCCAGATTTTGTCTTTTGTTACAAACGTTTCTTGTGTTTTACCGGGAAATGAACACGTCCCAGATTCTGTCTTTTGTTACAAACGATTCTTGTGTTTTACCGGGAAATGAACACGTCCCAGATTTTGTCTTTTGTTACAAACGATTCTTGTGTTTTACCGGGAAATGAACACGTCCCAGATTTTGTCTTTTGTTACAAACGATTCTTGTTTTTTACCGGGAAATGAACACGTTCCAGATTCTGTCTTTTGTTACAAACGATTCTTGTGTTTTACCGGGAAATGAACACGTCCCAGATTTTGTCTTTTGTTACAAACGTTTCTTGTGTTTTACCGGGAAATGAACACGTCCCAGATTTTGTCTTTTGTTACAAACGATTCTTGTGTTTTACCGGGAAATGAACACGTCCCAGATTTTGTCTTTTGTTACAAACGATTCTTGTGTTTTACCGGGAAATGAACACGTCCCAGATTTTGTCTTTTGTTACAAACGTTTCTTGTGTTTTACCGGGAAATTAACACGTCCCAGATTTTGTCTTTTGTTACAAACGTTTCTTGTGTTTTACCGGGAAATGAACACGTCCCAGATTTTGTCTTTTGTTACAAACGATTCTTGTGTTTTACCGGGAAATGAACACGTCCCAGATTCTGTCTTTTGTTACAAACGATTCTTGTGTGTTACCGGGAAATGAACACGTCCCAGATTTTGTCTTTTGTTACAAACGATTCTTGTGTTTTACCGGGAAATGAACACGTCTCAGATTTTGTCTTTTGTTACAAACGATTCTTGGTTTTACCGGGAAATGAACACGTCCCAGATTTTGTCTTTTGTTACAAACGTTTCTTGTGTTTTACCGGGAAATGAACACGTCCCAGATTTTGTCTTTTGTTACAAACGTTTCTTGTGTTTTACCGGGAAATGAACACGTCCCAGATTCTGTCTTTTGTTACAAACGATTCTTGTGTTTTACCGGGAAATGAACACGTCCCAGATTTTGTCTTTTGTTACAAACGATTCTTGTGTTTTACCGGGAAATGAACACGTCCCAGATTTTGTCTTTTGTTACAAACGATTCTTGTGTTTTACCGTGAAATGAACACGTTCCAGATTCTGTCTTTTGTTACAAACGATTCTTGTGTTTTACCGGGAAATGAACACGTCCCAGATTTTGTCTTTTGTTACAAACGATTCTTGTGTTTTACCGGGAAATGAACACGTCCCAGATTTTGTCTTTTGTTACAAACGTTTCTTGTGTTTTACCGGGAATTGAACACGTCCCAGATTTTGTCTTTTGTTACAAACGTTTCTTGTGTTTTACCGGGAAATGAACACGTCCCAGATTCTGTCTTTTGTTACAAACGATTCTTGTGTTTTACCGTGAAATGAACACGTTCCAGATTCTGTCTTTTGTTACAAACGATTCTTGTGTTTTACCGGGAAATGAACACGTCCCAGATTTTGTCTTTTGTTACAAACGTTTCTTGTGTTTTACCGGGAAATTAACACGTCCCAGATTTTGTCTTTTGTTACAAACGTTTCTTGTGTTTTACCGGGAAATGAACACGGCCCAGATTTTGTCTTTTGTTACAAACGTTTCTTGTGTTTTACCGGGAAATGAACACGTCCCAGATTTTGTCTTTTGTTACAAACGTTTCTTGTGTTTTACCGGGAAATGAACACGTCCCAGATTTTGTCTTTTGTTACAAACGTTTCTTGTGTTTTACCGGGAAATGAACACGTCCCAGATTTTGTCTTTTGTTACAAACGTTTCTTGTTTTACCAGGAAATGAACACGTCCCAGATTCTGTCTTTTGTTACAAACGATTCTTGTGTTTTACCGTGAAATGAACACGTCCCAGATTTTGTCTTTTGTTACAAACGTTTCTTGTGTTTTACCGGGAAATGAACACGTCCCAGATTTTGTCTTTTGTTACAAACGTTTCTTGTGTTTTACCGGGAAATGAACACGTCCCAGATTTTGTCTTTTGTTACAAACGTTTCTTGTTTTACCAGGAAATGAACACGTCCCAGATTCTGTCTTTTGTTACAAACGATTCTTGTGTTTTACCGGGAAATGAACACGTCCCAGATTCTGTCTTTTGTTACAAACGATTCTTGTGTTTTACCGGGAAATGAACACGTCCCAGATTTTGTCTTTTGTTACAAACGATTCTTGTGTTTTACCGGGAAATGAACACGTCCCAGATTCTGTCTTTTGTTACAAACGATTCTTGTGTTTTACCGGGAAATGAACACGTTCCAGATTCTGTCTTTTGTTACAAACGATTCTTGTGTTTTACCGGGAAATGAACACGTCCCAGATTTTTCGAAACGCCTTCGCCATTAAGTAATTAACTTTTATTTTATTTTAAAATCTGCCGTCTTTCAGGAGAGAATTGCGTTCATTCGGTTCATTTTGCATTCACAGCAAGAACTTGTTTTCTATCACCACTACAAAGTACTTTCCTTTCCTCCTTTCTGTATCTTTAACCAAACAGAATTTCCATAAACCGG
>OY744519.1:219189666-219204666 GCA_963556195.1 Sepiola atlantica
GAACTTTAGATATGGAGAATTCTTTCGAATTAACTCTCTGATCGTCCCAGCATTTGTCCTTCAAGAATTATAAGGAACAATTGATTACAAATGCACCAAAAAAATAATGCACGAAAGGGTTAAAAAAAAATAAGGATGTCTAACTATTTGGAATTCGATTTGAAATGGGTATTCTGTGTAGAACGTAAGATATTATATTTATGTTAGAACCCATGTTGTAGATTAATAAAACGTAACTCGATTCAATTCCTTCTAGAAAATATTTTGACCAGCTCGGAAATATTGACATACAAAATTACTTCCTTTTATTTGGAACAAAATAATAATAGTATTTTGGGGGAAAAAACTGATATAAGATGAATTCAAAGTTATTACTAAGTAACCAAGTTTGTTTATAGCCAATCCAAGAGTGATCAGTGCTAATATTGTTATCTGTGGAGCTAATATATTTATAAGTTATTTGATTTTCATCGACATGTAAATGTTTCAACCGAATGGTCCATCAAAAAAGATGTCAGTCTCTTTTCCGGAGAACGGGATTTTCTCTCTCTCGTTCTTCTGCGACTGCTGCGGCAGACATAACCCGGATGCAAGTAGATGCTTTTTTTTTCGGAGGAATTCCCGCGAACAGTTACCTTTTCATGTCAACTTTTTTGGATGCTAAAAGCGGATCGATTTTGGATTCTTTTTATTTTTGGAAGCATTTTTTGCTTGCAGGAAAGAAACCCGCCATGACTTTTGCAATGCCAGAAACTGATAAGCGTAAGCGTAAGAATGAGTGTGTGCGTACGTGTGTGTTTTAGAGAGAGAGAGAGAGAGAGAGAGAGAGAGAGAGAGAAGAGAAGAGAGAGAGAGAGAGGGGGGGAGCGAAAGGAGAAGGAAGAGGGGGAAGAGGGAATAAATCGATACTTCGTTGCATTTTACGTTCTGGAATCTTTCACTTAGTTTGGCGCCTAACAAATAAAGTGGAGCAAAAATATACGGGGTGAACAGCGTTACTTTCAAAAGGCGGCGTTGCTTGCGCTTAAGACATTTCGCATCCAAACGAATTCTACATTCCTTATTTTAAAATTCATTCTAAAAAAAGTATCAATAGCTTGTTTGTTTGCCCAAAAATTAAGCAGATTTAAACATATATTTATTTGGTACGATTACAGCTTTTGAACCAGACAAAACTGACTGTTTGTTCCGGCTGTTTACGTAAACAGCCGGAAGATGCTGAAGTGCTTATCCAATCAGAAGGCGAGAAAAGTAGACAAGTTTTATTGTAAATTGATTTAATCGAAAATAGTCGATTGTTAAGGATTACAAATAGAGAAAAAAAGGAGTGAAAAAACAAAAAACAAAAAAAAATAAATAGTCAACAAATAACTGCTACCAAAGACAATAAACGTAGGTTAGGGTAAGGTTAGTGTTAGGTAAGGGTTAGAGTAAAAAAAAAATTCTGTTTTTGTCTAATTCAAAAGCTGGACCAGTACGGAAAGAACAAATATATACACATTTAATTTTCTCGTGAAAAAACAAACAATTATAAAAGTTGTTTCATTAGTTTTTTTTCGTCAAAAAATAAAATACTTTTCATGAAAATAAACATACGGTGAGTGTTTATCTTACTTTAAATGTAATTAAATAACAATGATGGGGTACCAGATGTACAGGTACATCAGGCAAAATGTAGGTTAAGAAGCTTACCTAGTCGCGTGGACACAAACTCAAAATGTCTCAAGAAACCGAATTCCAAATCAAGTTGAAATACATCTATGGTACTTACCTAAAAAGAGAAAAAAGAAAGAGATATAGAACGTTATTATTGTATATATATATATATATATATATATATATATATATATATATATATATATACGTCCATAGATAAATAAACAATAACAAATATTTATATTTGAAGATCCTCGTTAAAAAGTAGAGCACTGTAAATGGTAGTAATAACACAGCGTGACGTCACTTGCTTTATATGCATCATTCCTTCACTTATAGAAGTTGAATGTCTGTACGTCTCGCCGCCTCTAAAAGTGTTAAAATTATCATTGTTTATAAGCTGTTCAGAACTGGCCTATCGGTTAGCGACGTTGGATTGGGTTGAAAAATACTTGTAATCCAGGGTTTCGAATCGTGTGACCGGTGGTGAATAGTCGTACTTCTATGCTGATGAGTCTTGATTGAAAAAAGACGAAACGTATACGTACATAGATAAATAGACAATAACAAATATATATATATATATATATATATATATATATATATATATATATATATATATATACACATACATAGTTAATTTTCGTCTCCATAAAAGTAGTGTAAAACATATATATAAAGTTTTTATATGTATAATTTTGTAATAGCTCAATATCGTGAAACTAGAGCTATGGTATAAACTATTTTTATTTCATTTGAACATTGTCAAATGTTAGCAAGGACAGATTCACACCATTTCAGAAAAAAATGTTTTTATTTTCAGCATACAATTGTTTCGGTTTACTACCAAGATATTTATAAAAATGCTCCTGTATCCTATGCATTTATTTTTGGGGTGGCTATCTTCAGTGCTCGTATATAAAAGAAAAACAAAGAAAAAAGGAAAAAGAAAATGAACAAAGGAGATTTTCAGGTAAAGTCTGGAGTACAGTCCGTACTCATCGGCTTTTTAAATACTACTGGAGATGTTAACTTCTTAAGGTCCCTATCCCTAACCCGTCGCGGTTTCCTACCGCCATGTGTATTTCGCTATTAGTCTTTTTTAATCGTTCGTTATCGACTTCGATATTTATTCCAACTCACAGGAAATATACATAAATCTTACCGTTTTTTGTTGTTCCGACTTATTTATTTATTTTCATCCGGATTTTTTTCCATCATTTTTATCTTATTTCATATGCCTTTCCTACATTATAGATTAGCATGTCCATGGTCAAATATATATATATATATATATATATATATATATATATATATATATATATATATATATATATAGAGAGAGAGAGAGAGAGAGAGAGAGAGAGAAATGGTAGTTTGCTGGGTATAGTAGTAACATGTTAAGAAGGCTGGGGGCAATGCAGAGTGCCGGATAGGTTGTAAGCTGGAAAGAACAAAAGTAATAAATCGAAGTCGGTGGTTTTAGTATTTGTTATTCTTTTAAACCTTACATAACAGCAAGTGTGGTGTCAGCTGTTTGTGTGTTACAAGGATGATGATTAAAAATTATATTGTTATATTTCGGGAAAATCTTCCCTTTGTCAAAAACAATAAACACCAAAGGAAAAATCCGTCTGTGTAGAGAAATTCTACCACTTCGGTTTATTATTTTTGTTCCTTTCAGCTTACAACCTATCCGTACTCTGCATTGCCCTCAGCCTTCTTAACATATTACTAATATATATATATATATATATATATATATATATATATATATATATATATATATATATATATATACATGAAGAAAGGTGGGGATAAAATTATCCGACGTAATGTAAAATGAAAAAAGGAAAGCCAAAACCTATGTGATTTATGTATTCATTAACGTTTCGTCGTTATTGAAAGACTTTCTCAGAATGAAGAAAGCAATGTAGTGTTATCAGCCGTCGTCAGTCCTCTTCAAAGGACGCGAGTTAGATGGGATTGAAAGAGACTGACCATGGCTGCTAACACCACTAACACAATCATGTTTTTCGTTCTCTGCTTGTTCACGTCAACAGCCATGCCGAAGTCTGGACACTTTCTGATACATCAAAATTAATATTCTGTATGATTTTTCTATATTCCTTCCTTCATCCTGGGGAAGTCTTTCAATAAAGACGAAACGCTGATGAATACATAAATCACATAGTTTTTGGCTTTCCTTTTTCATTTTACTTATATATATATATATATATATATATATATATATATATATATATATATATATATATATATATATATGTATATATAAAATCATAAAATGGTAAAACAACAAAATAATAAATAAATGTTGAAAAAAACAACAAAATAATAAATAAATGTTGAAAAAAACATTCTACAAATGTTGGTAGCCTTACTCCTTTACATATATATATATATATATATATATATATATATATATATATATATATATATATATATATATATATATATATATATATATTTATATATATATATATATATATATATATATTTATATATATATATATATATATATATATTTGGATGCTTGAATAAAACCGCAAGGTTGAAATAAATTATTGCATCGACAATCATGTAATTTCGTGTTATTATATTTTACGTTATATATATATATATATATATATATATATATATATATATATATATATATATATATATATATATATATACACAAAGGAAAGTCAGAACAACATCGATATCGTCGGGTTTAAATCAAAACAAAGTAGACCTATGATTGGTCTCTTTTACAAAATTATGTATAGTACACGGCTGTTGCGATAATGCGAATGGTTATCGAAACAGGCAAAGAATGTTGTAAATCTAGGGAGATTTTAGGGACCACCGTTCGTTACTGCCAGTGAGCAATCACCGATGTCTTGTGTGCAAACTCCACGTGAGTGAATATAAATGAATAAATAAATATAAAAAAATGACTACGATGAACGGGATCGGTTCTATGCAAAAATAAAACAGAAAATCAATAAAAGAGAGGAAGGGATTGATGAATATTCATGATATGCAAATTGTGTAATTGTGGAAAACACTTGTTTCTTGTCAACCGGCCGCCATTATTGTCTTGCATTGGTGGACACGTCTGGAATGACGACCTGCCACTTCTGATTTGTGCCGGCATTGGAAGCCAATGGCGTCATACCTGCGGCTGGGGAGAAGGGGAGTACTGAGAAACCGCTGTTGCTAATTGTCTCATCTATAGCAACGTTGAGCCAAGATGTCTGCGCGCGGGCCCTCTCATTGGGATAGAAGATCAAGTGATAGCAAGTCTTCTCGAATCACAGATCACAGTATAAACCGAGAGAAAGCGCACTTGGAGTCGATTAGACATCAAAAGAATAAACCAGTGCAAATCCAGAAGAGACGTTAACAAATTGAATTCCGGGACACCTGAATTATCGTCACAGAATGAATCGTATTACATTAAACATTTTTAAATGTTGTTACTAGTCTCATACGTAATTTTATTAATTGTAGGTTGCTGGGTTTTAATAAAGATAGATTCGAATATTTACAAGTTTGTACATTTGGTTTCAGAATGTATTAGTTTCATGTTATTAACTAAAATTTGTCTTAAATTAGAAGAGGGCAATTATGTTTTTGTAAATGCTTGGAAATTGAGCTAGAGTTTACCAGATGCATCGTGAGGCGGTGCGAGAGGGTAGTGATTGTAAAACCACTGTTACTATTAGCTTTATTATTATCATGGGAGTTGTCAGCAGCGACTCATAATTAAGGAAATGAGAGGATTGAAAATCATGAATGGTATGAATGAAATTTGTATTCTGATAAGGACGGTTTATGGGCAGTATTTGTTTACATTGGATTTGAAAGAGGGCACGTTGTAGGGTACAGGGAAGCAGTTCCGTGATTATGTGTTCCAGAGATTGGAAGTTCTTGGGAACAAAACTCTGTTCCTAGGTATTCTCTTTGATGCTAAGCACGCTGAGATATAAAGAACAGTTCATATCTGTGATGGTAGAAAGAACAAATTCTTGCTGTGAATGTCTTACAAGGATGAACCAGCAATTGGAACTCAGTCGAGCACGTTCCATGGAAATAACGATAGAAAATTGAAAGCCTGTGAAAACTGTAAAGAAAAGAAGAGACCCCTTCCGTCGCCTCTTGTTTTTGAAGTCGATTTTGGATTCGGTCAAAGCTAGACAAGATGATCAGCATTCTCGAGTAGGAATATCTGATACAACTTTGGAGAAGTGTTGTAAAGAATAGGTCGATAAGTAAGGCTTTCTGGTCATCACGATGCTTTTTTGCAAACCAATGTGCAATCAAGAAGCAGCACGTACTGCTTCCAGCTGGGTTAGTGTAGTTCGAGAACCCAAGCCTGTGGTGACAATTAAAATCCCCAAATATATGGAGTTTGACGGTTAGATACGAGGATCGTCTATACTATTTTATATATATATATATATATATATATATATATATATATATATATATATATACATATATATATATATATATATATATATATATACAGAGAGAGAGAGAGAGAGAGAGAGAGAGAGAGAGAGAGAGAGGGAGAAATTGAAAAAGGAAAACTAAAATATATTATTTATGTATTCATCAACGTTTCGTCTTTATCACAAGACTTTCTCAGGATGATTGTCTGAAGAAAAACAAAACACAAGTACGAAATGTTTGAAATAAATAGGTGGTTGCGGGTGTTGGTTTAAAATTTGCGGCCGCTTATGAATATATATATATATATATATATATATATATATGTTTCAGTTCTTGGGAATTAAAAACAATCATATAATCGTTGCTCCCTTTTATTATACCTCGTTTCTAAATTACACTATTAAGGGGTATTTTATATTTTTGTAACTATTATTTGAAATATTTTTCCTTTTATCGTGAAGTTGAGCGTTTTCGACCATTTCTTTTCTAAATGCGATCTAAGGATGAGGCCGACTCCCATCAAAGTAAAAAAATTGCACCAGGAGTCAAGTGTGTTCTGGAGCGATACACTTTTTCTAGAAAGTTCTCCGAGAAAGAAAAATGTCCAAACGTCATCGTTAATTATAATCTCGAGGGGGTTACAACATCTATAATCGCCTCCCCGAATTAGAGGACTGACTCGATATCAAAATCCCCTCAATTTCGTTGCAGGGGAGCCTTAAACGTGAATCACTTTGTGTAACGGAAGTGCGCAAAAGTATGCGCGCTAGTTGTCCAGCCGTTTTATGGTTTCGCACTATCGCCATTTTTTTTATGAAAACGGCTGTTAATGCCGAAGCCGGCTGCTATGTCAATAAATGTTATTCAATTTTGTCGATGCGATCCGTAAAAAAATGACTGCAAAAGTAATCTTCTCGCTCCAAGCAAATAAGGGAATACACGGATACTAGAAACATGGATATGTAAAAGGAAATAGTAATGGGAATAGTGCCTTAAGATGAAACTACAGTGAGATACATCAGTAGATAGATACAAATAGATTATATAGCTATATTTATATATACAGTTATATATATATATATATATTATATATATATATATTTATATATATATATATATATAAATATATATATATATATATATATATATATATATATATATATTAATATATAAAGTAAGGTAAGCGTATATGTTTATATATTTGTATTACCGTAATCATTCTCGTTAAAACGACTTCGCACAGGATTTTTCAATCAAGATTTGTTTAATTATATTTTAACTGATATTTCGCCCCATCTGTCGCCATATATATATATATATATATATATATATATATATATATATATATATATATAGTGAATGCTTTTATTCAAACATGTACAAGGTCTGCTACACTGGCATGTCGATATTATCGATCTACAGCTATCAAGAGCTGAGGTCTCATCAGGCAGAAAGTTTTTTATGATCCAACCTCGTCGCTGAATTCCAGGAAGAACAGGAAAAGCATTCACAATACAGCTCTATATTTTTATTGAGCACTCTTTTATAAGCCACGTTTGATTTCCTTTGGATTTCTACCCTGTGGATTCTTACCCTACCTGGATTACTATATATATATATATATATATATATATATATATATATATATATATATATATATATATATATAAGCCAGGTTCAGTTTATATTCCATTCACCATGTTTTTAGTTTTTATTTCAATTTTTCACATTTCCAAAAAAACATAACATTTCTGTAGGACGTATTTTTACGGCCCGTTTCATTTGCCGTGAGCCAAACAACATTTTTATGTCAATATCGTCTCTGCAACATTACAAAATCATCAGAAAAATCCACAAAGAATAAAAAGTTGTATGATTCGTAAAAATATATCTCACAGTAATGTTATGTTTTTTGGAAATGGGAAAAAATACAAATAAAAAATAAAATAAAAACATGGTTATTGGAATATAAAATAAACCTGACATATATATGCTCTGTTGTTACCGATTGACAACAATCATCGAGCTGAATCTTTTAAAGAGACTGCTAATTAAAAGGAACTGATAGTATATTCTAATGCATATATCTTCATTATTAATTATATATATATATATATATATATATATATATATATATATATATATATATATATATATATATATCCCCGAAACCTATTAAATTCTAGAAGTGAAATAGCAAACGGCTGTTTACACAGAAATAATTTTACTTTAGGATGATATATAAATATAAAATAAAAAAAAGAAAAAGAAAAAACTGAACAAGTTAAAAATTAAAACCTAAAATAGAAATACGAGAAACCACGTGTTAAAATAAATTCGCCCGCTATATTGACACAACAAAAGAAACAGGATATAGGAAAATCGATTGTTAACAAAAAATAGGATAGGTATAGGAGCGTCACCAACAAAGCCTTTGTTCGCGGGAAGCCCAACGATTGGCTGAGGGAACAACAAAGAATCTGATTGGTTAACTAGCAAGCCATGTATATAAAAACACCTGACAAAAATAACTCCATAAATCCAGCCTGAAGATTCCCCCCCGGGGATGAAACGCGGCGGCCTCTGTGTAGCTTAATTGCCATATATATTTTCATTGCTTACTACCTAGCTCTACTTAACGTATCGAGCACTGTTGAAGTAAATACTGAAAACTGATACATAAAAATTATATCTCCTTATAATATTTTATGTGGATGCATTAAGTACTAATATATATATATATATATATATAGCTAGTTCCGATCGAGCGTTGAATACTGTACATCCATGATACTTTCTTTGCCACCCGGCTTAGTGTATCTGAATTTCAATTACTATGTGTGTCAATTGCTCGCGGCAGTATGGTCCTGAGCTTTTTTTCTTCAGATTCTATCCTGAATCTACGAACTGCGTTCGAGCCCATGCGACCGCCTGCAACCACCACTCCTACACTTATGAGCGCCCGAAACGACGTGATCTGTAGGTGAAAAACGCTTTAATATTTAATATATATATATATATATATATATATATATATATATATATATATATATATATATATATATATATATATATATATATATATATGTATATATATATTAATTTCATACTGCCTTTGAGAAGATGCGATAGCATCGAAACTTTGGTTGATTGACGTAAGGCTATAAAAGTTTAAATGTTTTATATATATATATATATATATATATATATATATATATATATATATATATATATATGTGTGTGTGTGTGTATATTTCTATTCTGTGATGGAAGGAGATAGATAGATACCCTCCCTCTTTTCTTATCAATTCGATGCTGTGTTGATAGATTTAGCCGAAATGGAGAAGTGAATGTCATTTGAGTTTTTCCTTCAGATAAGGATTGCTTTAATTCCCGAGTTATTCGATAGGCAGAAAGATAAGAAACGATGGCTTCTTCAAGGGTCGATGTTTCGTACCCATGTGCCCTCTGGAAGGGGAGCAGAGAGGGGAAACATTAGGAGTAACCAAAGTTTTTCTAAAATGTCGTCAGCTGTGAACTAAATTGATGCGGCCATTTCATCTGCGCGTTTTTATAAACTGAAGCCCGTCAAAAATGCTGTCTCAATCTTAAAATTTACAAGCCGACAAAATGCTCTTTTAAATTTGACAGAGCGATCTAAATTCTATTTCAAACTTTAGCTTGACAGACCAATAACACTACTATTTAAAACTAAAAATTTAAAGACAAAAAACAATGCTATTTCAAACGTAAGCATGATAGACAAAAAAAAGTATTTAAAACTAAAGTTTGACAGATCAATGAGAATTCTATTTAAAAGCTGTGCTTTACTGACCAAATAAAACTTAAAACAATGTTATTTAAAATTTAACAAAAATTCATTCCAAACTTAACAGACCAAAGAAAATACTATTTGAAATTTAAGATTTACAGACAACAGAAAATGATAACATGAATTGTGAACAAATACATTGAAGACATTGTCAAGGCTGCAGCAACGAAGGTGATCCCCCTCTACCGTGCTAGTAAACTTCTGACACCTGACATTATCCTGTATCTCTACAAAGCCACCATCCGCCCATGCATGAAATAGTGTTGCTACATCTGGGCTGGTGCATCATCCACTAGTCTCTCCCTCTTGGACAAGGTCCAGAAAAGAGTTGCTATTCACCAAGCTCCATCCCCTGTCCCATCGCCGCAATGTTGCTTCCGTGTGTTTGTTTTACAAGTACTTCAATGGATTGTGCTCCGATGAACTGGCTGCTCTGGTCCCCTCTCGATGTAAATACACCAGACCAACCGGACAATCTGATAAATCCCATCTATTTACTGTGGAGGTCCCCAGATACCGGAGAGCCTTCTACTCCAATAGATTCTTTCCTCATGTTGCTGGCCTTTGGAACTCCCTCCGTACTCCCTGTTTCCCCGACTGTACCGATATGTTTAAAACTAATGTAAACATCTCGCTGCACAGCTCTCAATTTAGGATGACCTCCATAACTTCCACCTTAATTCTTAGTAGCCCCTTACGTCTACAGTGGTCGCCTGCCCTGTTTGGGGTGAACTATGTTAAAAAAATCAGTTCAACAGACGAAAAACTGCAATTTTTTCACAACACAAATGATATTTATAACTTGATAGTTTTGATCGATAGAAATGTATAAATATATATTGACAGATTGATTGATTAATAGATATAAATATATTGGAATCGATCGATTGATATCGATTATAGATTGATATCGATATAAAACATATATGTAGATATTCAGATGGTTATAAAGAATCTAGAATTGCTCGCTCGCTTGTATTTTAAACGATAGATATTAATATACTCGGACAGATATCGATATATAAGTAAATATATAGAAACATACTGAAGTATACAGACTGAAAGAAAGAAAGAAAGAAAGAAAGAAGAAAGAAAAGAAGAGGGAAGAGTAAGGGCGGAAAGAAGAAGAAGAAGAAGAAGAAGGAGTAGAAAAGAAGTAGGAGGAAAAAAGAAGAAGAAGGCGAATAAAGAAAAGGAAAGATGGAAAGAATAAGAACATGAAAGAGAATAAGAGTGGGAGAATAATAAGAAAGGGAGGACCAAGAAGAAAAAGAAGAAGAAGAAATAGAAGAAGAAAAAGAAGGAGGAGGAGAATAAGAAGAGGGAAAAGAAGCATAACATAACAGTACTGGATATTTGTGGAGGCTTGTTGTCACTCAGACCACAAGGAACACCAGTGGTTGCTGTCGGTGATTGCCTTGTGTGATAACTCCTAGTGAGCAGAAATAATAATAATAATAATAATAATAATAATAATAATAATAATAATAATAATAATAATAATAATAATAATAATAATAATAATAAAAAGAAGCTAAAAGAAATAAAACCCAGGAAAACAGTAAACGCAGACTGTGTGGACAAAGAGACGAAACAGTAAATCATAATAAGTGACTGCAGCAAACTAGCCTAAAAGGATATAAGAACAGACATGACTGCGTGGAGAAAGCAGTACACCGGGAACTGTACAAACAATTGAATTTCGAAACCGCAGACAAATGGTACAAACATAAACCAGAAATAGTACTGGAAAACGAAAAGCACAAAATCATCTGGGATATGGATATACAAACAGATAAACTCATACAAGCAATGAGCCCGGATGTTATAATAATCGACAATAAGGAAAAATCTGGCAAAATCGCCGTTCCAGCAGACCACAGAGTGAAGATCAAAGAGACGGAAAAATTAAGTAAATACATGGAACAAGCCAGAAAACTGAAAGGAATATGGAGCATGAAGACAGTTAGTATAATACCAATAATTGTAGGAGCACTAGGAACAATCCCAAAAAACCCGGGGAAAAGAATTGGGAGAAATTGGAATCAAAGGGACCATCGAAACCATACAAAGGACGGCAATGATAAAAACAGCTGCAATCTTAAGAAAAATCCTCGAATGTGGAAACCAACCCGCATAAGCTACGAATGGTAACCATTCACATGAAAGTACAAGAAGAGACTAAAATTACGGGGAAAACACCACCGCATGAACAGAAACTGCTAGAAACATCATAAGCTGACCCCCCCCACCCTCTAAAAGAAATGGCGCCGGCCTAGGCTGAAACTATACAAAATATCTGTAGACGATGACCGAGGGGGGACAGCACTAACCAGACCTCCGTTGAAAGAGTGCGGTGAGTGCTGAGACCTTGGGGAGGTTTATTGCCACCCAAATCCGAAAGAGGACCAATGGTCCTTACCAGGGAGAAATAAATGGTAAGCGGCTGCTGCGATACCACAAGGTCACTTGTTATCGAAAAGAGGTGTTAAGTACTGGAAATCTGTGGAGGCTTGTTGTTACTTAGACTCCAGGGAACATTACTGGTTTTTGTCGGTGAGCAATCACTGACGATGACTTGTGTGATTACTCCTAGTGAGGAATAATAATAGTAATAATAATAATAATAATAATAATAATAATAATAATAATAAATGAAGAAAAAAAGAAAAAAGAAAAAAGAAGAATAAAGAAAATAGAAGTAAAAAGAAGAAGAAAAAGAAAAAGAAATAGAAGAAAAAGAAAAAAAAAGAAGAGAAAGAAAAAGAAAAAAGAAGAAGAAAAAGAAAGAGAAATAGAAGAAAAAAAGAAGAAAAACAAAAAGAAGAAGAAAAAACAAGAAGTAGAAGAAGAATTAGGAGAACAAAGAGAAGAAAGAAGAAGAAGAAGAAGAAGAAGAAGAAGAAGAAGAAGAAGAAGAAGAGGAAAAACTAAGATAGTTGGAGAATAGGGAGAGAAGATTGAAAATGTCAAATGACAGTGAACGAGATAAAAGTGAAGCCTGGACAAGGATATTATGATTGTTGCAGATGTTTGCGATGATTGATTCGGAACAGACGACCTTTTTCATTTCTCTTATCATTTCTTTTCAAGAAACGATGAAGATTGATTCCTTTTTTAGTTTTGATAAACATCAAATTTCTGTTATGGGAAATGATGAGAATAAACAATAAAAAACGGAAAGAAAATTTACAGATAAAATAAGAGAAACATATAAACTACAACCCTCGCTTCCCTTATTTTGTCATTTAGTCCTCACATCTCATCAGCGATGTTTCTGACAAAGGGGGAAGAATTGCTGTTTTCTGGGTCGGTATCAATCCATCTAACATTTATTGTTGTTGGTTAGTTTTTGATCTTGAAGTAGTATTTTTTTTAGCTCCTTTCATCAAGTGGCTTCATACCTTGTCTCGAGCGATTTCCATAAAAAAATAAGGGAAAAGCTATTCTAACACTAATACTTTGGTACTTCCGCAGTTTCCGAACATTTTGTCGGCATAATCCGGCAGGTTACGTAAACCGCCGGAAGATGCCGGAAAACACTTAGCCAATCAGATCTCAGCAGCCAAGAACTGGCAATGGCGAACAAATATTGCAGAAAATTCAACAAGTTATGGAAATTTGTTAAAGTCATCATGATTTTACCCTTCATCCTCCTAAAACAATTATTCACTTTTATTAGCGCAGATTGCTAAATCGTACTCTGTTGAGCACCTTCCTTCCATTCCCCCTGTCTCTTCTTCTTTGCTGTCGTCTGCGCTAACGTCCACAGAAAATCTGAAAGAAAAAATCAACCTAACCCTAACGTAACCCTAACCCTAACCCAATCGACTAAAAAAAATAGTAGACAAGAAAAGAAATCATTAATAAAAATTGTTTGCATTATATTTTATTCGTTAAAAAATAAATATTTATTCATGCAACTTTTTTGCTTGATTTGAATGATTTTTAGTTAATTTCTAAAATTCTTTAAAAAAACACATATTTTTCAATTAATTTTTCATTATATTTTTATTTTGTAACAAAAATATTCTTTTTCATTGAAATTACAATACGATGATTGTTTTCTCTTCTATTTAAATATTTTTCCTTTATTTTTAAAGTTCGCTAGCCAAAACAAATGACGATGTTTTCGTTCTGCACCTTCCGACGGTTTACGAAACCTGCCGGAATATGCCGACGAAACGTCAGTTGTAGCGCGGTCCGTAAACTGAAGATATACCGATACTTTAATACGTACGCTCCTTCCTTTTGTGTTACGTTTGTTATAAGGAAGAGGAAATCTTATGATTAAACTTCCGGTTGGGGAGTTAATAAAGAAGGAGGGGCTTGGTATGAAATGGAAGAAAGCAGAATATGGTGGGACGAGGAAGAAGATACGATAGAAAGAGAGAAAGAAAAAGAGAGCATAGACAGCAAAGGAAAAGAATGCCGATCCATGATGATTTCCATTGAAGACTCCGAGCTTATCCAAAATAAAAAAGGAACCAATAAATAAATTTCATCAAGAGTTTTCTGATATATATTTCCGCTATTCGAATATATATTTTCGCTATTGTCGCTTTCCAATCAGCTGGTTGTATTTATCAAAATATGCGTTTGTTTTACACAATGTTGATTTTACAAATATTTTTTGAATAAATCACAACATGTCAAAACAAACTCAGCCTTAAATTCCCTATTTTGATTCATCTACACAGAATATATATGGGGATACTTATTATTATTTCTTCAACAAGCGGAGTTTCGCTCAGTGCAAATTGCTTTGCCTTTATAAATAGTTGAATTCGTTTAAAGTATCGTAGATGAAATTTAAAAATACATAATATTTATAAAAACAATACATATCGGAAACTTGTGGGGTTTTGCTCAGTGGTAGTGTGTCGGGCTTCCGTCTCTCTATGTCCCGGTTTCGAATGTTGCAAGGTTCAGCTACGCTGGTGAGTCGTAACACGACCAAACACGTGATCATGATAATTGAATTACAATATATATATATATATATATATATATATATATATATATATATATATATATATATATATATATAT
>OY744519.1:219223990-219256490 GCA_963556195.1 Sepiola atlantica
TTTCGGTGGGAAGGTAGGGGGTTGACAAATCTACAACATTCTCTCCCTTCCATAACGAGAACATTTCTCTAATGGCGAGTAAGACGTTTAACAGTATCAGGGCATATGTTGGGCAATAGAAGTGGGCCTAGTATGGAATTTAATACAACACGGGGACCAATAATGTTAAGTATAAAACTAAAATAAAAAGACAAAATCCCACATTTTCTTGTTCGCAATCTCAATCTCTCTCTTTTCCTCTCCAAATACGGTTTAAATAGTATTATCGCCTGTAGTGATATTCTCTTTTGTTTATAATGGACTATTCCCATTTTCGTATTTTTTCTCTTTTTTATTTCTGTGGACTTTTTTATAATCGTATATATATATATATATATATAGGCAGATAGATAGATAAATAGATAGATAGATTTGTAGATAGATAGATAGATAGATAGATAGATAGATAGATAGATAGAATAACAGACTTAGCATATAATTTTCGATTACACCCCCACATATTAAAACAATAAATAAATATTATATACATAATATTTATAAAAAGATTAAGCGAATAACACACTTAGTATATAAACTGGGAGTTACATAAATAAATTAAATAATTTAATTTCAATAAATGTAACAAAAACAATTTCATCACTTAAATGAAATAAATAAATAAAAAATAATAATTTTATTCTATTTGCTGCGGGCGATATTGATATTTACTGCGGTATAACAAAATAAAATAAAAATTACCTGTCCACATAGATTTCAAGAGATCTGAAACACCTACTATTTGATAAAGAGGTCTTTCCTCGAAACATATCATGAAACACGGTCACACACATTAGATCAGTTTAGAAGTCTTGCCTAATCAAGTTAAACAAAAATAAATAATAAACACTTGTGATAATACTTTTCAATATGAATAAATATATAGTTTTGTAATTTTATTCATGAAATTCTCTTTTAACGTCAATAGCGGTTTTTATGTGAGGTATGAATCGCCTACATGCAAGGATCTGATGGCCATTTTTATACTGAACATGGAAACTTAAGTATTATTTTGTGCTGTGAGGGTGGCCAATAACCATTTTCTGAACTACACACATACTAGACCAAATGAGGAAGATATGGGGAGCGACGAGGCCAAATGTTAGGGACCATGTGATCATTAAAATGGTGTTGGATTAAAAAATGTTTAGGAGACTATGAACTAAGATTAAACGATTTTCCTTTATATTTTCTCTCGTAAAATGACCTTTCCACGTATGACACTTGTAGTTGATGTTTCTGTGAAGGACATTTTGAAGATTGAAGAACAAAGAACGCCGCAGCAACAGCTAAATAAGAGATATAATAATATATAGATGTCTGGCGCATTTAAAATGAGGATATATATATATATATATATATATTTTTTAGAGTTCAACTCATTGATAGATTGTTGAATCTTTTGAAGTTGACGACGCCCAGATGAAGCAAATCACACGCTCAGGTGACACTCAATTTGGCATACCGTCGCGGGAACAAAATGGCTCATAGATCAAACAGAAAACAATTGTATCAAGGTTTGCTTTGAGGTACATCGTATTAGCGCAACGAGATTACTCCGGGGGTGGGGGTCAGAAAAAACTACTACCACCACTACCACCACCATCACCACTCCTCCTCCTCCTCCTCCTCCTCCTCCTCCTCCTCCCCAAGCTCCTTCTCCTCCTCCCCTCCTCCTCCTCCTCCCCCTCCCCCTTCTCCTTCTCCTCCTCCTCCTCCTCCTTCTCCTCCTACTACTACTCCTACTACTACTACTACTACTACTTTCTATGCTATTAAAATGTTCTGGTGTTTTCGGAGTTTGTTTGCTCCTACACCAATAGAAACACGCGACTGGTTGACAAAAAAAGGGATAGGCTGATTACACATTGCTAGTGCAGTAAGTTTTACGATGTCAACCATCAAGTACTAATCTCACGTAAGTCTACAGCATGGCTCACAGATAAAAAAAAACTATTGTGCTACAGTTTGCTTTGGTAAAGAGATTAAGTGAGGTTTGACATCGTAAAAACCTACTGCCTTATTAGTGTGTAGTCTGCCTATTCCTTATTTGTAAACTAGTCGCGTGTTTCTATTTGCGTACTATTAACTCCGAAATATAGATATAATAACAATATGCAAGACATTTAATGTTCGTACGTACGTTATGAACGTTCACACAGTAATGTAAATGACTGCATAGGGGGGGGGACTGTCGTACGAACTTCGAAAATACCATATATATAATAATACGTAATGCCAGTATCCTGGTTCGAATCTCGCGTAAGTCTACAGTCATTTTTTTTATTTTAACTCGATACCTATTTTTATAAATTTAAAGAAATTAACATAACATGATGGCATAAAAACATTGCATGGATATTTAAAAAAAAACTAAGTGACCTTTTTAGATAAGTGAACTTTTTAGTGTTCGGGGTTCGTGCCCGCCGACCGTTGGGAATTAGCTCCCTGCACTGAAGATTGCGTTAGCATGACACATCGATGTCTGTAGGTAATAAATAATTAATATTTATTTATAAATATTATTATAAGCCCCCCTCAACCAAAGGCCAGCCACTCTTGGTGACTTTAATAACAAGCAGTACTAATTGCGAAATGCACGATCCGAATACATTCGTTGATCACTCTAAAGTGTTTGGGTAAATTTAGCCGCCGATTCGCTATTTACAAAGTTATATTCCTCCCTAATTAATAACTAGTTCACTATGGCCGAGGGGTTAAGAGTCTTGACTACAAATCAGTGGCGATTTGTGATCGGGGTTCGCGCCCGCCGACCGTTAAGAATTAGCTTCCTGCACTGAAGATTGCGTGAGCAGTAAACTGATGAACGATGTCTGTAGGTAATAAATGATTAATATTTATTTATAAATATTATATATATACATATGTATATATATATATATTTTGTAGATACAAAGTTTTAATAAACAATCAAATAATATAAGACGCACTGCTATTATTATTATTATTATTATTATTATTATTATTATTATTATTATTATCTATAGTGAGGATTTTTTAAATAATTTTTATTATAAAAGAGGAATAAAGAACCACGAGAATGGGAACAAAGATGAATCACTTCGTAACTTTCTTCTTTCTTTTTCTCTACAAGGATTGTTTTTTTGTTTTTTTAAACGAGTATTGAGAAAAAAAGGTAAAAAAAAGTTCTTTATTCCTCTCATAAATTATATAAATAAAATCCTCACTATAGATAATAATGGCCGTGCGTCTAATATTATATATATATATATATATATATATATATATATATATATATATATATATATATATATATATATATATATATATACGTAGATTATTTGTGATTGTTTTTGTTTTGGGCAATAGCGACCGGTGTTTTTTACGGGTCGTTCCTATTTTTCGCTACCCTGAGCGTTTTTCATTTTATTATTTAAGAATATGCACATGTGCGTATCTTTCTTATTTTAATTCGCCCTCAATCGGACGAGTCAGTAATTGTTTGTATAGATTTTATAAAATTAATTAATCAATCTATAAAATATATATATATATATATACTAATGTGTATAACATTAGTTTTTATTTTGATTTTTACGGTGTTTTTTATGAGATGTAGGGCGACTTTGTAGGGCGACTTTGTAGGGCGACTTTCTAGGGAGACACACCCTGAATAGTATATAATATAACTCAGAAAAATACCAAATTTATTACATAATTATGTACACACATTCACAAAGTTTAACATCAACAAATGTATGATGTGTACATATGTTTCAAATATATATATATATATATATATATATATATATATATATATATATATGTATATATCTATCTATCTATATATATATATAATTATTTTGGTGTATATATAGAACGTTGTTCCCTGAATAAGTAAGGTTTAAAAAAATGTTAAATTAAAAGTTCTAGGAGTACACTATTGAGCTACAACATAAACATTTCTGTTAACTAAAAGAACTTTGTATTCATATAAAAAAATGTATATATATATTATATTTCTTTGCATACATATATATATATGGAGAGAGAGAGAGAGAGAGAGAGAAATATGTACACTAGGGGAGGTCGATTTTGAAACTGTAAATTATCGCACTCGAAGAAAGTTGTCAAATAATGTCAAAAGTTACCACAAGAAATATTTTTCTTCAAAACGTTGTATTTATTTGAGCATTGCAACTTTAAGATCAAATAAATCGAGATTTTTTCTCACAGCCTAGATTTCACCGGCAGAAGTATCGCCTTAAATTAAACCCGGGGTTTAACAAAAAAAAGTAATACATTACTTAATAATAAATATTTTAAAGTTTATTATTCCTTTTCTTAAGAAATTAAATGTACATATTCAAATTAAAAAGGAATAAAACACTATAATATTTAATTTTATATATAAATAATTATTTATTTACATAGGCGTTTTATTTATTGGATATTTTTTATGGTATTCACCGGTTGAAAATTCAACGAGCGAATTTGAATTCACGTGTTGATTCTGTGTTTACAAATTTAATTATCACAAATATATATTGAATTGTCGAGCGCTGGCTTATCTAATCCCTTTTTTCTCGACCTTTTGTCACACCTTACCTTGTGGGAGTTAGATAAATAAAAACTAGTTCAGCCAGGGTTTTTTGCTCCACCAAATAAACCAGTATCGTCCGGGTCTTTGGGTCTGGATTCACGCCCGTCTATTGGGGCTTGTCCGTCCTGTGCAGTTCTAGGATGTGCACCTCCTAGGTTTTGCCTTCCCTCTTTGGGGAGAAGTAAGTTTATTGCTTACTGTCTGAGGCGGCCCTACCGGGGAATGCCGACGGAGCTGCCCAGGCAATTTTTAAATTGCCAGAGTGCTCACCTCTCGAGCACTGGCTTTCTCATCCCACTTTCCTGACCTTTTGTCAATCTTACCTTGTTGGAGATAGATAAATAAAATCTAGTTCAGCCAGAGGGTTTTTACCCCACCAAATAAATCGGTATCGTCCGGGCCTTTGGGTCTGGATTTACGCCCGTCTATTGGGGCTTGTCCGTCCTGTGCAATTCTAGGAGGTGCACCCTCCCAGGCTTTGCCTTCCCTCTTTGGGGAGGAGTAAGTTTATTGCTAACTGTCTGAGACGCCTCTACAGGGCAATGCCGACGGGGCTGCCCAGTCAATTTTTTAATGGCCAGAGTGCTCACCTCTATAGCGCAGGCTTATCTTATCCCACTTTCATGACCTTGTGTCAAATCTTACCTTGTTGGAGGTAGACAAATAAAACTATTTCAGCCAGGGGTTTTTACCCCACCTAAAATATTATATGTATTGGAGTTGATGGGAGAATGGATAAGGACACATTGATGTATAAGGAAATTGTGGATGAAAATAGACAGAGAATTATGAAAAAAACTAAGGGACCAGAACACCATTTAACTTTTACAAAAGAAACACCATGTGAAAGTAAATATCTGACACAGAGTTCTTCCTAATAGTGGTGCAACAGGGGCTGTTCATGCAGATCAAGTGGTGGATGTTTTGCATGAATTCCACAGTGAGAACAGTATCAAGGCTATACTTGTTGACAACACTAATACCAACACAGGTTGCGAAGGTGGAATGGTTGCAATTTTAGAAAAAAAACTTTTTAAAAATCTTCACACAATTGGTTGCTCTTTGCATCATAATGAACTACCTTTCAGAGCCCTTTTTAAAAACATAGATGGTTGCGCAAAGGGCCCTACAACATTCAGTGGCCCTCTGGGGAAATTATGCTCAAATGATTGCCATGATTTACCCCAAATATCATTTTCCACTATTAGCAATCCTCTAGAGTCAATTTTTAAAATTGATGAAATACATGATCTTAGTTCTGACCAAAGACTCCTTTATGAATACACAGTAGGTATTTCTAGAGGTAAGGTTGACTCTAGATATACCTCCTGGAAAATTGGTCCTTTAAACCAAGCAAGATGGTTAACTTTGGCCATCAGGCTCATGTGTTTATGGACTCGTGGTGCATACCCACAAAGGCACACAACAAAACTACACTATGTAGTAAATTTTATTGTAAATGTGTATGCCACTTCTTGGTTTGAAATTAAAAGAAATAGTAAATTCCACAATCAGCAAGTGCACATTTTTAATATGACCCAGAGGATTAAGGAGCAGCCTCAGGAAATCCAAGATATCACATTTAGAAATATACAAGGTAATACATTTTGTTTATAGCCTGAAAACTTTCTATATTCCATGGTTAAATCTGAAGAGATTGAAGTAAGAGAAGAAGCTTTAAAAAGAATTTTGGCCATTAGGTAAGTAATTTTTATTCATATATTTCTGACTCAATTATTTATTCCAATTTATAGAATGATTTTTAAAGATTTTATCTAATTTCACCATAATTATTAAAGCAGTACAGATTGGAATTTTTTAATAATTCAATTAATTAATTAGTTCTTCCAGGAGTGAGGAGTCAACCAAAAAAAGATTAAAAAGAATACCACCTATTAATTTTAATGCCACACATTGGACATAATTAATAGATTTAAAATTATGCTGCATTTTTGGCATTCTCAGGGCGTGGAACGGGCAGTTAAGTTAATAACAGAAGCTTCACAAACTGTATATGGTTTTGAAGCAAGGCATCAACACATTACAGCCAAAGTTTTGAGTCAGAAATTGAGACCAGCATTTTTGTCTAAGGGGTCTTATATGGAGCAATGTGACTCTCAATATTAAGCTCCATTAAAATAGTGTTAGGTTTTTCCTTATTTCTTTGCTTGTTATATTTTCACTTATAACAGAAAAAAATCATTTTTTTAGGTATTCTAATATTACTGTTTAATTCATAACGTTAAAAGGTAGTTTACAAAAGCAGATACTGAAAATGAGGGGGGGGGCAAATTTTCAATTTGAAGATTTCTTTAATTAATATCATTTTTATAAAATAAAAGGACATTCGCTGATTTTAAATGCACAAATTATTTGGTTTTCACACCAGTATTCAAGCAAATCTTGCAAAAACGAGGAATTTTCAGTATATTGTTGTCTACGATCTTTGATACCAAACGCTCAAAAAACCGCTGAAGTTTTTGATCTAATTTTTTGCATGAGTATTTAATAGGTCTATATACAACTTTCGGTACGTGCCTTTTTTTAATATTAAAAAAAAAGTGTAAAATCGACCTACCCTAATGTACACGTACCTAGTATATATATATAATATATACAAAGCCTGTCTAAACATTATCAAACCTTAGGCCAGAAACATATTTCAAATACGTGCCGGGTTTGTACCCTAGTCTCCTTCAAAGTAGGCCCCTTGTGCTGGCACACACTTAGCCCAACGATCCATCCACTGCCGGAAACACCTCTGGAAGTCTTCTTTTGGAATGGTGTTCATCTCCGCCGTCGCGTACCGCATTATCACTTTTTTCGCACCCTCTCAACAACAGCTGCACTCCGAGCAGTTTGGGGCTTGCCAGAACGCTGGTCACTCTCCGCTGATGTGCGACCATTTTTGAATCGGTTGAACCACTCCTTAATTTGTGTTACACATCGCATGCTCTCCAAACACCTACTGAATCTAACCCGTATACACACACACACACACACCCACACACACACACACATATATATATATATATATATATATATATATATATATATATATATATATATATATATATATATATATATATAATTTACCGCCGCGTATAATCTGTGTGTGTGGCAGGTGTATTACAAAAGACTTTTACAGGAATAAAGACGCCTTTCAACTCCTTATCGGCAAACTAGCTGGGTGATATTCCATTTTTTAAACCTAGCGGATTTCCACCCGTAATCACACCCGGCCTTAACTGGGAACATTAAAGCGATCATCAATAATAAAAAAGAGATTTTCAGCCACGTCCGTTTCCACCCGACTAACACCGGAAACTAACCACAGGAGAAAAAAATCGGCTTTTTTTTTCTTTCCAGCTCGATGGACAGGGAAAAAGACAGTGAACCCGGAGATCAAGTGTCCTTTACGATCGGCAAAAAACTATCACACAAAAGAGGGAACAACGGACCTCCAGGAAACCCTGCCTCGGCAGCGAAACCCGCTCAAGGGTCTAAAGAATAGGCGGGTTTTTAAACAATGGCTTCTACTCAGGAGGTAAAAGGCTGTGGTTGAAAAAGGAAAGGTTGGATTGTGACGACAGATAGCTGTGTAAGCTTTTAGCTAAATAAAAATGTTAGACTATTAAAAGAATTTCCAACGCTATTGATAATGTTTAACGATTTATTTATGTATTATTATTATCGCTATGTTTGAATTCATGTTTTGAAACATGACGTAAATCATAAATCTATGACGTCACGTCAAAGCTATAATTATTTTGTTATCATATATTTGATAAGATCATTTTTTAAAGAATCTAAATAGCTCAGTTCGTAGAACATCAGATTGAAGAACTCAAGTGTCCCGGTCATGGCATCCGCTTTATTTTTTTTGGAATTTATTATTTAGTATTAATCCAATATTTTCCATTTCTAAAAGTACTTAAGACATTTCTTTAAAAAAAATGTGATTGACGGACCGACAAACACACAGAAAATGTTTATTTTTTATTTTAAAGGTGTTTTTTTTAGTCTGATGAGTCATAACTGTCACCCTACCTGAGAGTTCAACATTCAAACTTCTCGGTCTAACATTCACAGGCAACATGAATTGGAACAAATACATTGAAGACATTACCAAGGCTGCTGCAAAGAAGTAGAACACCCTCTACCGTGCTAGTAAACTTCTCAAATCTGACATTATCCTGTATCTCTACAGAACCACCATCCGCCCATGCATAGAGTATTGTTGCCACATCTGGGTTGGTGCATCATCCACTAGTCTCTCCCTATTAGACGAAGTCTAAAAAAGAATCGCCAACTTAATATGCCCCTCACTATCCACCAAGCTCCAGCCCCTATCCCATTACCGCAATGTTGCATCCTTGTGGATGTTTTACAAGTACTTCAATGGATTGGCTGCTCTAGGGCCCCCTTGACGAAAATACATTCGACCAATCCGACAATCAACTAAATCCCATCCATTTACTGTGGAGGTCCTCAGATGCCGGAGAGCCTTCTACTCCAATAGCTTCTTTTCTCATGCTGTCGGCCTCTGGAACTCTCGCTGCTCTCTGTTTCCCCGTCAGTATCGAAATGCGGTGGTTTGCAACTACTGGAAACAGACATCCCGCTGCACAGCTCTCAATTTAGGAGGATCACTTAAACCTACACCCTAATTCTTACGTTTACAGTGGCGGCCTGCTTTGTTTGGAGTGAAATTTGTTAAAAAACAAAAACAAAACAAAAACAACTCAGGGATAAGGGTTAATGAGATAGTCAGTTGGTGATGAACAATATTATGAGAGGATTTGAAATGATAGCTGGGATAGGCAGAATTTTATTAAAGGGGACGGATCGACGAATATTTGTTGACATTATTCTAGAAAACTGTTTCTAAAAAGAAAGCTATTAATTTATCGATATCTAATTGGAGACCGGAACCGGATGCAACAAATAATATCCGGTAATTATGATCTGCATTTGTGGCATCGTTCATTTGAGGCAGAATTCATTTAGCACACATTCCCGAATAAAGAGCGGAAACTTTAGACTTTTCTTCACGGATTTGTACTCAAACGAAAATGTTCTGCTTATCTATCTTATCTATCTAATTTAGGTCCCCCTCTCTCTCCCTCTCTCTCTCACTCCCTCTTCATCCTCTCTCTCACCCTCTCCCTCACTCCCTCTTCATCCTCTCTCTCCCCCTCTCCCTCACTCCCTCTTCATCTTCTCTCTCCCCCTCTCCCTCACTCCCTCTTCATCCTCTCTCTCCCCTTCTCCCTCACTCCCTCTTCATCCTCTCTCTCCCCCTCTCCCTCACTCCCTCTTCATCCTCTTTCTCACCCTCTCTCTCTTTTATTCTCCCTTTCTCTCATCCGTTCTTTCTCTCTCTTTCATTCTTATCCTCTCTCTCTTTTATTCCCTGACTCGCTTTCTTTCATTCTCCCTCTTTCATTCTCCCCCTCTCTTTCATTCTCCATTTCTTTTTCATTCTCCCTCTCCCTCTCTTTCATTCTCTCTCTCTCTTTCATTCTTCATCTGCATCTCTCTCTTTCATTCTCTCTCTTCCATTCTCCCTCTCTCTCCCATTCTCCCTCTCTCTCCCTCTCTTCCATTTCCCCTTCTTTCCCTCCTACTCTCCCTCCCTCTCTCTTCCTTTTCTCCCCCCTTCTCTCATATACTTTTACACTTTATAACTCTTCTATTTTGTTGTCCATGCTCCCGGAAAACGCCTGGTATCCCTGCTAGTTGGTAGTAGGTGAGAAGAGGAGTTATAATACTGATAAGTATTTTTAAAAGAGGACGCGTATTATGTTACTAGTGGTATTCATCCGGCGTTACCCGTGCGGAGCTATATTGCTGGTCGGAAATAATTTCAAATAGAGTCACGTTTACAACTTTTGCCTTGAAAAGAAAAGTTAAAAATAACATTCGCAATATGAAGTCGAGTAATATTTAAAAAAAAAAACTGTTAGCGCGGTGGTGTTTTCTAAAAAAAAGTGCTGCGGTTGGCTAGAAATACGGATAATTAAGGAAAGAGAGAGAAGGGGAAGAAAGAGAAAGACGGGGGGAAGAGAGCGAGAGAGAGAGAGAGAGAAAGGCAGAGAAAGGGGGAAGAGATAGAGAAAGAAAAAGAGACAGAGATAGTGGCACGGAAGTTTTCTTTGCTCTTTAAACAGATGCTCTTCAGTAGTTTTTGCCTTCGAGGAAGAGTGTTTGTCAAAGGTCAAGGAGATCTTGGCAGGAAGCTGCGACCTTTCGCTGGTTGAAGTGGCAACCTTTCATGTGCGTGACTGTCCTTCATGGTTTAATACGTTTTTTTAAAGTAAAAATGTTACAAAGATTTTTCTCAAAAGAAAATGGCTGAAAGGACACCAACTTCCGGTTTGTCTCAATACACTTATTCAGTCAAAATACATCGATCGTCTGCAAACCCGTTTTCTTTCTCTCTTCCTAGCTTCAAAGTATTTTAGTAATGTACGATAATTGTTGATCTATGTCATTGTGTATATCTATATATTTACCTATGTCTGTTTATCTATCTATCTATCTATCTACTTTTTCATTTTTGATCTATCTATCTATCTATCTATCTATCTATCTATCTATCTACTTTTTCAATTTTGATCTATCTATCTATCTATCTATCTATCTATCTATCTATCTATCTATCTATCTATCTATCTATCTATCTATCTATGCCTGTTTATCTATCTATCTATCTATCTATCTACTTTTTCAATTTTGATCTATCTATCTATCTATCTATTTATCTATCTATCTATCTATCTACTTTTTCAATTTTGATCTATCTATCTATCTATCTATCTATCTATCTATCTATCTATCTATCTATCTGTTAAGTTCGATCACACTTATATATTCACGGCATACGAATGTATGTGGTTCTGCTTCGTGGAACAGCCTGTCAGAGGAGGTTGTGACGATGACTACCATATCCAAGTTTGAAGAGAAGAAAAGAAAGAGGGAAGGTGAAAAGAAAGAGAATAAAAAAGAGGAAAGAGAAGAAAAGTAAAAGAAAATAGAAGAAGGGAAGGAAAGGACAGAGAAGAATAGAGATAGACAAAGAGAAACAAGGAGAAGAAAAAGTAAACAGAAAAATGGGAAGAAAAAAGGGAAGAACAAAGAAAAAGAAGGAAATACAGGAAAAGGGGAAAACAAGGAGAATAAAGATATCGAATAAAAAGGGAAAGGAAAGAGAAGAAAAGGGCAAGACAAAGAAAAAGAAAGAAAAAGAAGAAAAATAAGAGAGTAAAAGGAAACAGAAAGGAAAAAGGTTCGTTTAAATAACATATCGAATCTGGCTTTTCAAACCTGCCAGATTCTTATACTGTCTGGCAGAGCAATTGCAGTGTTGTATCTGGAATCTGCTCCGCTGAACTTAATTCACTTATACCCTTATACCCCAACTTATCTGACTAGAAGCAAAATCCTACCCCTTCATTGTAGATGTCCCTCGATGCCGGAATATGTTCTATTCTAATAGAGACAAGATCACTTGTCTCACAAATTCCCTCCCTAATCCCTATTTCCGAGCTTCTACTAACATGCAGAATTTAAATGTAATGTTAACAAATAGCTAGCTGCATACCTCCCCACCAAGATGAACCCTCTATAAATGTGGCTCTTGGCACAGTAGGCTCTTACGCTTCAGTGGCAATATGCCTTGTTTATGACGAACAACAAAAAAAAGTTCTAACGCTCGACTAAGTCATGGCCCAGAATTGCACAGCTGCTAAGACTTGTTATAGGTATCGCCTTGGACGTGACTTACTTCGCTAATAATTCAAACAGCCTTCATCTGACTGCGTTTTTTCCAGACAAAGCCGGAAGTGACTCTTACTATCCTTTGCTGTCCCCTTACCGGGCCCCATGAACTAATTTCCCTACTCAAGTATCTTGACCTTTCTCTATATCTTGGACGTGGAAAGAAAAGCTGGACCGATATGCCAAATTGGCTGCAAATCGGGCGTGTGATTCGCTTTATCTGAGCGTCGCCCTCTGATTTTTTTATGACAGAGGTCGGCCATCTTTTTAGTTTTACAATATTATCAAAGGATGCAGACATGAACTCGCACGAAAACCTTGACGGGACAGCATATCTAGCAAATAAACTTATCTAGCAGAATTTTCAATTCAGACACAAATATCCATATGGAATTTCGATATTTGATTCGAACTAAACTAGTTTCCTCTTCCAGCTATGTTATATGCAGGAATTTATTTTATTTCTCTCTGAAAATATTTAATCTATATAAAACTCAATGTCTGTGTATGTATGTATGTATGTATGTATGTATGTAATGTTTGTGTGTATGTATGTATGTAATGTTTGTGTGTATGTATGTATGTATGTATGTATGTATGTATGTATGTATGTATGTATGTAAGTAATGTTTGTGTGTTCCCTATAGAAAGAAAGGCTAGAACATAACATTAAAAGTCTACTCTTATGTAAAATTTACAAATGAAGACAATGGAAGTGACCTCGAATACTTAAGTACATCTCTAAAAGGGCTAATAGGACAAACTTCCTTTAAAACTTCGTATTTAAATGAAATTTATATAATATGTGTAACATTTTCCAGGGAAAACATTGCATGTGATACCGAATCTCTACGTTACCCTAGCTCAATCCCCTGTACCATCGCTGCAAAGTTTAATCTTTCTGTTTGTTTTACAAGTACTTCAATAGATTGTGCTCCGCTGAACTTGCTGCTCTGGTGCCCCCTCAACATAAATACACTCCACTAACCCGACAATCAGCTAAATCCCATTTATTTACTGTGGAGGTCCCCAGATGCCGGAGAGTCTTCTATTCCAATAGTTTCTTTCCTCGAGCTGCCGGACTTTGGAACTCCCTCCCGGCTGTCTGTTTCCCAGACTGTACCGACACGCAGAAATTTAAAACTAATGTGAACAAACATCTCGCTACACAGCTCCAAATTTAGGATGACCCCCACTAAAACTTATACCCTAATTCTCAGTAGCCCCTTACGACTACAGTGGCAACTTGCTTTGTTTGGAGTGAACTCAGTTTAATAAAAGCTATGAACTATAATATAAAAAGTTATGTCTAAATCCATTTAAGCAATTCTACCTATATCGTCTGCTATACTTTGTTTTTTTGCGTCCCGTACATAACTTTAAAGTGTACCTGGCGGTGAGGCCCCTAATTTTGGAGCTTTTGGGGGTACAGAGTCATCCCTTAATGATCATTACTCTCAGGCCCACTTTGACCTGGACTGGTAGTACTTGTTAGGGCCCCTATCTATGGATTTAATAGGATTTGTTTCGGACCTAACGCGAACTTGTTTCGGTCACCGTTGGATAAGGTGTCTGTCTTTACATCACTCCATCACACCATCACACCGAAATCAACATTTCCCAACCGAAGGAGTGGTAGTACCTGTTAGGGTTCCATCTAGGGGTTATATAGCAGATACTGTTTATGGTTCACTTATTTACAAAGTATAAAATCGACTTCGAAATCTAGTGGAGGGTGTCTCTTTCTCACAGAACAGCGGTGGCCGGTCTTTCTCTACTCTATCGTTATTTTTGTGGTAAGTGCTCGTGTTAAATATTCAAAGCAAGAACTCGTCTAGCTACACCCACTGTAAATAATTTTCCTTTCTTCGTCAGTGTTCTCAAAACTAAATATAACTTCCATGAACAAAGTTTCTTTCTAAGAACCACCCGTCTGACTACAACACAGTCGTTTTCAAGACCATCTTTACTAATCCCTCGTATCACCGTCCCCATTCTTCTTCTTTGCGTGTCTCTGAAGCATATGGTCGTCTGACAGTTTCACACATTTTTATGCAATCCTTTGCAATAGTGTTGTACTCTGCAAGATCCTTCAAGCTACACCAGTCCGGCAGTAGGGGACAGACCCGGCAGTGTTGCATCGTATGGTCCTCCTCTCCACATTCACAGATTGTTCGGTCAGTTTTGTAGCCCCATCTATTCATAGCAACTTTTGATCCCCCTATTCTCGTTCTCAGGCAGTTTAGTGTTATCCACTGGAGCCAGGGTGCCTCTGAACCGTGAGGGAGTTACTCAGAAGCAGGGATTGCCATGTAGTTATGAGGGGGCATTTTCTAGCCATCTGATCCACAGCTGTAGTCTGGTCTCTTCCTGAGATGTTGTTCGAGGTTCGACATGGCCGAGAAAGCTTCCATATTAAACTTAACTTAATCTCGCCTAGGAGACTTGAACGCCTGAGTGAGGGCAGAGCATGAAAGATAGATTGCATTATGTAAATATGTAGTTGCGAGCGTGAATTGTAATGGCAATCTCCTTTTTCAGCTTATCACTATATCTTCTCTTGCAAGTTGCCCATAAGACAACTTGGATTCACCCATGGTCAAAGCATGGGCATATCCTCGGGAATTTACAGATTTGTACGGGTAATACGTCACGTAGAATATGGGTTAGACCACTAGCTTGCGCGTGGCAAACTTAAGCTTCAGTCGTAGGATCGTTAGTTCACGTCCCTGAAGAAGATGGCTTTGTGATCTCTACTTGGTTGGCAACTTCCCGTCTCTCCTGACAAACACTTTAACCCTTATCCTTGAGTGGGATTTCGGCCTTGATAAGCGGTGACTTATTAGGGTCATAAAATATTAAAGAATTAATTAACATACCAATCGTAAACAAACCATGTAAATCGTTACATCATTAAATGACCGGAAAGAGGATTGACATAAAAACCCAATGTTTTAGCAAGAGAACGGTTCAGTTTCGTTTGCCGAAGTCAGATAATGCTGAAAGATTGAAGACACTGAAGATAGAGATAGATAGAAATATGTATTAATATTGTTAAATTAAATTAAAATACAGAAAAGTATTGCAAAACTAATTGAGTTTGCGGCTTTAAGAAGTCGAACTAATAATAAAAGGTTGTTTAACATTCAAGAAAATTAGGCGGCCCTCTGAATTGCTCAGGTTCCAATTGTCATGCTCAAATTAAGGAGAAATATTCCTTACTAGTTGTCAGGACGGGATTATATTGAGAAAAAGGAAAACTAAGGGTTTTTTTTTTATTGAGTCCGCCAAAATTAAGTGTCTGTTGATTGGTCAACGAAAAATCGTCTTGGCCAATCAAAAAGGCCTTTTCAGAATAAGAGGGGTGTTGTGATGGACAAGAAGAGAACCACTCAGGAAGAAAGGGAGATAGTTTTGTTTAGTTGTTTTGTTTTACAGCATATCAACCTTTTTCAGGTTATTTAATGCTGAATCCGGTCAATTTGGTGAAAGTTTTTATGCTCCAAGTTCTGTATATGTTTAAGAATTTATTCATGGTGTTTGGTTGAATGAAGGGGGGGGGGGAGAGGGGAGAAGAGAGGGAAAGGGGAAGAGGGAGTGAAATTGTTGTTTTTTGTTTTGGATTTTGCAGAACATGATTGAGTTTTGCAAAGAAAAAACAATAAAGCATCAATGTTTGGTGCATTTTGAGTCAGGAAATCAATAACTTCAGACAACCTGATTTGGTAGCGCCAGTAAGTTCTATTTGACTCATAGATGGGGCCCTTACAGGTACTACCACTTCTGGCCGGAGTGGACTTAGGAGCAATGGCAACTAAGGGGCAACTTCACATTCCTCATAGCTTCCAAGTGGAGGCCTTACCACTGAATGTCTTTTAAGGTCATACCCAGGACCAGAAAGGGAGATAACCATTTTCTTATACATGTGAATCGTTACATCATGACATAACCCCAAATAACCACACTTACTTTACCTGTTTCTTACTCTCGTTTTTTTTTTCAACACTGCTTGCTGTAAATACCCGCCGACTTGTCATTTACAAAGTTAAATTCCTTCTAACTTCCAAGCTAATTTGTGGTGGCCAACGAGAAAGTCTCTTGACTTCGTATCAGTGGCGATTTGGGATTGGAGTTCGCGCCCGGCGACCGTCGGGAATTAGCTTCCTGCACTAAAGATTACATAAGCATGAAACATCGATGTTTGTATATAATTAATATTTATTTATAAAATATTATTATATATAAATATATATATATACACACACACATATATAAATAGAAGAGTTCATATTTTAGTTCTTTTTAAACATCTTTTTAAATAATTTAGTAATAAGATGCTGGGTATCTGGCGAAATTATTTGTTAAAAGATCAAAGTCAAAAATGAAAAAGGAAAAAATCTATTTTGATTTTATTTTATGATTAAATATCGCATCTAAACATCTTTTAAAGGCTAGTTAAGCCTCATTTATTATATATATATATATATATATATATATTGTGTGTATTTAGGCAGCAAGTTTTCATTTAGGCAAACGTTGTTGAATAGCACGGAGTGTTTCTGCTTTGTGATCTTTTTTAAAATGTTTTCCAACTTCCGAATGGTCAACTTCGTACCTCGATCAAACTGGTGTATGAAGTTTCCGTAGTTTTGTTGTTCCATCTTCTTTGCGAGTACTTTCGATTTGATATCCTCAAATCATCTTCACACCCCTTCGAACATAATCACGCCCTTATAACTTTTCAATACTTTAGACGCTCCTTTTTTTTAAGTTGTATGAATTAAAAAATAAAAATGAAATAAAAAAATAAATATGAATAAATAAATTAATAAAAATAAAAAATAAATGAATAAATAGAATAAATAAATAAAATAAAAAGTAAAGACATACTCTTTTCCTCTCTTTACATTCTATAAATACATATTTTTTTTCACACTAACACGCCTGAAGATGATTTGAGGATATCAAATCGAAAGTACTCGCAAGGAAGATGGAACAACAAAACTACGGAAACTTCATACACCAGTTTGATCGAGGTACGAAGTTGACCATTCGGAAGATGGAAAAAATTTAAAAAAAGATCACAAAGCTAAAAACACTCCGTGCTATTCAACAACGTTTGCCTATATATATATATATATATATATATATATATATATATATATATATATATATATATATATATATATATATATATATATATATATATATATATATATATATATATATATATATATATATATATATATATATATATATATATATATATATATATATATATATATATATATATATATATATATATATATATATATATATATATATATATATATATATATATATATATATATATATATATATATATATATATATATATATATATATATATATATATATATATATATATATATATATATATATATATATATATATATATATATATATATATATATATATATATATATATATATATATATATATATATATATATATAAGTCAGGTTCATATTATATTCCAATAACATGTTTTTATTTTATTATTTTTATTTGTATTTTTTCACATTTCCAAAAAACATAACATTTATAGCGCAACGTTCCTCGGAGTAGAGCTCTTTGGCAACTGCTTATGAAAACTGTCCGCTTACTGACATAAATAAGGTTATATTTAACGATTTCTTATGACTAAGCGTCGGATTTGGAGTTGTAAACACACAGCTCGGGTTCCAGAGTTCGAATCGTGCGACCGGCTTGAATGGTTATTTCTACACTGACGATTCTGTAAGGATGAAACGTGTACGTATGGAGATAAAAATGATATATATATATATATATATATATATATTGGAAAAATGTTCCGACGTAATGGAAAATAAAATAAGGAAAACCAAAATATTAATTAATCATCCATCTACGTTTCATCTTTAAGAGAACGGGAGATTGAAAAAAAAAAAAAAACAGCCACAAGAACCAAAGTATATTTAGTTTTTCGGCTTTGGTACTTGTTGCTGTATTTTTTCCATATATATATATATATATACAGGGTGGGCAAAAATAAGGGTCCTATTTTTAAAAATTCATAACTTTTTTATTTATTGATTTTTTTTTTTTTTTTTAGAATAAGTAAAGGACCCCTTCCGAAGCAAGCATGAGCCGTATTAGCCCTAAGGAACGTACCCTCATTTAGAAAACATTATTTTTGCTTAAAAAACTCAAAACAGTGTAAAAAACAATACTTTAGTTTTTGTAAGTTTTAAGAAGTGTTTTTCGGCTAAAATTTGTTTTGTTTATTTCAAAAAATCTCGGAAGGGTCAGTTTACACACACATAAAGTTTGGTGAGTTTAACTTTTATTTTGTGGAAGTTATTCAAATTCAAGTTATTCAAATTTAAAGATAGGACCCTTATTTTGGCCCACCCTGTATATATATATATATATATATATATATATATATATATATATATATATATATATATATATATATATATATATATATATATATATATATATATCGGCCCATAATTACAGCAGCCCTTACGTCTCAGTGACCATGTACTTTGTTTTGGGTGAATATAAGTAAAATAAAATAAATATAAATAAATGTTAATGTCTGTGTGTGTATTCTCTACGTAAAGAAAGGTTATAGAATCTACCCAAAAACTTAACTTGTATTATATTTCTGAAAATGTTAGATGAATTTAAAATGTATTTATATGTAAAATTGACCGGGGGAGACAATGAAAGTTTTCTCGGATCTTTAACTGACAACCAAGGTAGCTAAATAGGAGCAGAACCTTCCTAAAAACTTCAAAATTATCCTATTTTGATGAAATTTAAATCATGTTTATAAAATTGCCCGGAGATGAGAACGTAAGTGTCCCGGACTTCTAGGTGCCGCTGCACATAACGAATGTCTATGTGACCCACGCTAAGGGGGTATGGAGGCGAACCTCTTTAAAACTTGAAATACGTATATTCGATTTAAATGAAAGTTAAACTCTATGTATACGAAACTAATTCAAAGAGTTTCTCAAACATCTAGTTTTTTCCGACTCTATTATGGAGGGGGGGGGGGCAACGTACTATGCTATTATGAGGATAGTGAAAATGTGTATAATAATGACCGTAATTACATCCCGAGCAACGTTTGGTCTTCCTGCTAGTTTTAATTCAATTCGCAGTAAATAATTCTGTATACATCTCTTTTCTCTCCCCCTCTCTCTCTATTTCTATCTATTTATCTATCAATTGTTTACTTTCGCTTTCTTTCTTTCTTCCTTCCTTCATTTTTCCTGTCTACAATGTTCACCATTTCCTTCCGTATGCCATCCTCCATATTTACAAAATAATTTGTTTACGTTTATTCCAATTTTTGAAATAAAGCTATCCATTGTTTCGTGTAAGTGTCCACAATCCCATCCTTGCTCTCCATGTCCGCCTGGCTCTTCTCTACTCTCCCTCTCTCCTTGCTCTCCTTTCCCCAAACCCGCTTGCTGAAATTCCACCATCCACCAGCACCGCCAACCGTGATAACTCTTGACTCGGTTGCCAGTATCAAAAGAGAAACTCAAAGACGATAGCTGACTCCCCTCGCTGACTCCCCTCGCCTCTCCATACCTCCCCTCAATATAAAACATTAGCAGTCGAAAAAGTCCAATAAGACGGCAACAGAAACCGAAATCGTCCGACTACAGCAGTAACGATGGATTTCTCGTTGACATATCATCGTATTTCCATTCAACTGCACTGAATTCTCGAGCGTGTGCCACTTGGCTCCCCTGCGCATGAATTTCAAATATAAGACAAATGATTTTAACTAGGACATGCATTTGATGAGAGATTGTAATCACTATTAACCCGCTTCCCATTGACAAAAAGCAAGACATGGGAAGGTACAAAAATAGCTGAAAATGGACACATCAGCATTTTTTTTATATGACTGGCAATAAACAGCCCCTGGCGGAGGGAGAGGTAATACTGTGTAGCGTACACATTGTAAGACAGAGACGGACTATACTTCATCCTGAAAAAAGGTCTGATGGTTCAGGACAGCTCCTAGGTTGTCAGAAGGATGCCTATGGGCACCTCGGCTTGTATGACACATGTTACCAAGAAAGAAACCTCAAAGTAATTAAAAACAAGAACCGATTAATTCCTAAGCTCCGTCCATTCTATCAATGATACAGGGGGGGGGCACTTTTCTGATCGTCTCATCAGTAGGAATAATTATCCTGAATCAGCTCACTATCCGGAACTTAACACCCTCTTTTCTAGATTTTTATCTACTTGGATTTATTTTAAAGATAATGTCTTTCAACACAATTCCAAAACTATTCCTGCAGTGAAGCCGAAACACTCACGTGAACAAAATGGTCGTTTTATGATCGATTCAGACAATGATTTCAGAAATATGTGATTAGTCATTGGGGCTAATCGCATATTGTTTTACCACCGTAAAAGAAAAACGATGGATGACGGTTCAAATTTTAGAGAAACCTAAGATCGGTAGTAACGAAAACTGATCTGCGATTTCCACAACTATTGTCCCATGAATGTTTAGATGAACGTAAGCGCTAACAAAATCTCTCTCATACCCGCATCTATTCATATATATATATATATATATATATATATATATATATATATATATATATATATATATATATATATGAATAGATATATATATATATATACATTAAAGAATGAAATAAAAGATTTCCAGAATGTTTTGGAAACGACCGTACGCCATAATAGACTTGTTGTTCTAATTCACTAAATCTCCTTATATATATATATATATATATATATATATATATATATATATATATATATATATATATATAAATATATATATATAATATATTTATATAAAATATAATATATAATATATATATATATAATATATTTATATAATATATATATATATAAGATATTTATATAAAATATATATATATATAATATATATATACAATATATTTATATAATATATATATATATATATATTATATATTTATATAAAATATAATATATATATATAATATTTTTATATAAAATATAATAGATATATATAATACATTTATATACAATATAATATATATATAATATATTTATATAAAATATAATATATGTATATAATATATTTATATAAGATATTATATATATATATATATATATATATATATATATATATATATAACGTGGCGTACATATTTCCAAGCAAAGCATCACAGTCTAGGGTAAAATGCCAGACTATTGACATCAACATCGAAGGTTCGATCCTTGTCTTGTTGATGACGGTTGTTAGCTAGATCACGTGTCCGTGGATTACTTTTATGTACGTATAACATTAATATATATATATATATATATATATATATATATATATACTCATTCTTTTATCTAACCTAAACGACAAAACAAATTTGGAAAATAAATTCTTTTTCTAAGCTGAGATTGTGAACGTGCAAGTTAGGGTAAGGGTTAGGGTTAGGGTTGGGGTCGACACAGTTTCGTGTCAAATTCTTTCACTTTACAAACTTTGTTCGTTTATGTTATTTTTTTCTCCGTTTTGCAATCATTCTTCTTGACATTTAAACAAATATAGAAACAACACGATAATAAAACAATGAAACAACCTATCTATCTATCTATCTATCTATCAATCTATATGTATATATATATATATATATATATATATATATATATATATATATATATATATATATATATATATATATCTTAATATATATATATATATATATATATATATATATATATATATATATATATATATAAATCTATCTATCTATTCTCTATCTGTCGGTCTATTTATCTATTTATTTCTCTCTCTCTCTCTCTCTCTCTCTATATATATATATATATATATATCTGCGTATCTATCTATCTATCGGTATATATATATATCAATCTATCTATCTATCTATCTATCTATCTATCAATCTATCTTTCTATTCTCTATCTGTCTGTCTGTCTATCTATCTATTTATTCTCTATCTCTCTCTCTCTCTCTCTCTATATATATATATATATATATATATATGTATATATATATATATATATATATATATATATATATATATATATCCATCTATATATATCTGCCTATCTATATATCTATCTCGTACATTGTTGTATCATAATTGAGCAGAGTGCTGACTTGCTGTCTCAAGAACGTGATATGCTATTATTCATTAACTAGTCTACCAGTGACCCGTTAAGTCACAACCACTTCCATTATTAGTTCCACTTGATCTTTTGAATTATTCAAAATTCTGTATTTACTTTGGATGCTCACAACATTTCGCTCGATGTAATCTCCGACATTCTTCAGGTGCGTCTTATCGAACTCTGAAATCTGTACGGAATTTCGAACAGACCCCTTTTATTTAATCCACACGGTTGCTTGTTCTTAACCCGTCAGCCATTAACAGGGTATATATTTTAAGTAATTCAAATTCTATTCTTAGTATCGCCTGTACTGATATTAACCTTTTCAAAGACTGTTACAATAACTTAGCGCTTATATCCGTTGTGCCAGGAATCTTTGCGGAATACTCCAATTTAGCAATCGTCATCTAAAAAAAATCCGTAAGTAATAATCGTATCATTAAGAAGACCATAAGTCAGTCATAAAACTACATATCTCTGCCCGACCACATCAGGATGGACCAAAGTCTTATTTGAGCGTTACTTCTCTATATTGTATGAAGTATTTCCGAAGTTATGTCATCGAGCCTTTGATAACTCAAAAACTATTTAGGCTGATTTTTTTATAGTGGTTACTGTTATCAAAGTGCATCGGATCCATACCTCAAAGTTGAAATTCCGTCAAAATTTCGATCAAAATTTCGAAGTTAAAAGGTTATGGTTAAGGTCAAGTAAGATGTGGGACTTCATTGGCTACGATGTAGGCCAACAAGTACTGAGTCTCTACAATAAACAGAATCGAAATAAAATAGCGTGTCTTTCTACTTTTTCCTGACCTTGCCATCAATTCTAGGTTAGACCATGACCGAGGGTTTGACCAAATTTGGTGACGGTTGGTCAAGTGATGTGGACGCTAGGCTAGAACCCAATAAACATAGTGACAAACTCGACCGAAAAAATAACCTCCGCTTTCTTATAATTAATAAAAATCTATCCATTCCGGACACGGTACCAAACTGGTTCAAGTACCATTGGGTAAGATATTCGTGTCACACCACCCAACTCCCTGGAATCTATTTTCCCCAGCCTGTTCCACGTGTTTTCTTTTGATTTCTTCTACATAATCTATTTACCAACTCCACTAAATACACAGGCTCTCTCTATCGCCACAACCGTCCCGATATAACACAAACCTACAGTGAGGAATCTTGAGTCACCATTACTCTCATGTTCATTCTGACCCAGAGCGGTAGGACATGTCGGTGTGTCATCCATGATTTAAATATTTACAAAACAAATTAATCTACACGTACGTTGTGCGCATGTGCGGTCCCCCCTAAAAAAAACACAATGTTAAAGTGACCTATTTTCCGATAGATTTTGTTCTGTGTGTCGGTAGCATAACGGTTACGGATAAAGAACGACGGTCAGGAGGTCGAATGTTAGAATCCAACTGACCCATAAGAATTTTCTTTTAACGATAACTTACATATACATCGAAGGGCGTGAGGGCGAAGACAGAGGTAGTATTTTTAATAGAAATATGTCACACTTTTGCCCCGGGCAACGGGGAAGAGGAGACGACCGACCAAACAGACAGCTTTAGCTCCGGGCAACATAGAAAAGAAGGTAAGAGACAGCTTTCCCCCAGGTAACGGGAGAGGGGGTAACGGGGAGAGAGAGCGGTTAAATGGGGCGACCAGGGCAACGCAAGGTACCCCTGATATTTGTATACGATTGGTATGCACGAATCTATCAAATATTTGAAACTATTAAGACTTTGAAAATAAAAATCTTTCACCAAAATAACTGGATTCGACTTTTACTTAGCGCGAAATTTGTTGATATGCCATAAAATACCAAAACTAAACCAAACGACAGCCAATCATATAGCATTTTAGCTAGGAACAAAGTGTAGTACCTGTTTTAATACTGCACATCATGTTTTTGTCCTCAATCAGTGAAAGAGAATTCTTTCTAGACTGAGTCAATTATTATTTTTGTCCTAATCTAGAATGCCTCATTTTGCGGAGGCAAGTAAACAAGGAAAGCCGATCATCTAAAATAGAAGACGGGCTTTTTGGAAATAAATTACCCATTAACTAGTTTTAAGACATTGATTCATAAAAGATGACAATAGAGTTAAGGTTAGAGTTAGGGTTAGAGTTAGGGTTAGAGTAAAGGGTTTAGGGTTAGGGTTTAGGTTTAGGGTTAGGGTTAGAGTTATGGTTAGAGTTAGAGTTTAGGGTTAGGGTTAGGGTAGAGTTAGAGTTAGAGTTAGAGTTAGGTTTAGGGTTTAGGGTTAGGGTTAGGGTTAGAGTTAGGGTTTAGGGTTAGGGTTAGGGTTAGAGTTAGGGTTCAGGGTTAGAGTTAGAGTTTAGGGTTAGGATTAAGGTTAGAGTTAGAGTTAGAGTTTAGGGTTAGGGTTAGGGTTAGGGTTAGAGTTTAGGGTTAGAGTTAGGGTTAGAGTTAGGTTTAGGTTTAGGGTTAGGGTTAGGGTTAGGGTTAGGGTTAGAGTTAGAGTTTAGGGTTAGGGTTAGGGTTAGAGTTAGGGTTAGAGTTAGGTTTAGGGTTTAGGGTTAGGGTTAGGGTACGAGTTAGGGTTTAGGATTAGGGTTAGAGTTAGAGTTTAGGGTTTAGGGTTAGGGTTAGGGTTAGGGTTAGGGTTAGGGTTCAGGGTTAGGGTTAGGGTTAGGGTTAGGGTTTAGGTTTAAGTTTAGGGTTAGGGTTAGGATTTAGGGTTAGGGTTAGGGTTAGGGGTAGGTCCACTTTCTACTCTCGTTGAACTACAAACTCTATTTTTGCTTATGATGGAGGATCAACATGATAAAATATTTAAGAGAAAGTTGGCCTTCCTGTTTTACGGCATATCTACCTTTTTTGTCATTTAATAAACACAATTAACATTAGAAACGTTTAATCATGTGCATTTAATTGAACAAAAGTTGCTACTGTTACACATTAATGACGCGAAATTACAGATCTATAGCTTTCCCAACGATTATAACGCATAATTAGACACATTGGATCAAATGGATCAATGCGATTTAAACTTAGCGCGGACGATCCCATAATCCCCGATTCTATCCATTAAACCAGTCATATGATACTTTTAGAAAGAAGACCCGGCGTTACCCGAGATTAAATAAGGAAATCTATATTCTTTTTGCGGGGGCTGGGTCCAAGAATATTATTCTTTACTAATGAGTCACCGCTTATAAAGGCACCAAAGCAACTCGAGTCTACAGATAATTAACGCGAAAACAAGAGATGCCTATTGATGTTAGTCTTCGAAAGAACCAAGGCTATAGGTAGGAGGAAAACAATCAGCAGTTGTTGGAAAAAAGCTCCTGGAGTAGAAAGATCCAAACATGAATATTAGAGAAATTGTTCATTTTAAGGAAGTTTGGTGAGTTTATTTCATTTAACCCCTTCGAGGCACACTCGGCGAACTTCAAAAGAGTAGAAGTTTGACGGAATCTATGTTTAGGTCAGATTAAGCCGCAATCACAGTAACATATTTTATTTTTGAGTTTTTTTTAATATGTTGTTACTGTTTAAAGGCGACTCTAAATACCTGTTATCGGATAACATTTTAAATAAGAAGGTAAAAATAAAGATAAGGAAGCCTCCAGAGCGCTGCCGAAATTATTTCTTATAGAACCTCTCGTTTTAACATTTAACACCGCAGCGATTTTAAAAAGCATGCATGTTTTTTTACAAATGAGTCACTGCTTCTAAAGGCGCAAAAGCAACTCGAGAATATAGATAATTAAGTTAGTCTTTAAAAGACCAAGGCTATAAGTAGGAGGAAAACAATCAGCAATTGTTGAAAAGAAATGTTAAATTAGAAAGTAACAATAAAGACAAGCCGCGCATGCGTGGTCCCCCTCTGTATGTGACTCGATGTGGCGAGTGTAAAATGCAATAAATTTGGGCAATTTGGGGCATTTTTGACCCGCATTGTACCCCCTGGGGGCGCGAACCAGAATTGTTCTGAGGTCAAGGATGCTCATTTTATATCCAGAACAATTGCCTCTACATTTTGGCCAAGTTTCAGAAAAATTGAATGGATGGATCAAACGTTATGGGAGGAAAGGGTCATTTTTTTTGCCATTTTAGGGGGCTTTTGACCCTCTGGGGGCGCGAACCAGATTTTTTCCAAGGTCAGCGATACTTATTTTCTATTAGGAACAATTGCTTCCACATTTTGGCCAAGTTTCAGAGAAATTGAATGGATGGATGAATAGTTATGGGACAAAAAATGTTATTTTTTGCCATTTCGGGGCCTTTTGACCCCCTGGGGGCTAACCAGATTTTTTTTCAAAAATCGGAGAATGTCACTTTCTACCCTGACCAAAGTTACAACTTCATGCAAAATTTCAGAGAAATTCAATGGATGGTTGCGGAGAAAAATCCGGACGGACGGACGGACGGACAGACGGACACACGGACGGACAGACGGACGGACGGACGGACGGACGGACGGACGGACGGACGGAAATGCCTCAAAACATAGGTCTCCCGATTTTATAAATCGGGGGACCAATAAGGAAGCCTCCAGAGCGCTGTCGAAATCATCGCTTACGGAACCCCTCGTTTTAACATTTAACACTGTAGCGATTTTTACATACGTGGATATTTGAAACTATTTAGTTTGGGTCATATTTAACCACATGCGCAGTGCTTTTAAAGAAAGATGTTGTTATCGTTAAAAAGCGACCTTATCATTTTAGAAAGGGCACACTCATTTTTTTTGTGTTAAACTAAGGAAGAATCGGGAACGCTGTAGAGCCTACTCATCCCAAAAGCCTTTGCTGTACCCTTCCCCTCCCGATTGTAGGTTCGGAGGTAGATAGCGCCAGTTCTGAATAAACACACAACTCGAGTTATTGGAATAGAATGTCTGTTTGTTTTCTGTTTTTTTTTTTTTTTTTTTTTTTTTCCAAGGGATGGGAATGAGACACAGAGAAAGACAGTTGCTATGGCAACCGCTACTGGATATCCCAAGAGTGAAGGAAAGATAGTGAAACAGAAACTATATCTGCTGTGGCTGCTGCTGCTGCTGCTGCTGCTGCTGCTGACAATGATGATGATGATGATGATGATGATGATAGTTGCATCAATGTGCGACTTCGTTGATGATGCTAAGCAAAAATGAAGAGCAGGTGCCCGTATCACGAAATGCTGCGTTTCTTCTATTGGGAGAAACCAGCAAGAGAGACCCGTTAAACGGTTACCACCCACCTCACCCTCTCACCGGCTATGAATCTAGTTTGAATCAAAATATAGCAGGCTTACATTTTGCATATCAACACGTACAGTCCTCACACACACACACACACACACACACACACACACACACACACACCCACAAAAACACGCGCGTGCACACACAGAGTAGTCAATGTTGTAGCTTTAAGGCAGGGGCGGGCAACCTCCGGCCCGCGTGCCACATTCGACCCGGGAAGGCTTAGCGTCCGGCCCGCCACTCTGCTATGCTTGATTATTGCAACCCGGCCCGCGGACCTCCCAGTAAAACTCATATCATTTTGTGACATAGACGTAAAAGTAGGTTTCAACTAAGATTTACAGCATGAATATCAGCCAGCGATGATGCATGTATATTTCATTTTTCTTTAACTATTAAGAGATAAAAATAGAAAAAGAGATAGAGAAAGGCAAATAGGAAACGAGAGACGAGGAAAGGGCATGAAACATAGAACTTATGTGAGGTGTGTCAAAACGAATGCTGGATCAACTTGCTACTTCCCCCGTCAGTATTTTTTATGATTCCAAAATGGCTCTTCGTCGGCGCCTTTTATAACATCACATACAGAAGTCTCTTGAGAAAAAATATCAGATTTGTAGAGTGTTCAATGCAATTTTTGTACAATTTATTCATGTAAACAAAATATAATAATTCTGAGATTTCGTTTTTCACTCCGGCCCGCGATCTCCTTCCAAAAGTCTCATCGGGCCTTCACCCCGAAAAGGTTGCCCGCCCCTGCTTTAAAGGGTCGAAAAAATCAGAGAACACCAGAGTATGTATTTACAGAAAGTACAGGAGTAATGGGTTATCAGAGATTGCTTCTGGCTTGGTTATAGCGACTCTCGCTGTTCCTACCATTATCACTATTCATGGAAGAGTCCATGTGGTGACGCAATAGGGTAGATCCCGATGACACCATAACAGCTATTTATACTCATTTACATTAAATACAAATTGCATTAAAGTTAAATAAAAAACAATTTAAATAACTTTAACAAAAAAAAAATGTTTATAGAAAATACGAAATCTTATGTATATTCGTAATAGTTTTGAATGAGACACAAAATGTTCGAATATATAGTGTTTTTTTGTTGTTTTGAAGGAAATACAATTTTAGTTCTAAGGTAGACAACCCTTATTATATTCTTCAAGATATATCTCTTGCTGATTTTTATTTTTAGGTGATTATTTAAAAATGTTTCCATATAATCAGTCGTCTGGGTCGGATTAAGTAATTTTTTAAACAAATTGTGACGAAGTACGTTATTTGATCTGCCCATTTGGTATAGTGTTTACTAATGGACTGGGAGACCAGCGTTCAATCCTTGGTTGAGTCATACAAAAGACTTAAAAATGTATTTGATGCTCCTTTGCTAAACAATCGGTATTATTAGGAAAGGATCATTGGTAAGCGGAGTAATCTTGGGAAGCAGAAGCACCCTCCCCTACATCTCGGTATAGTACCTCATGAACTCAAAAGATAGAAAAGTAAAGTAAAGTAGTCGACCATAGTCGAGGGAGACCCGAAGACTCCTTTTTCTTGTATACTGCACCAAGATGTAGGGGAGGGCGTCACTCTTTTCCCAAGATTACTTCACTTACCATTGATTCTTATCTTATAATTCTGTGTGTTTAACAAACAAAGTTCGAAGAGATACACCTGAAGAAGGCCGGAGATTACAGCGGCCGAAACGTTGTGATGATGACACTCAAGATGAGAAATGTAGTTCGAATAATCAAAATGATACAGACGTGCAATCAAGTACAATTGTTTTATTATTATTATTATTATTATTATTATTATTATTATTATTATTATTATTATTATTATTATTGTTATTATTATTATTATTGTTATTATTATTATTATTATTTTTATTATTATTATTATTATTATTATTATTATTATCATCATTATTTTATTTTCTTTAATGGAAATTGCTCCAGACAAGGCATGAAGCCACTTGATGTAAGGAGCTAAAAATTAAAAATAAATACTACTTCAATGTCAAAAACTAGCTAACGATAACTGTTAGATGGATATATTCCGACCCAGAAAACAGCAAATCTCCCCCCTTTGCCAGAAACATCGCTCATGTGAGGACTAAAGGACAAAATAAGGGGAGCGAGAGTAACGTGGTTGCCGAAAGTAAACTCAAGGTCCACTTTCTACTCTCCTAGTATGACCAGACATAGAATTGAACTACGGTCTCCCGGGCCATTAGCGAACTCTCTAAGTGACAGTCTTCTGGGTGTTGAAGGTTCAATCCTCAGTGCGGGCGATACTAAGAATACAATTACGAATTACTTAAGACTTCTACTCGATCATGGCTGACGGAACGAGAGCAAGCTACCTCCGTCGATTAAATAAAGTGTTCCGGTCGAAATTCCGTACAAATTCCCGAGTTAGACATAAAGATCCCTGAGTTCAAACAGAAGCACCTGAAGAAGTGCAAAGGTTACATCGGCCGAAACGTTGTGGTAATAACATCCAAGATGAGAAACAAAAGACAAAATAATTAAAATAAAACATCTTTTGTTTTGTACATTTAATTTTGAAACGAAAGTCACAATTTCTTGGTTGGAAACCATGGCTTTCTCTTCCCACATCTCTTGAGAGAAAGCGAGGCATGATTAGGTCTGCTTGTCTTGCTGGCTCGTAGTGCGATAACGGCTAATTAAGTGTTTCGAAACAAATTTAATTGTCCGTGTATATCGCTCTCTGCGTCAAATTGAGTTTGCACACTATTATGTTAGGATAACGACAATTGATGGTTGCTTGAATCTAGACATCGATAAAAGATTTTGCCAAAACAAATCAGTGTTGGTGATCAGTTGCGACAGAAATTGCCCAATCATACCGGTTGAATTAATCGATATTTCAAACAGAGAATCTATAGCCATAGAAACTAGCAACCTATATACGAGGCCTGCCTCAAGTTTTGGGCCTGCCAGAACGCTGGTCACTCGGCGCTGATGTACGGCCATTTTCGAATCGGTTGAACCACTCCTTAATTTGTGTTACACCCATCGCATTACGAATTGTTTTGCTTTGAGAATCGCCAAGATTTTGAAAAAATTGATGCAGTACCTTTGCTCAACACGTTCAGTCATCTTGAGAGAATCGATAATCCTTAAAATAGTTTACATGTCTACAAAAACTGCGAAAAATGAATTATATTTTATAATTTTTTCATTTTATTTTCATTGTAGTTCACATGGTCAATATTATAGTATATAACAGGCCTGTCTAAAACATATACGAACTTAGGCCAGAAAAATATTTTAAATACGTGACGGGGTTGGAATCTTAATTACATCCAAAGTAAACCCCCTGTGCTTGCACACACTTAGCTCACCGATCCATCCACTGCCGGAAACACCTCTGGAAATCTTCTATTAGAATGGTGTTCATCTCCACCGTCACGTTCCGTTATCTCTTTTTTCGCACCCCCTAAATAACAGCTGTACTTCGGCAGTTTGGGGGCTTCAAGAACACTGTTCACTCTCTGCTGATGTGCGGCAATTTTTGAATCGGTTGAACCACTCCTTAATTTTTGTTACGCCCATCACATCTTCTCGATACACCTGCTGAATCTAACTAACTTCATAACTGAAATCAATTCTAGCCGCGACCAACGTTCGCCTCCCACTCCCTTCGCAGTTATTATAATACTTCTTCCACTTCCTAATGATTTTATACTCCAACCGCCGCTTGCCACTGCCACCATCTATTTGTATTTCATATTTTAACTTTTGTTGCTCAAGTGGCCGCAGATTTTGAACCGGCGGTTGCTACCAGCATTCATTGCAAACATTTTGTACTTGTATGATGTTTTCTTCAGACAAATCATCCGAAGAAGTTTTATAATAAAGATGAAACGTTGATGAATACATAAATAATATTGTTTGATTTTCCTTTATCAATTTCCATATATATATATATATATATATATATATATATATATATATATATATATATATATATATATATATATATATATATATTCAAGACACTCTAATCTAAGAACTCTTTTATTATTTGTGAACTTTTTCTGATGATTTTGTAGTGTTGCAGAGACGATATTGACATACAAATGTTGTTTGGCACAAAACAAATGAAAGGGACCGTTTAATATATCTCACAGAAATTTGGAATTTTTGGAAATGTGAAAAAAATAAAAATAAAAGTAATAAAACAAACCATGGTTATTGGAATATAATAAAAAAACTGTTCTATATTTTGTTCTGTTATCAATAATTGACAAACATTGAGCTGAATCTTAAAAGGAGACTACAAAGTAAAAGGATCTGATGATATAATATAGTACATATATTGTCTTTAATAATAATTATATATATATATATATATATATATATATATATATATATATATATATATTATATTGATTCATTCCAATGACCATGCAGTGATAATTCTAAAGTCATAATTTTCATGAGATCCCGCAGTTCAAAAAAAATTCTCTCAACACCTCGGATGATATATAAATGTTTTCGATCTTTCACGTGTTTCTTGGCAGATAGGTAGAAATATTACAGTTCAATGGCTTTTCTGTCAATCTTCAGAGAATATCAGGATGTGTATTGAAATTGTAGCAACATCTTATAGCGTCAAAAACCAGAAGAAAGAAACTGAAGTAA
>OY744519.1:219261490-219266490 GCA_963556195.1 Sepiola atlantica
AAGTTGTAGGGAAAGAAACACAGTTCACTTTTAGTACACCACTTTATATATATATATATATATATATATATATATATATATATATATATATATATATATATATATATATATATATATATACAAGCATTGTTAAAAATAACAGAATATATATGTGTATTATTTAATTTATATTTAGAATTTTTATATATATTCAAATATAAATTTTATAACATGAAGTAATTATAATAGCTCAATAGTGTAAGGCCAGAGCTTTTCTGTATAAAAAATAATGTAATTTTATACCATTTCACTGTTATAAAGGACAGATTCACGTCATTTTATAAAACTTGTTTTTTTTTCGGCATACAATTGTTTCGGCAAACACGAATATATTTGTAAAATGCTTTTGTGCATTTATTTTTTGGTGTGGCTATCTTCAGTGCTAATTTTACAAACAAAGCAAAAATGCAAAAAACATAGAAAACTAGGCAATCAAAGCCTAATATTACAATCTATACTCATTATCAACATTATATATATGTATTTATATATATATATATATATATATACAATTTATGTAGATATATAATTTATTTAGATACTGTATATTACATAATTCAGCATTGTACCGCGGTTTTATTCAAAAGGGCAGATTTAGACGCCATTCCCTGTCGGGCGTAACTACAATCGTTTCAGCTTGCCGATGATTCCACTGGGCACGGAGATTTACTAAAGATGTCTAAATCTGCCCGTTTGGATGAAACCGCGGTACATTGCTGAATTATGTAATATACAGTATCTAAATAAATTATATTAGCTCTCTTATATGATCGAGCACTTTATTTGATTTCTTTTCATATACAATCTAGCACACACACACACACTATATATATATATATATATATATATATATATATATATATATATATATTTCTTTTTTCTTTTTTTTATACCTAAATTTATGGTTATAAAAGTATAATGTCACATAAAAAAGAAACCAGGAACTAAAAACCCGAAGAAAAAAGGAAATAACTGGTGAAACAACAAAGGACGGTCTAAGGACGGTTTAATGCAGAAATATTTAGATTAATAATTATTATTGATGATGAATGATTAGAAATACAAATAGATGAAAGGATAAGATACATGTATGTTACCACATGAAAATATCGAGACTATAGTTCCATGTGAATATATATATATATATATATATATATATATATATATATATATATATATATATATATATATATATATATATATATATATATATATATCGTTGGATTTTTATACAGATTCCTCTGGATTTGCCAATATTTCTGAGCGCCACGTTTTTTTGGATTTCGTTATTGGTGATTCCCATGCCCGTTTGAACTTTGAAATTTAAAAAAAAAAAACTCTTTCAAATTTTAAACTTTGACAGTCCTATCCTGTCAGCTTATCAATGATAATTTTTCCTCTGATGATAAGATTTTAATCTTTGAAAAGCCTGGTTTAAGGAATGAAAGAGAAGAAAAATAAATGTTTTTTATTAACTAAACTGCTCCTTGTTTTGAACAACTGAAGATATCGATTTGCTTCCATTTGCAGGTCTTATTAATTTTCATTGACGTACCATATATTTATATATATATATTTCAAACCTTAGCATGATAGACCGACGATAATGCTATTTAAAATTTAAGCATGATAGACTGGCGAAAATGCTATTTATTAAAGTATTACACGACCGACAAAAATGCTATTTCTAAACTTAAGATTTGAAATAGCATTTTCGCCGTCTGTCACGCTTAAGTTTAAAATTCTAAATCTAAATGTGACACACCATTCGACCGTCTGACGGACACAGTCTCTCATAGACCTTTTCAAAAAGTGCCCGTCTCTGTCGGAACTTTAGATTATTTCAGCATTAATTTTTCAAGTCGGCGGTTAAAAGTCGATACTAGACGGCACCACGGGGAAGAGGCTGGATGGCATGCAAGTAATATCGTCTGAGGCCGAGTTATTTTCGAGTATTTGAACAGGAGAAAAAGGCCATGTAATCGCTTTCATTGTTCTTCTAGCAGAGACGGGACATACTCTGTTTCCGGTGTTAAAGATTTCGAGCCTTCTGATTGGTGAGAACGAGGATCGATTGAGGGCAGAAAATCAATGAAGAAATCATCTAAAATAACTACCGAAAGGTCTGGCAAAGCATTGGGTGTAACCCCTCTTTCACCAAATAAACAATTTTGAAAGTCGACCAATTATTCTTAGGATCATATCGAATGAGAATTTGAATGTATTCTAAGATCTTAAATTGGATCCAATCTTATCAATCTGTCTCTTCTGAAACAATCATCATGTCTTGATATGCCCTTTTCGTTTTTCTATAGACCCTTCACCAATCCATTTATCTATATTTTACGTCTGTCTATCTATATATTCTTTTGGGGTTTCTTCAGGCAGCCTCGTAACTCTCGTTTCCCTTATTTTGTCATTCAGTCCCCATATTTAATGAGCGATGTTTCTGAAAAGGGGGGAAAATTGCTGTTTTCGGGTCAGAATATATCCATATAACACTTATAATTGAATCGTTATTTTTTAACCTTGAAGTAGTATTTTTTCTTAGCTCCTTAGATCAAGTCGCTTCATGTCTAGTCTGGAGCGATTTACATTAAAAAAATCATTTATCTATCCATTATATTTTCACTTCCCTGCGCGTGTATAGACCATTATACAGCCGTTTCATCGTCGTCGAACCCAACCCAGGTTGCCAGTAGATACAAAACAACTCGGACGTCGATGTTGATTTAAAAATACAGTTATTGTTTTTAATAAGAAGTACAGCCACATAATACAACAGAAGGCGGATTACTTTCGTACGCGTGAAAAAGAGACACAGACACACATATAGCTCGCCTCGATACACCAAACCACAATACACACACACACACACACACATACACACACACATATATATATATATATATATATATATATATATATATATATATGCGCGTGTGTGTGTGAATATATATAGTAATCCGAGTAAAGTTTGCATTCACGGGGTAAAAAATCCAATAAAAATGTGCTCAATAATAAGTAGAGCTATTTACTGTAATAGCATATTTTATAGAAACATTATTTAGCTACACATTTGCAAAACATGCTTCGGTCACAACTATAGGTAGCCAGACCTGTTTAAAAGTTTGAAAAGATCTGGCTTCCTCAAGCTATGAGCGAAACATGTTTTCAAATAATGTTTGTATGAATAAATATCCCTCTTCCGCACATTTAGGTGATAAAAATCGTACATATTTATAGACAGGGAGTCTTGATCAAATGGTAAAGACGCTGGACTATAGACATCAATGTCAAAGGTTCGTTCCTTGTCTAAGTTAGCCTAGCTGATGACGGCTGTGAGCCAGAAACACGTGTCCATGGATTACTTTTGTGTACGTTTAAATAAATAAATAAATATATATATTAACGAAAAATACGTCCTATAAAGTAAAGGGCGACTAATAATGTTATTTTCTGCATCTGAATCACTTAGGAAGTGAAACAATCGAACGCTGCAATCACCAATGAAACGAATTACATAAAATACATTTTATATATATATATATATATATATATATATATATATATACATATATATATATATATATAGTATTTCACATAATTTCATATTTCACATAATATGTTTTCTTATTTAAAACAGTATTATATATATACATATATATATATACACACACACACCCATATATATATATATATATATATATATATATATATATATATATATATATATATATATATATATATATATATATATATATATATAATATTTCTTATTCGATTTTTTCTCATATCAAATGTTTAGAAAAACAGATTCACATATTTCAAAGAATTTATTTCCTTATTTAGCATACAAATCTCTCTCTCTCCCCCTCTCTCTCTCTCTATATATATATATATATATATATACATATATATATATATACATATATATATATATATATATATATATATGTATTGAGCACTTTTTATAAACACTGTAGTTTAAACGGATTTACATCTACAGAAAAAAATACAATACATGTACTATATATATATATATATATATATATATATATATATATATATATATATATATATATGTGTATATATATATATATATATATATATATATATATATATATATATATATATATATATATATATATGTAACGTGTTTCAAGCGGTGGTCCGCTTACATATCTGATGAAAGCGAACCACCGCTTGAAACGCGTTATATAAAATGATAAAATGATAAAATAACAAAATAATAAATGTTGAAAAAAACATTCTACAAATGTTGTTAGCCTTACCCCTTTACATATATACTTTTCTCTCGTTGGAACTGCACTAATACTCCACTACCCTGTTTTATATATATATATATATATATATATATATATATATATATATATATATATATATATATATATATATATATATAGTAAGAGTTCGAATTCAAAACGCCATTTTTAAAATCACGAAACTGTCACTACAAAAAGTGCTGTATTTCAGCACTCGACAACACCCCAAAACTATGTGTTGCATAATATGATACTGAAATAATTTCTTTTTGATTTCAATTTAAATCAGCTTTCAGTCAAAGTCTAAATTAGATATATTCGTGTTTTCATTGTCTAAGGTATCAATTTAAACGAATTGCATTTATCGCGTTTTGCGTTCGAACTCTTCATATATATATACATATATATATATATATATATATATATATATATATATATATATATATATATATATATATATATTTATAAATAGTATTAATATATATATATATATATATATATATATATATATATATATATATGAATAGTATCAAAAAATATTAATGGCAAGTAAGTTTCACGGAAATGTTCTGTGTAGCTTACTTGAGATAAATATATTTTCATACGACTACTAAACTCTACTCACTTTGTAGACATTGTTGAAATAAATACTGAATATATATATATATATATATA
>OY744519.1:219271490-219276490 GCA_963556195.1 Sepiola atlantica
TTCACCTCTATCTATCCATGTCAGTTGGTTCACCTCTATTTATCCATGTCAGTTGGTTCACCTCTATTTATCTATGTCAGTTGGTTCACCTCTATCTATCCATGTCAGTTGGTTCACCTCTATCCATGCCAGTTGGTTCATCTCTATCTATTCATTGTTTTACCTATGTCTAGGAGATGCAATAATACCAATGTGTGTGTATGTGTGTGAGATTCTAAATAAAATCTAATAGTGTATTCGCATGTAAAATCTACTGCGGAAGAAAGTGGAAATGTTCGCGAATCTCTAAATGCCACCCGAAGGGGCTATTGTAGCCTAACCAATCTCAAACTTCAAATATACCATATTTTCATGAAATTTAAATTATATGTATAAAGTTTTCTGGGGAAGACAACGGAAGTAATCTCGAATCTCTAAATGTCTTCTTAATCTAAGAGAGCTATGGGGGTAAAACCTTCTGTAAAACTTCAAATATATCATATTTTTATGAAATTTAAATCATATGTATAAAATTCTCTGGGAAGACAATGGAAGTGGTCCCGAATTTCTTCGTTAGGGTCTATGTGCCGAATATCTATGTGCCCTTATCTCTTAATTACCCATTGAGAAAAACACCCTCTTAAAACTTCAAATACGTATATCTGATTTTAATGAAATTTAAACCATATATATATATATATATATATATATATATATATATATATATATATATATATATATATAACTAATTCAGAGGGGTTTCCAATATTTCATCTTTTCCGACTATATTAGTGAGCGAAATTCAGTAAAAAGAAATAAAGAAATACAGTGTTATAAGCATAGTGAAAAAGTACATAGTGGTGATCCTCATTCTATTCCGAGCAACGCCGAGTGTTCTTGCTTGTTAAAAATATTATCGGTCGATGCAAAAGAGTATAATTTGTATAATTACTGCCATAATCGCAAATAGTTTTAAAATAACAATGATTTAAAAAATAGTTTAAAAATAACAATGATTTAAAAAATAGTTTTAAAATAACAATGATTTAAAAAATAATGCAAGAATATTTAAAGAAAAAGAAAATCCTCTTTAATTCGTTAAATTGTCGATAAATTTTGGACAACGAAACAAAGAGAAAGGACATTCACGAAAAATATATAATAATTTGAGACGCGTGATCTCACGATCGCCATTTCTATAGTTCTCGTCAAATCTCGCGTGATTTAACGAGAGTAGAAAAAGGACACGAGATAAGTGGAGAGAGTACGTTAAGCCGATGATATGTTTGAAGTAATTTGCCAAACTCGTGATCGGATTAATCCTATGTACTTCAATAAAAATCAAACCCGGATTCTTCACGACTTCTCCGAGTATTAAGTAGGTATCCATGTCTGTCTATGCGTCATGTCTGTCATGTTTTTTCAGTCACTCTATCGTGCCGACACTTTTCTGCACTCCTAACAACATCGGATGTTTAAGCCTTGACCACCTTATCTCATGTGACAGAAATAAACGCAGCTTCTGCCTTTGTGTGCATATCATCATTCAAGCCGACCAATCAGATCTCATCAAAAAGTTGTATCAGCAGCAGCTGGCAAAACAGTATAAAAATGGAGTGTTTCTTCACTTCGATCTTACAAACGAGGTTTGCCCCCATCCCAGCAACAGCCTCTCCCCTCGAATCCTTGCTGAACGGATTGGCATCCGAGATAAACAGCCAGCAGCAGTTTCGCCCTCCGTCTACAGCACGTCAACATTTACTGTAATCATCATCATCATCATCATCATCATCATCATCATCATCATCATCATCATCATCATCATCATCATCATCATCATCATCATCATCATCATCATCATCATCACTAACACCAACATCAACATAGGCAGCTTATTCGTTGACCAGGCAAAGTTCTACAACAGCTACGCAAAAACAACAGCTCCCATCGAAAAGACCTAAGGAGGACACTTCAGCTCGGATAACCATCACCACCATCCTACGGTAAAAATCCATCATCTTTCCTTTCGAATCACTGATTCATGAACTCTGCTTAACGGTCACATATTGATTTCTTTTAGTTAAATGTCAACTTTATATTTTTTACCTACATAAGTTCCATTCTTCGTTCTTTTCTATTTCCATTTTTTTTTGGCTGCGTCTCCCCCCCCCCTTTTTCTAGTTGTAAGAGCGTTTAACCATAATCGGCGGACATTATCAAGAAGGTATAATAATTTAAGACGCGTGATTCCGAAATTGACATTTCTATTGTTCTCGTCAAATCTCGCGTGATTTTACGAGAGAAGAAAAAAGGAGAGAGAGAGAGAGAGAGAGGGGGGGAGAGGGAGAGGGAGGGATAAAAGGAATTGGCGCGTTAACCCGGTGACATGTATAAGATTTAATCCAAATCACTAAATGCTGATGAAGCATCCATTTTCCGCACTAAGAAAAATGCAATATTTCAAGTTACTTCAACTTTACGCAACAGACGCAGCATCTTTTTAATATGCTTCTTATGCATATACGATCTCAGTCACAAAGTTTACAAGTTTAATAATTGTTTTATTGGTATTAATATTATTAAAAATAATTACCTATTACATATATATATAATAATATGCATAAATATATACTTATTAATTATTTTAATACCTCGATGTTTCATGCTAACGAAATCTTCAGTGTAGGAACTAATTCTCAACGGTCGGTGGGCGCGAACCCCGATCACAAATCGCCACTGATTCGTAGTCAAGGATCTTATCCATCGGCCATAGCCAATTAGTTAGTAAATAGAGAGGAATTTTAAATGTAAATAGCGAGTCGGCGGCTAGATTTTCCCAAGCAGTTTAGAGTGATCTACGAACGGCGTTCGGATCGTGCATATAGCTATTTGCACTGCTTGTTATTAAAGTTACTCGAGAGTGCCCAGCCTTTGTTGGAGGGGGCTGATAAATAATATTTATAAATAGATACTTATTAATTATTTTAATACCTACAGACATCGATGTTTCATGCAAACGCAATCTTCAGTGTAGGAACTAATTCTCAACGGTGGGTGGGCGCAATATATATATATATATATATATATATATATATATATATATATATATATATATATATATATATATATATATCGTACATGTATTGTATTAGTTTCTGTAAATGTAAATCCGTAGAAACTCAAGTGTTTATAAAAAGTGCTCAATAACAGGTAGAGCTGTTTATAAGTATAAATTTTTATTTATACAAACATTATTGGTTACATATATATATATATATATATATATATATATATATATATATATGTCTGTATATATGTGCATGTATATGTGTGGGTGCGTGTGTATATATATGTATTTGTATATATGTGTATATATATGTGTCTGTGTGTGTATAGATATGCGTATGTAGGTGCATATAGCTGTATGTGTGTGTGTGTCTGTGTAGACGTATGGATTTTTGTATTTAATATACATCTAGAATATATTTATAAGCACGTATGTATTTTGAATATATGCCTGATTGATAGTGGATCTGTGTGTGTGTCCATGTTTAGATGCGTATGTATATCAATGTCTGTTTATTTATTTGTATTTGGGTATCTATTAGAGTTTGTTTATATATGTGTGATTCTTGATATATAGATAAGATATTTATACTGAAATGAGTTTGTAAAACTGGGTAGGCTAAAGAGTTTAAAGAAACTCAGAAAGTAGTGAGCAATAAAATAGGGAGAGGAAAAGGTGATGGAGACGCCATAAAGAGTAATAAAGGGGACAACAACTAGCAAAAAAGTCAGCAAGTGGAATAGGTAATCCGATACTAATTCATAAGAAATAGAAAATGACTAAACCCCAAAAAGATTTATTTAGGAGAGAAAATTCTTCAAATCCATCCATTTCTCGAAAATTCTTGGTCTGATGAGGTTGACTTTCTGGGAAAAGTGCAACCGAAACATGTATGCACATATGTAACCAATAATGTTTGTATAAATAAAACTTTATACTCAAGTAACTTTCGGCCGACACATTTTCAAGAGAAAACGTCGGCGAATATCGCTTAAAAACGTGGAAAAGAGTAATGTGGGGAGAAAAAAACAGAAAAAAAGGAGATAAAATGATGACTTGTACACAAGGCCCGTTCCAAACACCATCTCAAGGTGTTGGAGGCAGTGAGTGTTAGAATGCGAAAGCCGTCGCTCTGTAGGTAAAAAACGTTGTCTCACAAATTAGACATATTTGGAGACTTCTAAAAAAAAACCCCAAAAAACTGCCTATTATGTCCATTTATTCCTTTTCGGTTTAATGGCGTGATTCAATCTCCCTTTTTTTCTCCCCGCGTTACTCTATTTATTCGTTTTAAAAGGTTTTAATCGACGATTAAATATATTATTTAATATTTCCTCTCTTTTTTTTCTTGTGATAGTGCCTCGACTCGCTATGACTCCGTTCATCATATTTAAAACCATTATAAAATTCTGTACCACTAAACCAAAGAATTGTTCATATATATACACATATAGTATATATATGTATATATATACACATATTATATATATGTATATATATACACATATATATATATATATATATGTATATATATGTATATACATGTATATATATATATACATATATATATTATATTTACACATATATATATGTGCATATATATATGTATATATACATATATATATATGTATATATATGTATATATACATATATATTATATACATACATATATACATACATATATATATATATTATATATACATATATATCATATATAAATATATATATACATATGTATATACGCATATATATACATACATATATAATAGAACTTTTATTTATATTATTTTTGTTATTGATGCAGATATGTACAAAATCTGCGACACTGGCATGTCGATGTTATCAATCAACAGCTGTTAGGAACTGAGATGTCATCAGGAATAATTAAAATCTTATCCTTACCTCAGATTATGTCGCAGTTTTTGTACATGTCTGCATTGCATGAATAAAAAAA
>OY744519.1:219281490-219288990 GCA_963556195.1 Sepiola atlantica
TATATATATATATATATATATATATATATATATATAGTCAAGGAGAACACCTCTCTGTCTGTGCAAAAACGAAAACATACTAGGAAGTGAACTTTCAATATAATTGTATTCGCATGCACAATTTACATGTGAATATAATGGAAGTACCTTTGCGTCTCTGGCTGCCCCTTAAAGAAGCTAATGACAATTTTCAAACATGTTACACAATGAAATTAATCAATTTATTAGCGTTAGTTTAAGAGTATTAACATATATCTGAATAGCTCGGTGAGTAAAATATCTAGCTGACAGCATCAACGTTGCTGTTAAAGTAAACTCTCCCTACCATGATGCTGCATATGATGCTATCCCGCACTCTAACCTGGGTAACACCGGGTAGATCTGCTAGTATATATATATATATATATATATATATATGTTTTTATCTATACTTATACGTTTCTATATGTATACGTTCCATTCTTCTAGGAATCGTCAGTGTAGAGAAGATTATTCATACCCGTCGCCGAACTCGAACCCCGGAACACAAGTCATGTTTCCAGCTCAAATTCCGACGTCATAGCCCACACGGCCGTCATCAACAACCCGTTAAATCAGCGAGAGATTAAACCTATTTAAAGGCAGTCGTCGTCAATGTGTTCGACTACTGAAAAGAACATACATTAAAGCCACATGCTATATGTGCCCCCCCCCCTTCGCATATATATATATATATATATATATATATATATACTAGCAGAGCTCTGAATGGGAGTGGAATCTAAGTGGAAGAAAAAAGAAAACGGGGATTGAGTTAGGAGAGTGCGTTGTGTCCTTCCATATAAATGCAATTTGGGAGAAGTCGATGACAAAATTTTGAAAGTGGGGAGTCGGCATTTTTGAGGATTCCTATTACTAGGGTGTGTGTGGGGTAATACATTTACTCGACTAACTAATTGGCTATACTTATTATCCGAAGGGCTGGAGCCCGACAGGATCTGGAACCGTATGCACCATGCTCTAGCAAAGAACACGTACTCATACTTGACTTTATTTCGTACACACAAGCTCGCTATTTGTATCCACTTTTTTTCAAACACCGAGGAATATAATCTTTTTCTGCAACATCTAATATTGACTTTAAGCTGGTGCTTGAAGAACGCGATCAGTTCCTGATAAGCAACAGATTCAACCACTATTCGCGCTAAGGTCAGGATCGCGAGAAACACCATTCGTCTCTCTCTGTCCCACGTTGTCGATTATGTAGGATACGTTTAGCGACAGAGAATGCTCAGGATCGATACGAGACATACTCCTAGAACTGCTGGAATTCTGCAATATTGGAAGAAAGCGTGATCGGGGGTTTATGTTTTTAGTGTGTCTCTTAGCCAAAGGGCCAAGGAACCATACAACTTATAACGTGTTGATGACAGCATTTTTTATAAGGATGAGTTTCACATCTTTTACTTTTAACGCTATTAACAATTTGGTACTCTTATAGATCCGTGACTTCGCGTCGGGCAGGTCACGGAAGCGCCCGAGAGTTGACGAGGAGAAACCTGTCAAACACTAAATCTAAGACTGGCAGACGATAATAACAAATCATAGCTAAAAACAGTTATTAATTAGATGTTTATTTATTTATTTTTTTTTTTGTCAAATGAAAACATTGTTAATGAAATGTTTTTAAATATATAAGATGATTTTGTTTGATATTTTAAGCAAACGTTTCTGGTTTTTAGGGCTTTTTTCAATGTCTTTTTTCAAAGTTTTGTTCAAGTTTTTTTACATGTTTTTGTCAATATGATTTTTTCTTGTTAACATAAACAACGAAACAACAGTTTCTAAACAATTTTTTTCTTAACGAACGAACTGTTTTAAAGCAAATGGTTTATTTTTTCACTATTGTTTCTGTTTTTTTTTTCGTTTTATGACAGTTTCTGGGTTTAGGGTTAGGGTTAGGGTTAGGGTTAGGGTTAGGGTTAGGGGTTAGGGTTAGGGTTAGCGGTTAGGGTTAGGGTTAGGGGGTAGGGGTAGGGTTGGGGTTAGGGTTAGGTTTTAGGGTTAGGGTTAGGGTTAGGGTTAAGGTTAGGGTTAGGGTTAGGGTTAGGTTTTAGGGTTAGGGTTAGGGTTAGGTTTTAGGGTTAGGGTTAGGGTTAGGGTTAGGGTTAGGTTTTAGGGTTAGGGTTAGGGTTAGGGTTAGGTTTTAGGGTTAGGGTTAGGGTTAGGTTTTAGGGTTAGGGTTAGGGTTAGGGTTAGGTTTTAGGGTTAGGGTTAGGGTTGCAGCTGGTCCAAAAAGTTTTCTTGTGTTGTTGGCAGAACTCAATTAGTCCTTCGGGAGATTCAACAAGCTGACAGATAGAAATTCATTTTTTTGTTATTGGACGCGATTAATTTCTTCCAAAAGTTATCGGCTGCTTGTTGTAGCCTGATTGGCTAATGCCTGCTGCAACCTGATTGGTTAATAGTTTAATCAACTGTCGAGCACTTCCGAGACCTGCACGGAAACACGGAGCTGTCCCTGATAAACAGAACAAAAACGCACAAAAACCAAACAAATCTTTGCAACAAAAAAAAAACAAACTTACCTCAAGAAAGCTTTCATTAACGTAGCGATGGATTAGCGCCGTTTTGCCACAACCACAGTCTCCGACTACCACGAGTTTGGATCTGGCGCACGTGCCGGCCGGTAAGTTCTCGTCGCACATCTTGGCAGGTAACAGGTAAACAAATCTCCAGGTAAAAGAATCCCTTTCAACAGAGCAACGAAAAACAATCAATCGACGACGGTCACGTAACCAAACGACGGCGGCTCGGTGGTGTAGGTGTAGATAATGTAAAGTTATAAAGATCTGTATTAGTCTCTGGCACAAGGCCAACGATGTAGAGCACCTTATGAGGATAAAAAATCACAACTCCAAGTACTTGTGTACCAGTACCTTACAATAAGATGCTCTATTTTTGTTCTGGCGGATTTGGTAGGTTTCTCCCCAATCGACCACAAGAGTCTTATACGGAGTAAATACAGCCGGAAGTAATTTTTTTATATAACAATAGTCAGCTGAAGGACTGCAATATCACGATGAAGTTTTATATGTTAAATATACTGATACATATACAATATGTATGTATGTATGTATGTATGTACTTATACAGTGCGTTCAATTAACAGTATCAATCTGTTAAGACCTTTACAGATGTCTTCATAAACGTTAACAGTTTTGTTATCAAATTAATAGTTTTGCTGCGAAAATATTAATTTCCTGCGAGGGGGGCTCAACAAAAAAAAAAAAAGATCGTGTTTTCTTTTTTTAATTTTATTATTTAAATACGAGTCTACAAGGTTGTCGTGGAAGAATTTATCGGTAAAGTCGACCGTCTCGTCTTAAAAATAAATGCCTGTAATTGCTTTCAAGTGCTATTCATTGCACAGTGTGAAACTTCCGTTTCGACCGCGTTCCTCGAAAAAGAAAAAACAAAACAACAAATCTACCTAATTGCAGATTTGTTATTTCTGAGTTGAGAATTAAAAGAAAGCAATCCGTGGACAAAGAAATTGATCCGCGTTTAACTATGGAGATATTTAAGTATTAACATTTGCAATTGATTCAATCTAAGTCATAGTTGTACACGCCGTTTTAATATTCTTTGAATCGTATTTAATTGTTAAAGAACGAAGATAGCTAGAAGAACATCTGACTTAATTCCGTCTTTCAAAGATTGTTTAATCTTTATTAACAGTGTTAATGCCTATATACGAATATATATGTCTCGTTACTATGTATAAATATTACATACATATATGTATGTAAGCTTCTTGACGGAATTAAAATTGAAACGATTGTAGTTTGAAAAGATATGTTTCTTTTTTCGGGGGAATTTGTTAATTTCGTCTTAATCCTGTTCGGATGGTTTTGTAAACTAAATAAATATATTTCTTTTAGGTGATTGCCTTCGTGTATTATATCACACTGGAACAAGTTTTATCTATTTTGGTCAATGGTTTTAGTCATTCGTTTCTTCTTCTTCTTCTTCTTCTTCTTCTTCTTCTTCTTCTTCTTCTTCTTCTTCTTCTTCGTTTTGTACCTGTGCGTGTTGGTAGTCTATCTTCGATCCGCTAACTCGTTCCACGTGTGCCTCTTGAAACTCTGTAGGAACTTCCGGCCTCTGCCTATTCGCTCTTGTCTTTGCCACTAAACATTGGTAGATATTCCCGCCCGTTCTGAAATAAATAAATGAAAGAAAAATAAAATTGAAAAAATACAATAAAAAAGGTAAGACACGTTTTATTTTATATAAAAAATGAGGCAAGGTTTATCCCCACCCCCATACATCTGTGATTAACAACTTTTTACTACAAGGCAATAAAAATCGGGTTCGTCAGTGATTTACGACAAATATTGATCAGTGTTGTTTAACATAACAAAACAATTCTTTTAATCGATTTAAATATTTAATCCTGATCAATATTTTAAAAGAAAAGGGGGAGTTCTTACACTCACAGTTATGGTTTCTTATACTGCTACCTAAATCACTAAATTCAATAACCGATACATTTATCGATAATCACCAGTAAAAAAAGGGAAAGCACGTCCTGATATATCCTTTTCGCTTCCTTTATTTCGTTGTCTTATGGATAATCGACATTCAAAGAGAGAGAGAGAGAGAGAGAGAGAGAGAGAGAGAGAGAGAGAGAGAGAGGGAGGGGAGAAAAGAGAGAGACAGTGAGAAAAAGAGAAGGAAGAAGTTTGTTTATATGTGTTTATATTCCATACCTGCCCCCGTGGATCAATCGGCAAACGCGCCGTTTTTAAAGCCACAATTTGAGTTCGAACTCCACCCGGATCATAATCAGATTTACTTTGATTTTCTCCCAAAAGGAACTTAGAAATTTCAAATTACTTTTAGCTTTAATTGTTTTATGTAATCTACGTAGTTTACGGAAATTAGGACCCGGGTGACGTCAAGTAGCCCTACTAGGTAAGTATATATATATATATATATATATATATATATATATATATATTTTTAATTTGTTACCATAATAATGAAATAAACGATCTGATGATCTGAGATCTAACATGCATAAAAGTAAACCACAAGCTACGAATGGAAGTACAATAAGAAAACAAAACCACAGGAAAAAACACCGCATAAACAGAAACTGCAAGAAACATCATAAGCTGTCTCTGCCCTAACCCTAACCCGAAGACGCTAACTCTAACTAAAATGCCCTAACCCTAGCCCAAAAACCCTAACCCTAAGATCCTAACCCTAACACTTACCCTAACTCTAACCCTAACCCACTAACACTAATCCTAATCCAAAGACCCTAACCCTAACCCCCTATCCCTAATTCTTAACCTAATACAAAACCCTAACCCTAAACTAAAGACCCTAACCTTAACCCAAAGACCCTAACCCTAAGACCCTAACACTAATCCTAAGACCCTAACCCAAAGACCCTAACCCTAAGACCCTAACCTTAACCCAAAGACCCTAACGCTAACTCTAAGACCCTAACACTAACTCTAAACCTAACACTATCCCCAAAACCCTAACCCTAAACATAACCCTAACCAAAAGACCCTAACCCAAAAACCATAACCCTAAACCTAACCCAAAGACTCTAACCCTAACTTGCATAAAAGTAAACTGGATTTTGCCGCAATAAAAGTGACCGTTGAGTGCAGTATTGACACTTATAGAATCTGCATAGTACTACGCGTCTATCTTCGTTTGTACGTTATCACCTCTCACACCCATGTTAAAAATGAGATCCTCCGATCACCAAGTATTAACTATAAAAAGGTGATTGAGTTAATCATTAAGGTCGGTACTTTTGCTGCTTGATATATTCGCTAGTATATTAGTATACTAGTATATGCTTGTTTATTAGTATAGTAATATTTGCAAATATATTGACTAGTATATGCTAGTATATTAGTTAGTATATGCTGCTCTATATATTAGCTAGTATATCTGCAAGCGATTAGGCCGAATGTGCTGTAGACTGAAAAGTCAGCAAAGTTCAAACGGTTCACCCTGCGTGTATCAGCTAAAATCGCGAAAAACGTAATTTGATCATAGTAGTGTGATATAACGTTACGCATGACAACATAGAGAGTGGCAGGCGCAAATCTCGGCAATCTCGAATAATCGATCAAACTAAAAACACGGGTTTAAAAAATCGTATAACGAAACGGAGATATAATTAAGCAATGCGCTTAACACATAAGTAGCTCTCTCGCTCCGCCTTTGCCATTTTAGCCACGAGACGATCATTAAGTGTAATAAATCCTTCATCTTTTAAGAAAGTTATATTCTAGTTAATTGCATGACAATTAATGTAACAACTATCCGGGAGGAAGGCAACAACATAAGCACGCATCGACAACTTTTCTCAGATGTCGCAGGACAACAACGTTGACAAATGAAGAGTATTGATAATTTGTTTTATTTGGATTATTTGGACTAAAAGTTTATTTTGACTAAAAATTCATACTAGAATTGTCCGCAAGGAACCGTAACGCAACGGCTATAAGTGCTAAGTAGAATCAGTTCTGGAGGTTTAAGGTGAAACCCGCAGTACGGGTGAAACTAAGGATACGATTATGAATTACTTAATAAAACTTCTAGTCGGTCATGGCTGATAGAACAAGAACAATTTACCCACGTAAATTAAATAAGCGGTTCCCTTCGTAATTCCGTACGGATTCTCGAGTTCGATAGAAAGATTCCCGATTTCGACAAGACGCATCTGAAGAAGGTCTAAGATTACATCGGCCGAAACGCTGTGAAAATAACATCCTAGATGAGAACAGTAGTCCGAATAATACAACTTATACATATTGATGAGTTATTTTAATTACTCTTATTTCCGGTCTGAGGTGAGGCTGAACTTCCGGTTTGGGATTTTAGATGTTACATTCTCTTTTTGTTAACCATTGTCATACCGTCCTTACCTAGTGCATTATTTAACGCAATACATTTGTTGTGATTCGAACGTGGAATAGCAAATTTACAGCTCAGCGATCGTATAGATTACGCCGAAGCACGAAATCCTTCCGAAGTGCTGAATAGTAAATAAGAAAACAAATATAAGAAAATAGTCCGAAGGTGTTGTGCGTGAAACAATGAATCTCTCATTTTTAGTTTAATGTTTCACCTTCATCTTGCAAAATTATTTTAATCACTCTAATTTCCGGTTCGAGTATCACTTTGTTCGAGCAACTTCCGGTTTGATTTTTCAGACGTTCCTCCTGCTTTGTTCAGCCGCATTCTTCATTTGCCAACGCGTCTTTTGTCTTTTACTTTTCTCTCCCAGCGTCTGCCAATTCTTGCATTCACACGTGATGATTTGCCATTTAACATTCCAAGAACCGAGCCAGACATTTTCGTTAGGATTCAAATTCTTGTACACTCCCTCTTTGTCTATTTAAAGAAGAAGAAATAACTATCTAAGCACACACACACACCCACACACATAAACACATACACACATAAACACATACCCACATG
>OY744519.1:219296490-219306490 GCA_963556195.1 Sepiola atlantica
ACACATATACTAAAACAAGCATACACACACTAATACAAAAACAAGCATACACACACTAATACTAAAAACAAGCATACACACACATATACTAACAACAAGAACACGCACTAATACAAAAAACAAGCACACACTGATACTAAAAACAAGCATACACACACTAATACTAAAACCAAGCATACACACAGATACAAAAACCAAGCACACACACACACAAATACCGAAAAACAAGCACACACACAGATACAAAAACCAAGCATACACACACAGATACTAAAAACAAGCATACACACACAGATACAAAAACCAAGCACGCACACACAAATACCGAAAAACAAGCACACACACAGATACAAAAACCAAGCATACACACACAGATACTAAAAACAAGCATACACACACAGATACAAAAACCAAGCACACACACACAAATACCGAAAAACAAGCACACACACAGATACAAAAACCAAGCATACACACACAGATACTAAAAACAAGCATACACACACAGATACAAAAACCAAGCACGCACACACAAATACCGAAAAACAAGCACACACAGATACTAAAAACAAGCACACAGACAGATAGTAAAGAACAAGCACACACGTACAAACACACACACACACACACACATATATATATATATATATATATATATATATATATATATATATATAATAAAATATGAAACTAAAAGTACACTTTTAGAGGATAGAACCTATAGTGAAATAATTTAAGCTCAATATATGAGATAGAGCAATTATAAAGATTAATGAAAGAAGAAAGATAAAGATGTACGAATGACAAATTTATTTCAACTTCCATCTTTAAATCTCCTTCTACCGGACACCTTATCAACGCATACTCTTACTCTCCATTACTTTATATTTTTTCAAATTTTGAATTATGGCTTTTCCACTGCCAACTTATGCATATATGTAATTCATCTGATGACAAGATTTTAATCTTTGAAAAGCATTGGCTTAAGGAAAGAAAAATAAACATGTTATTACCGAGTACACCTTGCATTGAACAATCGAAATTGATATAGGTTTGTCATTCATACATCTTTATGTCTCTTCCTTCATTTATTTTCATATATATATATGTATTCTGCCTTTTACAAAAGATGGCTTAATGGGGTCGTCGTTAATATTTAAAAATATTTACAGTAATATATATATATATATATATATATATATATATATATATATATATATTCAAGAACATATGCAAATATGAACAATACTAGGTTCAGGAAATTTTTTTAATTCCATGTTAAATAATTGGACACTGTCTACATTTTGTCGCATCCACCCTAACCATCCAAGTGTGGTTTCATCTGATTATGGTCTATTTTGATCAACACAGCACTTCATGAAGTGCCGCCGACTTGAGTCATTCGATGAAGTTGACGAAGCCTGCCAACAATTTCTCGTTACAAAGCCCAAGAATTGGTAGTTTTATCAAACTGAAAGGTTTGCATGTCTTTGGCAGAAGATTTTTTGAAGAATAGTAGTTGCGTTTTCTTATTTTTTTTTTAGCATGATAAATGATTATTCAACATGGCGCACGAACTTTCACCTCAACCTATTACATATACGTTCGGTGTGATGAGAGGTCTAATATATTTCAGTTTGTTTAAGTGTTAGATTGCATAAACGTACGGTGCTTCATTCTATAGATGAGGCAATAGAGAAGATGCTGTTGTGGTCAGCCGGTCGACATATATGGACCCCACACCCTTTCTTGTAGAAGGAGCGCCGACAGCACTCTCAATGATGTCGTCCGACGAGCACTAGACATCGCTGGCTTCCCGTCGACCCTCGAACCAGTTGGCCTTGACAGAGGGTATGACAAATTTAACCGATGGCCTGACGGCGTTTCCATTTGCAAACGGCAAGTCACTTATATGCGATGCGACTTGTGTTGACAGTTTGGTGCCCTCGTCTATGATAGAATCGGCAACAAACGCTGAACATGCAGCAGCGTCAGCAGAGAGCCGCAAGCGGTCAAAATATGCCGGTCTTTCCGACAAATTTGTATTTCAACCGATCGCCGTGAAGACGAGTGGAGTGATAGGCCCCGTCACGCGCGACTTCCTCGGCAGCCTTGGTCTGTTAATGACACGCCACGCCGGAGACAATCGTGAATTGACTTGACTTTACGAGCGCCTCTCCATCGCCATTATTCGTGGAAACGCCTTGAGCCTGCTCTCGGCATGCCATGCCAATCGTCTAATTTAGTAGTTTGTGGGAGTGTTGAGTCACTCTGACCTGGAGTGTTGGTATTCATGGGTTAAATATAAAATTACAGATAATTTCTTATTTACTTGATATACGCCTACAAAACAAATTAATCTAGAAACCATTCGTAATAGAAAACATGTGTTTTTTTTGTTTTTTTAAAAACATAGTTCATCCCAAGCAAGGCAGGCCACCACTGTAGACGTAAGGGGCTACTGAGAAAAGAAAAGAGGAGAAGGTAGGGTGGTCAACCTAAATTGGGTTCTGCGCAGCGAGATGTCTGTTTACATTAGTTTTAAATTTCGGCATGTCTGTTCTGTCGGGGAAACAGGGGGCAGAGAGAGAGAGTTCCAGAGGCCAGAAGTACGAGGAAAGAAGCTATTTGAGGAGAAGGCTCTCCGACATCTGGGGACCGCCACAGTGAATGAATGAGATTTAGTTGATTGTTGAGTTAGTCTAGTGAATTTACGTCGAGGGAGCACCAGAGTAGCCAATTCATCGGAGCATAACCCATTGAAGTATTTGTAAAACAAGCACAAGGATGCTACATTGCGGCGATGGGACAGGGACTGGAGCTTGGTTGACAGTGAGGGACCTATTAGGTTGGCGACTCTGTTTTGGACCTTGTCAAGGAGGGAGAGACTAGTAGATGATGCACCAGCCCAGATGTGACAACAATACTCCATGCATGGGCGTATGGTGGCTTTGTAGAGATACAGGATAATGTCAGGTGTGAGGAGTTTACTAGCACGGTAGAGGCAGTCAACCTTCTTTGCGGCAGCCTTGGCAATGTCTTCAATGTATTTGTTCCAATTCATGTTACCTGTGAAGGTTAGGCCGAGGAGCTTGAATGATGAACTCTCGGGTAGGGTGTTATTTGCCATGGCAATCGGTTGTTGGAGAGGTTCCTTGTAGTTATTGAAGGAAAGGAGCTTTGTCTTTGCGGCATTAAAAGTTATCAACCATTTATGACCCCAATCCACTACAGCCTGGAGGTCATTTTCTAAGGATTCAGCCATTGCCTCGGATATGATCGCATCGGTTTTGCCAACATGGCGAGAGTAAAGGGTGATGTCATCAGCAAATAAACCAATCTCAGACACTATGTCATCAAGGAGATAGTTTGTCTATGTAATGATCTTGAAAGAGTTAATATGCCGTAAAATCAAATTATTTGTGTGTGTTTTGGTCCTCGTAACAAAGTTTACTCCTTGCATGGGAGAAAAAAGGCCATGCGTACCTGAAGATAAACGTTGAATTGGAGCGACAGCTTTTAAAGAGAGGAACAACAACCGTGTATGAACAATTTTACTCAGGCAAATAATAAAAAAAATGATGAACAAAAGGAAACGGGGGTTTGCATACTTGTGCATCCGCATAAAGTTATCTGGTGTTAGGGTTAGGGTTAGGGTTAGGGTGTCTGAATAATTGTTCTAGTAACGGTATTTTATTGCTCTGACCTAGCAAAAATAGCCTGGGCAACCCCGTCGGCATTTCCCGGTCAGGGCTCCTCAGTCAGTAAGCAATAAACTTACCCCACTCCAAAAGAGGGTGGCAAGGTCTTGAAGGGTGCACCTCCTAGGACAACCCAGCACCGAATACCTCAACCCGGCAGATAAAAGGCTACCGAAATGGCCCAGTTCCTGCCGGACTGACTGTCGAGAACGAATCCTCGACTGGTATCACCTTACCCCATCCCGAAGTCCTCAATCAACCGAAGTTAATGAGAGACTGAACGGGCTGGGGTTGTTCGGGGTCCAATAGTTATTGTCTCTTCAGTCGTAAGAGGAAGGCTTTGCGACAATCGTCTGGGGTTTGTGTCGTAAAAAAGTCAACCATTAACCGTCGTCGACCATTATAGTGCAAAATGACAAAAGAAAGGGGGGGGGTGAGAGCCCTAGGCGTTTGAGTTACTCACGTGACTCATAAGAGAAGAGTGATTAGTGTAATCTTTTGGTCAATCCACGAAACCCTTATAGAGACAAGCGACCGAATCCACATTGACCTATCTACGCGTGTTTTACAAATTCCAAGAAAATAATGAACCGAAGTCCTGAATTCCACATTCTCCCCGACTCGATTGAAATACTTTAACGACTCATAGCATCGGACAATCAACCCCTTTGTTCTCAGATGAAGAGCTTTCTTCTCAGATTTGTTTTCTATTTCTTCAAAAACCCTTTGTTTATTTATGTCAATTCAATCAGAGTCTGCGAATCACAGCCTGTTTTTACACATGTTCAGAAAAAAAACTGTTGTTTTAGTCAATTAAAGATACCGGTGGCGTAAGCATTCTGAGCCTTGACACAGGGAAATCCGAGTCTCGACTCTCGGCAACATTCCTACTGCTCTTCAAAACAACGTGGGCGTTAGTGACACGCTTCTGATTTGTAACAAGGTCAAGCATGCACCCGGTTTGCCGTGGGTACCCTAGTCCCCCCCCCCCCCCCGACGGGACATCCTTTACTGACCAGAGTCAACGTAACTTAACTTCGCTGATCTTAAGGTGATCATAGCCGTATATTTAAAAAAAAAAACGGTAAAATAATTGGTTTCACTTCAAACAATCCGAGTCGAGGGAAGGTGTGCTTATCTTTCTGGAGATTAGGCAAATATTGAATATATATATATATATATATATATATAAGTCAGGTTCATATTATATTTCAATAACCATGTTTTTATTTTATTATTTTTATTTTTATTTTTTCACATTTCCAAAAAAACATAACATTTCTGTGAGATATATTTTTTACGGTCCGTTTCATTCGTCTTGAGCCAAATTTTTTTATGTCAATATCGTCTCTGCAACGTTACAAAATCATCAGAAAAATTCACAGAGAGTAAAAAATTCTTGGACTAAAGTTTCTTGAAAAAAACTACACTTGGTTCATTTTTGGGTGAAATCAAACAAAAAACAAAGAAAAGAGCAAACTCACACGTTGGGGAAGCCACTAATACGCCATATATATATATATATATATATATATATATATATATATATATATATATATAGATATATATATATATATAGAGAGAGAGATTAAACTAAAATAATACTTCAAAAATATCAATAATATCTAATATATTTTTTATATGATTTGACTGTTTGCTAATTTTAATTTACGTTCATCCATTGAATGCATATCACACACATTTGTACATTTTTGATTTTTGATTAATGTTCATTACCTGGATTGTTGCTTTAGAAACTTAAACAAAACTTTCTTTAAAAACTTTTTGACTTGGAGACATTGTAAAGATTTAACATCAAATCAGCCCGTACCTTGATGGGGTATGTTGACATAAAAGTGTGTTTTTTGTCGTTATATATTATGGTTTATATATTTTTTACATATTTTGATATATTTTTATATATTTTTATATATTTTCAAAGCCATTTTTTACTCGCAGTGATAATTCTCCGAGGAAAAGATTTTCTTTGAAAATCCAAGGATTATGGACTTTACAGTACTTTTTCCGTAAACTTTGATATGTAGTAACGTTTTATTAATTTCTCATTTTATTCTTTCATTTAATCCATCATTATATATATATATATATATATATATATATGTATATATATATATATACACATACTATATATACACACATACTATATATATATATATATATATACATACACACATACTATATATATATATATATATATATATATATATATGTATATAGCAAGTTATGAAAATATATTTATGGCAATTAAGCTACACAGAGGCTTCCGTGTTTCATCCCCATAGGGAATCGCCAGGCTAAAATTCATGGTTTTTGTGTTACCGGGTGTTTTTGAAGCTCAACGATTGACTAAGAGAATAACAAAGAATCTGATTGGTTAACACGTGTATATATAAAAACACCCGGCAAAACAAACTCCATGCATTTTAGCCTGACGATTCCTTACGGAGATGAAACGCGGAAGCCTCTGTGTAGCTTAATTTGCATAAATATAGTTTAATAACTTACTACCTAGCTCTACTGAAAATTGATACATAAAAAATTATATCTCGTTATAATATTTTATGTGGATACATGAAATTATATATATATATATATATATATATATATATATATATATTATTTATATATTTAGGCAGAATCTCTTCATGCATGTTTGATTAAGAAACAGCGACAATTCCTATTTGTTTCTTTTTTTGATCCATCTTTTCATGTTGACGGACTAATGATCTAATGTTCTGTTCGAGTGTGAACAGGAACTCGCCAAAACTGCTAACGTTTTCGACTCCCACGAGTCTTCTTCAGGCACGTGAGGAGTTATGCAAACTAAAACTGGCGAAAAAAACAAAAAAAACAAACAAAACGCCGGCTGAGGAAAAAGTTTCAGAACAAACTCTTCAGAGACATACAATCTTAATGGAGAGCATCCAACTATTAAACACGTACCCTTAGTTAAAACGCTGGTATATTCTTTTTTTTTAACATAGTTCACCCCAAACAAGATAAGTTTCCACTGTAGACCTAAGGGACTACTGAGAATGAGAGTGAAAGTTTAGGAGGTTATCCTAAATTGGGAACTGAACAGCGAGATGCTTGTTTACATTAATTGTAAATTTCTGCATGTCGGTACAGCCGGGGAAACAGGGAGCAGATAAGGAGTTCCAAAGGCCAGCAGCACGATGAAAGAAGCTATTGGAGTAGAAGGCTCTCCGGCATCTGAGGACCTCCACAGTAAATGGATGTGGTTTAGCTGATTGTCGTGTTGGTCTAGTGTATTTACGTCGACGGGGGACCAGAGAAGCAAGTTCATCGGAGCACAATCCATTGAAGTACTTGTAAAACAGGCACAATTAATTCTCCGAACAGGAACAGTTTTACACTGCGTTTATATCTCTTTACGAAGATTTAAATCAAGATATAATAATACTAAACCTTATGTCTAGAATCCTTTTTCCAATTTTAATCAAAATCCATTACACTATTTTGATTCTAGAAAATATCAAACATTTAAAGCTTAAATAGTCTTAAGAAGAAATAAAGATTAAGGGAATCTTGATTCATTGGTGTCTTATGATAATAGATAAACGTTAATGTAAATCTGAAATATTTTAATTTTCTAATTCGAGGTTGTGCGTCATAAATTCAAAATACACCAAGGAAATTGAAAGTTGGGGAATCTTCATCAATTAATGTCTACTCTCTATTGGTTAAATTTTACAAAAATACAAAATATCTGAATTTTCACGAAGGCCTTCCACCCCCTCTTTGTATAAAACAAACTTAAACCAAATATAACCCACATTATCCATTCTTACACCTAGCAGCTGTGTTCCAAAATTTATAATGATCGGTTAATTAGTGTACGTTGTTTTGTTTTACGGCATGTCAACCCTTTTCGGGTTATTTAATGCCGAATCATTTTGGTAAAAGTTTTTATGCTTCAAGTTTTTTATATCTTCAAATATTTATTCATGGTGTTACGTTTGGTTGTTTTGTAGAGGAAAACTATAATTTTGGTTATTCGGACTACATTTCTCATCTTGAGTGTTATCATCACAACGTTTCGGCCGCTGCACACCTTCAGGTGTATTTCTTCGAACTCGGGAATATTTCTGTCAAACTCGGGAATCTGGACGGAATTTCGAACGGAACTCTTTATTTAACCAACGGGCGGGGCGGGGGGTAGCATGCTCGTTTCGTCAGCCATGACTGGGAGAAGTCTCCGGTAATTCGCAATTCTTCGTATCGCCCGCACCGAGAATTGAACCTTCAACTGCGCCACGGGTCTTCGTTTTGTGATGATAACACTGAAGATGAGAAATGTAGTCCAAATAACAAAAATTATACAAATTATCAATCCTCATCTCAACAATTTAGAAATATAATAGGAAAACTATTCTTTTTGCTTTTAATTTTCCAGAACGTGATTGCGTTTTGCAAAGGGGAAGGAAAAAACAATAACATCAATGTTTGGTGCATTTTAAGTCAAGAAGCCGGTATCTCCAGACAGCCTGATCTGGTAGCACTAGTAATTAGTTTAGGAGTGAATCCCTGACATGCAAATATATAAACACACACACACATATGTATCTTTACTTATATAAAGCTACAAATCTAATAACTATTTTACAGTATGAAGAAAGTTAGGGCTAGGGTTAGGAAAGAACAAGCGGTAGGTTAGGGTTAGTGTTAGGGTTAGTGTGGGGTTAGGGTTAGTGTGGGGTTAGGGTTAGGGATATGTTAGGGTTAGGGTTGGCGTTAGGTTAGTGTGGTGTTAGGGTTAGTGTTAGGGTTAGTGTTAGTGTGGTGTTAGGGTTAGGGTTAGTGTTAGGGTTAGTGTGGGGTTAGGGTTAGTGTGGGGTTATGGTTAAGGATATGTTAGGGTTAGGGTTGGCGTTAGGTTAGGGTTAGGGTTAGGGTTAGTGTTAGGGTTAGTGTGGGGTTAGGGTTAGTGTGGGGTTAGGGTTAGGGATATGTTAGGGTTAGGGTTGGCGTTAGGTTAGGGTTAGGGTTAGAATAAGTGTTAGTGTTAGGGTTAGGGATAGGGTTAGGGTAAGGGTAAGGGTAAGGGTTAGTGTTAGTGTTAGGATTAGTGTTACAGTCATGTCGGGTTAGGGTTAGTGTTAGGGTTAGGGTTAGGGTAGTGTAAGGGGTAGTGTTAGGGGTAGGGGTTAGCGTTAGTGTTAGGAAATAGAAAGCGGTAGGTAAGTGTCGTAGAAGTGCTTACACCCCTTGCTCATATAATAAACAATGTACAATGTCGACGATGCTAGACTCGAAAAGTACGTGTACGACTGTAGTACGAGCACAGCCGGGCCGTTCCCCGTATACATTACAAGCCAGTTACCTAACTTGTAACGACCTATTGTATTGTTCACTTACAGAAATGAACTCTTCCACTTGTATATCATTTGGATTATTGAAATACTATTTTCAGCTTGTCTCTTATTTTTACAACGTTTCAGCCGATGTAACCTCCGATCTTGTGCAGGTGTTTGGGGTGCAACGCTGTGAAAATTACAAGAAAGACGAGAATAGCAGTCCGAATAATCCAAATTATCAATCCTCATCTAAAAAATAACGAATTCGAAGATATTTAATAATAACTTGAACAGTCAACCTACACAAATAAAAATGGTGTATAATCATAAGTGAACAATGCATTAGGTAGTTACACGTTGGGTAACTATTTGCGTGTACAGGGAACTGATGAAGCATGTGTCGTGATGGAGGTAAGGAGGGGGAGTTTTCTTCCCTTCCCCGAAGTGGAACTAGAAAAGTTCTTGTTTGCCTTTATCTTTTGGCTAGGAGGAAGTGTAGTATCTGTTCTGTCATCGGTTAGTGAAGCAGAAATGTTTCTAGACTGAGGCAATTGTAAGTTTTGTCATATTCTAGAAAAATTCTTTTTTTTTGGGGGGGGGGGAGCTTCATTTTCCCCACATTGTGTCTAACTCTGCTCTCATGGGGAGGCAATTAATTAGGGACTAAGTCAACGTCAACATTGTTAATGCAAAGGCATTGAATACATTATAAAGGCTAAAAGCCACTCGAGGATAAGGGTAAATGAGATTGAATAGATTGTCCGTTGAATGATGAAGAATGTTATAAGAGGATTGAAAATAATGAATAGAATAGAATACGATTAGATTACTTGTGAAGACGGTTTATTACAAGTGTTTTAGTGACATTGGATTTGAAGATGACCATGTTGCCTCCCCCAGGGAAGCGATCTTGTGGCAACGTGTTCCACAGATTGAAGATGGGAGGTTATTGGAAAGCAA
>OY744519.1:219313990-219316490 GCA_963556195.1 Sepiola atlantica
TATATATATATATATATATAATGGTAATAATCCAGGTAAAAAATATCCACAGGGTGGTAATCCAGAGAATTTTAATCGGGTTTATAAAAAGTGCTCAATATCAAAATAGAGCTTTATATATGATAATTTTATTTACACAGACATGTACAAAATCTGCGACACTGGCATGTCGATGTTATCGATCAACAGTTACTATAAACTGAGATCTCATCAGGCAGAGTTAGAATCCGATCTTAACCTCAGATCATATTTGGTTCTCTCCAAATATGATCTGAGGTTAAGATCGGATTCTTACGCTGCCTGATGAGATCTCAGTTTATAGTAACATCGACATGCCAGTGTCGCATGTTTTTTTACATGTCTGTGTAAATAAAATTATCATATATATATATATTTGAACTCGTCTGAGAGCAGAAATCACAACTTCCTGTACTGATGAGGACGTAAGTCCGAAACAACGTTGTCTGTAATTACACTTTAATATTTTATTAATAAATCGTAATTGTCGAGAACTGTCTGAAACTATACAAATCTGAGGTCGTTAAGCTATCGAAGCAAAGTTTACACACCCGCGTGTTTAAGCACTCTTTGATCTCGATACGTTTGAACCCCGCCGTCGACTTTAAATGTATCTTCATTTCAGTAATGTCTGTGTTGCTTTCCGTTAGCTTGGTGGATTAGGGCGTAAGATCGTGAGTCTCTTCGGAATCTACGAACTGCGTTCGAACCCGTCTGAAACCACCACTTCTTACAGTGATGCGGACGTAAGTCCGAAACGACGTCGTCTGTAGGTAAATACACTTTAATATTTAATAAAAAGAATATTCGTAGTAATGGCCGCCTTTAAAATAACTAATTCTTAATTGTCGAGTACTCTCTGAAATTATAAAAATCGGAGGTCGTTAAGCTATAGCAGCAAAGCTTACATATATATATATATATATATATATATATATATATATATATATATATATATATATATATAAAGAGAGAGAGAGAGAGAGAGACAGACAGACAGAGAGAGGGAGATATCAGAGAATGCCGATGGGCTGTCCAGGCATTTTTTGACGACCAGAGTGCTTTTCCTCCTCTAGACGCTTGTTTTTCAAATCCCACTTTCTCGTCCTTGTGTCACATCTTACCGCTGTGGAAGGGAGATACATACCGAGTGTAGTATCTGTTCTAACCAAAGATGGTACAACAATATTGTGGGGTCTGCGTTCGCGCTGGATGTTCATAAAGTGCGCGGTAGCAATATACAACATATGTAAAGTTAGGTATGTGTGTATATTTGTATATTTGTGTGTACAGACTTCACTCCTAAACTACTCAACCGATCATTATGAATTTTGGAACACTGGGCGTAAGAATGTATAATGTGGGCTATATTTAGTTTATGCAATGCAAGATGGAACAAGGAAAAGGTGAAAGCCATTCGTGACAACTATATATATATATATATATATATATATATATATATATATATATTTATATATATATAGAGAGAGAGAGAAAGAGAGAGAGAGGGGGGGATTTGTGTGTATGTGCATATATATATATATATATTCATTGGAACGGATTAGTGAGAAAATAAAACAAAGAGAAAAAACCTTGAAATAAGAAAAACATTTCAGAATAGCGGAAGAACGCTGGGCGCTATTTTTAGTTTGCTGCAATGTGCACAGAATCGAAAAGTTAAGTAGAGGGTGATATATATATATATATATATATATATATATATATATATATATATATATATATGCTAAAAGAATACCCGTCGATTAAAATTAAGTCCCCGAATAGAACAGAAAATAATAATAGAATAAAATCAAGGTACGATGCTATTAAACCGTATGTCTAGAAACCGTATTCTGAATTTTGATCAAAATGCATCACCTGATTTTTATTCTAGAAAATGTCTAAACTTTAAGTCGTAAGTTTAAGAAGAAATTGAAATTCAGGGAATTTTGATTCACTGGTGTCTGATGCCTTCAGATAAAAATTCAATGCAAATCTGAAATATTTGAATTTTCAAATAAGAGGGTGTGTCTATATTATGCCCCCTTAAATCTAATTTAGGGAATATTTATTAATTGATGTCTCATACATATTGTTAAGATAAAAGGTATCTGAATTTCCACCTTTTCTTTGCTCCATCTTGCATGAACTAAATATAGCCCACATTGTCCATTCGTACGCCTAGTGTTCCAAAATTCATAATGATCGGTTAAGTAGTTTAGGAGTGAATTCTGTACATAAAAATATACAAACATATGCACATACCTAACTTTACATATATATATAGAAGTAACAGCCGTGTAAGTTTCACAGTTTTATCCTTCGTCTGTTGTTTATTGATCAAGTTCATTCTATAGAAACCCAGCGCGAACGCAGACCCCACAATATCATTGTACCATTTTTGGCGAGAACAGATACTACACTCGGTATTTATCTACCTACCACAAGGTCAGAAAAGTAGGATTTGAAAAGCCAGCGCCCT
>OY744519.1:219326490-219333990 GCA_963556195.1 Sepiola atlantica
CCTAACCCTAACCCTAACCCTAACTCTAACCCTAACCCTAATTCTAACCCTAACCCTAACCCTAGCCCTAACCCTAACCCTAACCCTAACTCTAACCCTAACCCTAACCCTAACCCTAACCCTAACCCTAACTCTAACCCTAACCCTAACTCTAACTCTAACCCTAACCCTTACCCTAACTCTAACCCTAACCCTAACCCTAACCCTAACTCTAACCCTAACCCTAACCCTAACTATAACCCTAACCCTAACCCTAGCCCTAACTATAACCCTAACCCTCACTCTAACCCTAACCCTAACCCTAACCCTAGCCCTAACTATAACCCTAACCCTAACCCTAACCCTAACTATAACCCTTACCCTAACTCTTACCCTCACATTAAAACCGACTTTGAGTCTAACATTTATCTCTTGGTGGGGTAAGTAAATCTTTTTAAAATCTTTTTTACATGCGTTTTGTTTCGGAATTTTTTAGATGAGGATTGATAATTTGATTATTTGATTATTTGATAATTTGATTATTTCGTTTTTATTTTCACTATGGATCCGTGACGCAATCGGTTCTTACTGACAGTCTTCTGTGGAGTTGCGGTTCAAGCTTTACTACAAGCGATAATAATTAAGTATAACCCAATAGTTAATTAACTTCTCATCAATCATGGGTGACGGAACGAGACAAGCAACCCCCTGGAATTAAATGGGTGAGGGCTCATTTGGAAATTGGGTTCACGAGTTCGGCATAAAAATTCCCAAGTTCTGAACAATTCACCTGAAGAAGGTCGAAGGTTTCATCCATCGAACCGTTATGGAAATAAAAGTTTTTTTTACCTAACACCTATAAATTAATTAAATAAAAACTAACCTTAACGGTAACCCTAACCCTAAAACTAACACCTATGATTTTTTAAAATGACTAACCTTAACCTAAACCCTAACCCTAAACCTAACAGCTATAATTTTCTTTAAATAACTAACCTTAACATTAACCCTAACCCTAATCCTAAACCTAACACCTATAATGTTGTTTAAATGACTAACCCTTACCTTAACCCTAACCCTAACCCTAACACCTATAAATAAATTTTAAATGACTAACCCTTACCTTAACCCTAACCCTAATCCTAACACCTATAAATAAATTTTAAATAACTAACCCTTACCTTAACCCTAACCCTAACCCTAACCCTAACACTTATAAATACATTTTAAATAACTAACCCTTACCTTAACCCTAACCCTAACCCTAACCCTAACACTTATAAATAAATTTTAAATAACTAACCCTTACCTTAACCCTAACCCTAACCCTAACCCTAACCCTAACACTTATAAATACATTTTAAATAACTAACCCTTACCTTAACCCTAACCCTAAACCTAACACCTATAAATAAATTTTAAATAACTAACCCTTACCTTAACCTAAACCCTAATCCCAAGCCATTTGGATCATTTGTTTGTGTTGTAATGAGTCAGGACAAAAGCAACGAAAGGATATGGTTAAACGAGATGAAAGGATTGTCGGTTGAATGATGAAGACGATTATGAGAGGCTTGAAAATGATGAGTGTAATGAAAAATGTTACATTACTTGTGTGTATTTGTTGCCATTAGATTTGAAGACGGTCATGTTGTAGTCTGCAAGGAAGCAGTTCCATTTAAAATGTGTTCCACAGACTGGAAGTTGTTTGAAAGAAACTTTGTTCATGGAGATTCTTTTTGACACTAAGCATTTTGGGGAAGAAGGGAAAATTCCTTTCAGTTCTTTTATATTTAAAAAAAATTTTTTTTATATTTATTAAAATAGCAATTGTTCAAACAAGGATTATATAAAAAAAAGGGTCATATATATGGGGATGAGAACGCTGCAGCAAAAAAAATCAATCAATTTGATGCAGCGTTCCCATCCTCATCTGCGTTACTGGCCTGTTTTCATTACTACATTCTGGTATCCAACATCCATAGTCGAACTTTTCATCTGTGTCTATTTTTGACAAGGGGAGATACTCCCGAAATATCAAATGATTTCTAATCATCGTCCGGACATCACACACAGCTAACACCATTATTGCTGTTTTTGTTAGATTGAAAATAAAAATAAATATATATTTGTAAGTCCACTCCTTCGATTATTTATTTTTGTTCTTTCCAGCTTCTCATCAATCCGAATCTCTGCATTGCCTTCAGCCTTCTTAATACATTTATTACAATTCCCAGCAATGCTTCAAGCAAACTACTATTCTCTTTTATATTATATACTAGCGGAACCCGTCGCCCGGCGTTGCACGGGAGAAAGTACTACCTATTGCATGACGTCGAATAAAAAAAGAAACCGCCTATGATCCCCCCCCCTCTACCGTGTTGGTGAATGTTTTAAATTAAAAAAATGAATTAAGAAAAAATGGCAGAGTAGAATGGGATCGAATGCTGAAACTGGCGATAATGAAACCTCCCTTTTTAACCACTGTGCCACAGTTTCGACTTAAAAAATATGTGTGAAAATAGGCCAATTAAGCTAAGCTTGTTTATTTGCAGCTTCTGCCGACCAAATATAAAGTTCAACAATGACACGGTTTAGGTCATTTAATTGGGCGAGTTTTCTATAATATGCGTGTATGATTTTGAAAATGTAAATGTGTCGCGGTCTACCAGTATCTTGGCGGCTATTGAATTAAATAGATAGTCGATTTGATGAAGAAATAGTAGCCGCCATGTTTAATGAATAAATGTTGCAGGAACTGTGTTCGTTAATTTTATTTGCTTAATTCGGGAATGAATATAAATGTAGTCATAGGTAGAATTAGATAGAACGTAATCTGATATTCGCGGAATATCATCGGAGTGAACGGATCATTAAGTCTTTGTGTATTGCTTTATATTATGTAGTAAATTAATACCAGTCAAATAATGAATAAGGACGGACTGTTTTGTGAAAATTAAACTGTGTTTATTAGTTCCCAGTGTCGATGAGTGGAGTGACAGTACATAATTGTTACGGAGGAAAGTTTTTGCTACCACCTATATGGAGTTGGTGTGTCGGAGATGGCGGGTCAAATAAAATATTTAGTGTTAGGTAGGAAAAATAATAAGAAATTTACTATAACAAGCTCGCGTGAATAAGTGTGATATAGAGGTGAGTTTAGTAGCCTGTGATGCATGTGGTTATTTTCCTTTTCTCCGAGAAGGTACAGGGGAAAATCGTCTCTACTTTATATATTAGAAAGAAAAGATATATATATATATATATATATATATATATATATATATATATGCATATCGAGGCAGCATTTTTTCCTTAAGACACGTATTATTAAAAATAACCGACAATTTTTGTCTGGTTATCTTAGTATTGATCCCTTCAATTTTCCGGATTAAAATCTTAATCTCGGAAGAAAATTGGCTGATGAAACTGCCGTAATGTACATGTTGGTCCAGAGTACTTTCTGACCCGTCTGGGTCCATCGTCAGTGGAATAATGACAAACAGGCAAATACCTGGAGTGAGATTTATAATTAATTATGAAACTATATTTATTAGGTATTATAAGCATTTAAGTATATATATATATATATATATATATATATATATATATATATATATATATATATATATATATATATATATATATATATATATGATTATTTTTATTTACACAGACATGTACAAAATCTGCGACACTGGCATGTCGATGTTATCGATCAACAGTTATTATAAACTGAGATCTCATCAGGCAGAGTTAGAATCCGATCTGAACATTAGATCATATTTGAAAAGAAAAGAAATAATCATATATAAAAGCTCTATTTGATATTGAGCACTTTTATAAACCTGGTTTAAATTATTTGGATTACTACCCTGTGGATGTTTTACCTGGATTATTATATATATATATATATATATATATATATATATATATATATATATATATATATATATATATTGTGGGTGTGTATTTAGGCAGCATATTTTCATTTAGGCAAACATTATTATGCTTGATACGACTTTTTTTCAATTTTGCGAATGCTCTATTTTGTGTTTCGCTCAAATTAGTGTATGTAAGTTCCGTCGGTCTTTTGTTCCATTTTCTTCACTTTTTCCCACTACATAAATCTATTTTACTGTAACCAAATGCATCCGAACTTTAAATTGGATGAAAAACCTTTTACAAATATCATACATCGCTACAAATCCCACATCAACTCTGATAATAAAATAAGATTCACCATTTATTATGAAAAAACTGAAAACATGAAACCCTGTAGTTAAAAATAACACTTATCAGACCCAAAATACATTAGGAAGAACCAATGTAATATATCAGTCGCAATGATCCATGGGTAATGTATCTCCGACAATATTAATAACACTAATTTTTTCATCGGTTTCACAACTACAACACTTTCCCGAAGACTAACCTTACATCTCTCCGACACTAGCTCTATTTGTCACCCAAAAACATGACTGCCCCCTTCCCAATATAGACACATACTAGTTACCAATAGTAAATGTATACATCACGATACCAACAGCAAAAGATTAAACATTCTAAAAGCCATCTACATAAAAAACTAAACATCCCACAATCAATAATGTGAATTACGAAACTAGTCACAACATTTTAAAATGTCTAGAATAGTAATTAACGTTACCAAATTCTTAGCCATTAAGCAATTATATGTTTGAATCTTGAACGCGCTTAGAACGTAATCAAATTCTTAGCTGTTAAGCAATTACACTTTTGAATCTGGCACGTAATGACGCTCTCATGTAACATCTCAATATTATAGACACTCTTTTTTAAGTTGTAAATTACTGGTCATAATAATAATAATAATAATAATAATAATAATAATAATAATAATAATAATAATAATAATAATAATAATAATAAAATCAACAGTGAAGATATATTTGTAAAGACACCAAGACTAACACCGCCTGAAGAATCGAAAGTACTCGCAAAAATGGAAAGAAAATGGAACAAGAACCCCACGGAATGTACGTACACCAATTTGACCGAAACACTAAATGGACCATTCGGAAAATTTAAGAAAAGAAGTCTTATCAAGCAAAAGCATTCCGTGTTATTTAATTATGTTTGCCTATATATATATATATATATATATATATATATATATATATATATATATATATATATATATATATAGTCATTTAGACGGTTTCGCTGTATCACAGCTCTTCAGTGCGACTAGACCAGCTAGTGCCTCAAACCGGGATTGAAACTCAACCGTCGAGCTGTATAAGAATATAAGTATGGCAAGTAAGCTACAAAGAATGTAAGTCTCATTGACTACAAGCAAACAATGTATAGTGAGGGAGTAAAAAAAAAAATGACTCTGATCGTTAAAAAGCTTAAGTAGGCAGTGATTAGCTAGAAAAACAATCTTAAAATGTAAATCCATTTAATATGCCTGATGATTCCCATCTGGAATGAAACAGGGACGTTTCCCTGCAGCTTACTTGCCATAAGATATTGTATACTAATACTAACCTATACTTACCTGTTGAGTACTGTTGAAGAAAAGGCTGAAAATATATATACGTAATACGAAATACGATATACGTAATACATTAGAAAGGGTATTTAGACATATTTTTAAACCATTGTTTCGCAATGGTATTATTTTTTTTTGAAAAAACAAAACATAACAATGTATAGTGTTAAAATAAATAAAAATTATTTTAATCTTAGCTTTCGAGAATTACAATTCTCCTTGTCAAAGAGTGTTTTTCTTTTTCTTCTTACTTTTCTTCATCGTCCGATGGTAATGGACTTTTGGGTCAGAAAATCACGTTATTTATTTTAACACTATACATTGTTATGGTTTTTTAAAAAAAATATAATACATAATACATTATTTATCAATATAAGTGCATTATTTATTTTAACACTATACATTGTTATGGTTTAAAAAATATATAATCCGTAATACATTATTTATTAATATAAGTGCATGATTTATTTTAACACTATACATTGTTATGGTTTTAAAAAAATATAATACGTAATACATTATTTATTAATATAAGTGCATGAGAAGAATACCCGTCCCAGGACGGATAAAACTACTACCCGTAAACATTACAGTTTTGCCCCGATTTTAGATCAACTTACGAATCTTAAAATCAAGATATAATCATAATGTCTTTAATTCTATTTTAATAAACATCCATTGCATGATTTTGATTCTAGAAAATGTCTAAAGTTTAAAGCATAAAATTAAGGGGTCTTGAGAAGAAATTGAACTTCAGGGAATCTAGCTTAACTAGTGTTCAATCACCATAGATCATATTCAATGCAAATCTGAAATATTTGAATTTTCTAAATGAGAGGTTGTGTCCCCCAGAAACACTTTTAAATCACTCGATATCATCTGAAATTATTTATTAATTGATGTATATTGTTAAAATTATACACACATCGAAGTTATCCGAATCTTCACCCCGTTTGTATGAAACGATATTTAATTAAATATAGCCCACATTACGACCACTTACACCTAGCAGATATGTTCTAATATGTATAGTGAAACGGTAATTAGTTAAAGATTACAAAAAAAAAATTAAAAATATATGGAAATCGCTCCAGACAAAGTACGAAGCAACTTTAGGAGCTAAAAAATTCTACTTCAAGGTAAAAAAAACTAGCCAATGATAAGTGTTAGATGGATAGATTCCGATCCAGAAAACAGCAATTCTTCCCCCTTTGCCAGAAACATCGTTCATAGAATATGAGGACAACATAAGGGAAGCGAGAGTTACGAGACTGCCGGAAAGTAAACCCAAGGTCCACTTTCTACTCGCCTTTAATCCTATACATGCAAATAATATGCGCCTACAGACTATAGGTTTTAAAATTATAATACATTTTTTAATTACTTAAGTATTTTGGTATGGCGTCAATTTACTCTTTAAATTTAGCGTCAACTTATATTTCTGGTTTTTATATTTCCTGAGTATTACTTTACCGGCCTGTAAATTTTCCATATTTCGAGTGGGTGAGATATGCGTTCTACACAGCCGCCAAATATTGGTTTGACACACCCTAAACTGTTCGCGTCTTATATAAATAGGGAGTTTGTCCGTCTGTCTGTCAGTCTCACTTTTGTAAACGTAATAAATACATTGTGAAATATACATTCCTGTAAAATACATTTATAATCGGTATAATACCGCATTTAGCATTTAGATTGGAACATTAGATTATTTAATATTCCAATCTAATCTTATTGACTCTCAAACTCCTTGGTCTTTCTCTTTCATCCAATCTTTCTTAAGGCTATTCTCTATCTCTACCTATCTACAATCAGACCATGTATGGAGTACTGTTGTCATATTTTGGCTGGTCAATCTCTTTCCCATTTGAGGGTTCTTGATAAGGTGCAGAAACGTATTTGTAATTTGATTGGCCCTACCCTTTTCTTCTTCTCTACACCCTCTCTCTCACATACGTGATGTTGCTAATCTCAGTCTTTTCTAT
>OY744519.1:219336490-219351490 GCA_963556195.1 Sepiola atlantica
AGAGTGATAAATATGCGACGATTGTCCAAATTTATTTCAAATTTCAATTGTTCAATGCAAGGTTATATATATGTTGTGGGGTACAAATCACCCCTATTGGAGAACTGATGGTATCAACCAGGTATAATAAATCCCACTGGTTGCAGAGACTTAAGAGAGACTTTCATACCATGTGAGAGACTTTCATACCACGTGTAGTATCTGTTCCGATGAATACTGCACCCTACAGACCGGTATTGTCTTGGCCTTCGGGGCATGATTCCACCGGTCTGTGGATCTGTCCTGTGCAGTTCTAGGAGGTCCACCCTCCCAGGCTTTGCCTCCCCTCTTTGGGGAGGAGTAGGTTTATGGCTTACTGCCTGAGGCGCCCCTACCGGGGAATGCCGACGGGGCTGTCCAGGCAATTTTTAATGGCTAGAGCGCTCACCTTCTCGGACGCTGGCTTTTCAAATCCCACTTTCCGACCTTGTGTCACATACTCCTATTGTGGGTAGGCGTTAAATAACGACCTTCATACCATGTTTTACCGCATGTTATGAACCCGTTCATCTCCTACCACATTAGTGGCATTCTGTATTCCTTTATGATAAATACATTGTTATATTTTAACCCTGTCACTATTTGTGGTTTATTTCTTTGTGACTCCTAGCACGGGTCTACAACAATATACTAATTGTGTCTATAAAACTTAATTATGTAATACATGTGTTTGCGTTAACGTATATATTTTTTATTTATACAGACATGTACAAAATGTGCGACACTGTACATGTCTGTAACAATAAAAAAAATCATATAGATAAAAACTCTTTTTGATATTGAGCACTTTTTATAAGCCCAGTCGAAATTCTTTGGATTTATATCATGTGGATGTTAACTTTACCTTAATTACTATATATATATATATATATATATATATATATATATATATATATATATATATATATATATATATATATATATATATAATATTTATAAATAAATATTAATTATTATCGATGTTTCATGCTTACACAATCTGAAATGCAGGAAGCTGATTCGCAGTCAAAGGACCTACCAGTTGGTCACCAGAAATTAGCTTGGGATTTAGGAGTAATTTAACTTTGTAAATGCCAAGTCAGCGGGTATTCACAGCAAGCGGCGAACAGTGATCAACAACAACAAATCGTGTTGGATTTCGCAATGAAGCTAGTAGTACTGCTTGTTATTAAATTCACTCAGAGTGCCCAGCTTTAGGAAGAGGGCTATATAATAACATTTATAAACAAACATTAATTATTTATTACCTACAGATAGTCAGTTATGAAAATATATTTATGGCAATTAAGCTACACAGAGGTTTCCGCGTTTCATCCCCGAAATGAATCGTTAAGCTAAGAGCCTCTGTTTGGCTAAGATCAAAGTGTAGTATCTGTTCCGATTGATACTGCACCCCATAGACTGGTATTGTCTTGGCCTTCGGGGCTTGATTTACGCCGGTCTATGGGTTTGTCCTGTGCACTTCTAGGAGGTCCACCCTCCCAGGCTTCGCCTCCCCTCTTTGGGGAGGAGTAAGTTTATTGCTTACTGCCTGAGGCGCCCCTACCGGGGAATGCCTATAGCATGCCCAGGCAACTTTAAAACCCGACTTTCCCGACCCGAACTTGGGTCACATCTTACTTGTGGGAGTAAGATAAAAACTGGCCTTGTGCCTAACTCCTGGAGAGGAGTAAATCAATACTCATGTATCGAGCACTGTTGAAGTAAATACTGAAAATTGATACACACAAAATTATATCTCGTTATGATATTTTATGTGGATACCTGAAATAATAATAATAATAATAATAATAATAATAATAATAATGATAATAATAATAATAATATAATATATATATATATATATATATATATATATGTGTGTGTGTGTGTGTGTCAGGTTCATATTATATTCCAATAACAATGTTTTTATTTTACTATTTTTATTTTTATTTTTTCACATTTCCAAAAAAACATATCATTTCTCTGAGATATACTTTTTACACTCCGTTTCATTTGTCTTGTGCCAAACAACATTTTTATGTCTCGGCAACATTACAAAATCATCAGAAAAATTCACAAAGAGTACAAAGTTCTTGGATTAAAGTGTCTTGAAAAAAACTACACTATACAGTGGTTCATTTTTGGGTGAAACCAAACAAAAAGCAAAGAAAAGAGCAAACTCACACGTGGGGGAACCTACTAATACGCCATTTTGAATTTTTCTGTTCAGAGCTAGTACATTCTTAAAGTTGTGTGGACATTAATACATTTTAACTTAGTAATATTTCTTAAAATAGTTAATAAGTTCGATAATTTATTTATAAAAATTCTAATTCACTTGAGGGTGATTTTTTTACTTTCTAAAGTTACATCAATTAGCCTTCAAATCTTTATTTAGGTCATTTGGATACGAAGCTAACAACGGAGCTGGTCTCTTTTTAGTTAAACAATTTAGAGCCAGTTTCATAGACTCAGCCATCCATTCAAGCAACTATTAAGATTGTTATAATTCGGTGTTTTTGTGGAAGATGTTTAGTATTTATTTATAAATCGTTTAAATCAATACTAGGATAAGATTAATTAACCAGAATTCTTCACTTAAGTAGTAAGTTTCTATTAAATGCGAAACTAAGGAGGGGGGGGTGTTGTCCCTTACAACGAAAATAGTTTATAGTTTCCTAGATATGAATCAAAATACCCAAAGGAGCTATTAAATATTTATTTATTTATTTTATTTTATTTATTAATTTTATTTTTTATTAAATGATGTTTAAATACCTCATTATAAAGTATTACGAGGATTCAAAAGTACTTTTAAAGACATGTATACTTAAAGTTAATTGTGATTACGTTTTATATTTAACTCGTATTATGAGGTGAATACCGACAAGCATCAATGTCAATATCAGGTCCCACTTTAATTGTATGCCTATATTTAATATTAGGTTGTGTGCCTTCTTTTATTTATTAATATGTTTATTAATATACATCTACGAAGAGATTCGAACGCAATATATATATATATATATATATATATATATATATATATATATATATATATATATATATATATATATACTGTAAAGGTTTGTTTACAACTCGGCTACGTAGAAAAAATGTGATCAAGCACGGCTTATGATATAAACATTCTCCTGGTGAATTCTGTCCTTGCACACAAAAAGTAAATAAAAAAATCAACTCCTAACTGAAATGTGAACAATCCATTATCTTGATAACAGCTAATAGTATAAGTATTCTAATTTCCGAGGGGGTTCTAAGTATGCACAAAAACTAAAACTCTAAAATTATAAACTTTTAACCAGAATGTGGAACAAGCCCTTATCTCAAGAACGGCTTATCGTATAAGCATACATCTTTTTAAGAATTCTATCTTAGCACATAAAAAATCTTTTATAATATCAACTTCTAAGTAAAATAGGAACAAGCCCTCATCTTAAGAACGGCTGAGAACATTCGGTGAAGATTTAGATTTGTAAGGAAGCAAGATTCTAAAATGACGTTTTCGGAACATGCGCAGTGTCGGATTAGAAAAGTGACCGGGTTCGATTCGCACGGTTCTCCGGATATTTTTATATCCGGATCCTACTTATGGAAGAGTCACCTGCTGTTTTCAGTAAGCCGATTAGGAAAATATATTCGGATTTTTTCTCTCCCGGAAATAGACTCGAGTTGAGGGCGGACACATGGTATTCAGGGATAGAGATTTACTGAACAGTCATGGTCTACGCGGGGACACAGTTCGATGTCGATAATAAAGATGGCGTCAGGTGTATATGTCATTTGGATGCTCTGGTAAGGCATCAATGTATGCCTGTGTACATTTAAGCTAAACTTGTTCAACGGATGTGCAATATAGACACACACACATACACACCGACATACACATGCATACGCAGAACATCACGCACGCGGGCATATAAGCACACACTTATACTCGCTTACGCACGCAGACATAGATAGCTCAATAGGAATATAGTTGAATAAGTTCTTTTATTTGAGTTGATATGAAGTTTAATGTCAGGGATAGAGCATGTATTTGCATATCTATTATTATACTAAGGCTGAGTTAATCAAAGTTTGCTTCTCTAAGGCTTTTTCCTTATATATTAAATCACACGAAATATTGACTAAGATCTTCTTCAGTTTTAGATTTCTTTACTTTAGAAAGAAGGTACTCTGAAAGTTGACGAACCATGTTTCCGTGACTTCGCGTCGTCAACGTTCGGGCAGGTCTCGGAAGAGCCCGAGAGTTGATGAAACTATTTGTCTTGGGTAGTCCTAGGAGGTGCATCCTCCCAAGCCTTGCCTCCCCCCTAACAAATAAAAACGAGAAATTGAAACGTAGAAAAAGACAAAAAAACGAAAAAAGAAAAATATTCAGCGAAAAAACAACAAAGAAAGAGTAAAAACAAACAAAAAAGTAAAGAACCACAAAAAGAAAAATATTAAGGAAAACAAAAAAGGAAATAATAAAAACAAACAAAAAAAGAAAAGAAACCTGAACATCCGAAAGAGATGGCTATTTTTTATACGGACTCAAGCCAAACGGGCAAGTATTAAAAAGATTGACTGAATAAACGAATGAACGAATGAACACGCAGACCAATGCCAAAATAAAAGAAAATAACTGTAGTTGACCAGTATGGCATAGAAATGTTTCGGCCGAAATAACTTCATAGATATATGTATATATATATATATATATATATATATATATATATATATATATATATATATATATATATATATATATTTCTATTTCTTGCATTGTGATACTCCTCTTTATAAGTATTACAGCACTCATTATATATATATATTACTTCTCATTATATATATATATATATATATATGTGTATCGAGGCAGCATTTTTTCTTTAAGACACGTATTATTAAAAATAACCGACAATTTTTGTCTAGTTATTTTAGTGTTGATCCCTACAATTTAATAGTGCTATAGCTAGACACCTTACTAATGAACATTCCTGTCCCCGCTCGCAAATCCGAAAACTTCTCGTAGACAATACTAAACTCTTAGAACATAATACTAATACACAAAAATTCCACATACTAGAAGCTTTACTCATTAAAACTAAAACAAAACCTTCTATTAACAAGATTAATTTTAACACTAGCACTAATATACTTAAATGCATATAATACCTAATAAACATAGTTAAATTTTCCCGCCATAATTAATTATAAATCTCACTCCAGGTCTTTACCTGTTTGTCATTATTCCACTGACGATGGACCTAGACGGGTCAGAATGTACTCTGGACCAACATGTACATTACGGCAGTTTCATCAGCCAATTTCCTTCCGAGATTAAGATTTTAATCCGGAAAATTGAAGGGATCAACACTAAAATAACCAGACAAAAATTGTCGGTTATTTTTAATAATAATAATAATAATAATAATATATATATATATATATATATATATATATATATATATATATATGTATATCCTCAGGAATATACTCTAGAGTATATCCCTGAGGAAGAGCCGAGAAGGTTCTGAAACAATTGTCGGATACTCAAACTATGTTTATTTTAATATAAAAGCTCTAATATATATTGAGCACTTTTGAAAAGTAATGGTTTTGTTCATTTAGTTAATATTTGAACTTAATTAATATATATATATATGTGTGTGTGTGTGTATGTGTGTGTATTTATTTTTATTCATATTTAGAATTTTTATATATATATTCGAATATGAATGTTATAACATAAAGTAATTATAATAGCTCAATAGTGTAAGGCCAGAGCTATGTTATGTTGAATATTTTTTATGAAGTTTTATATCATTTCAATGTTCTGAAGGACAGATTCACGCCATTTCATAAAACTTGTTTTTTATTCAGCATACAATTGTTTCGGCAAACACCAAGATATTTGTAAAATGCTCCTATGCATCAATTCATTGGTGTGGCTATCTTCAGTGCTAATTATATAAAACAAAGCAAACAAGCAAAAACAATGAAAAACTAGTCGATCAACGCCTAATATTACAATCAGTACTCGTTATTAACACCATAACTTTTTTTCATCTCATTATATGGTAACATTATATATATATATATATATATATATATATATATATATATATATATATATATAAGCTTTTATGACTCATTTGAATGTTCGACTCAAATGTCAGCTCTTAAGAATGGCCGGTCTTTGAACAGAGATAAAAGTCGCATTCAGACCACCGTCTCTATAGCGACAGAAAGCGCCATTGATGTTGACAGAAGGGTTAGGGTTAGGGTTAAGGTTGTGGTTAGGGTTAGGGTTAGGTAAGGCAGCATCGAAACAATCTGAAATAAACATTAACACCGAAATATCTGTTTCTTCTTTTGGCAATATTGGTCTAGCAAGAACGCAATATATACGTAACAACTCAAATCTAGTCGGGCGAAGCGATCCTCTATCAATTATTAACCGCTACACTTTTTCATTTGGCATGATGGTACGAGTAACACGAATTAGAACAAATGCACAGAAGACATTGCCAAGGCTGCTGCAAAGAAGGTGAACTTCCTCTACTGAGCTACAAAACTTCTCACACCTGCCAATAGCCTATATCGCTACAAAGCCACTATTCACCTCTGCATGTAATATTTTTGTCACACCTGGGCTGGTGAAGCAACCACTAGCCTCTATCTCTTCGATAGTGTCAAAAAAGAGCCTCTAATCTAATAGGTCCCACACTGTCTAACAAGTTTCAGCCTCTGTCACATCGCTGTAATGTTGCATCCGTGTGCTTGTTTTACAAGTTCCTTAATGGAGTGTGCTTCGACAAATGTGCTGCACCGGTGGCTCCACTGATCAACCCGTCAATCAGCAAGATCCCACCTCTTCACTTTAGAGGTCCCCAGATGCCAGAAGGCTTTATACTGTACCAACATTAAGAAGTTTGAATGTAATTTGAACAAGCATCTCGCTGCAGAACTCCCTACCTAGGATGCCCCTAATTCACAGTAGCCCCTTAAGTTTCAGTGACGTCATAAAAAAAAAAGAAAAAAAATGAGTGTCCACTAACGGGCCGGGACAGAAAGGTTTAATCCTGGGTCGAGTTATAACAAAGACTAACAAATGATACTTGATTCTCCGTTGCTTAATCACTTAGCATTATAAATTGAGGATCAAGAGTAAGTGGAGTAATCCTAGAAAATGAGTGACGCCCTACTTTATACCTAATGAAAAGTGAACCCCCGGGTAGCTCTGGTGACTCGTAACTCCCTTATTTTGTCCTTTGCCCTCATATTCTATAGACGCTGTTCATACAAAGGAAGGAGCATCTATCTCCATAACACTTATTGTTGGCTAGTTTTTGACCTTGAAGTAGTATTGTTTTAGCTCCTTACATCAAGTGGCTTCCTGCATAGTCTGGAGCGATTTCCATAAAAAATAGTCGACCACTTTAGTGTATGGGCTACTGTGATGAGGGTCAGTATTACATGGGGAAAACCAGTTAAGGATATATATATATATATATATATATATATATATATATATATATATATATATATATATATATATATATATATATATATATGGGAAATGAAAAAGGAAAAACAAAGAGATATTTTTTATATATTCATCAACGTTTCGTCTTTATTGTAAGACTACCTCAGGATGATAATTTAAAGAAAAATGTCATGCAAGTACATCGAAATATTGGGTTGACATGATGGGTTGATGAGGAAAAGTAGTGCCGTGGCTACTAAGAGCACTGGACCAGGGCCCGGGCTGCGAGGAGTCAGTCAGTAGCAGAGAGTGAAATGAATATGGAAGGCTGTGAGTGGGCACATTAAGGCAGCATTGAAAAAGGGGAGGGGTTGAAATGTTAGACAATTTGTCTTAGGGTGGTGGAGATGGGGAGGGGGTGCTGAGGTTTTTGTTGTAGTGAGGTGTGGCATGGATTTTGAGGGACTGGGGAAAGAGGAGGGAGGTGAATTCTGTGTCTTTGGTATGTAGGTTATATATATATATATATATATATATATATATATATATATATATATATATTCATGAATAAATATTACATTATTTTGAAAATTGAGAAACCAGAAACATTGACGCGAGATTTTTTTCAAATGAATAAAATATTTATTAAATCGTTTTTTAATGCAAATTGTCGGTTTTATGAATCCTAATCATGGCATTACAGACAATATTTTTCTTGATTTTTCTTTCTTTTTTTTCCTCATCGTCGAGGTTTTACGGCGTAGACCGGGTCAAAAGTAAGTACTAACTCTTTCTTCCCGATCGTTTCCCCTTCGATGTATATTTAGGTCACGGTTAAAAAGCTTTTCTTAAATTCTGGTAGTCAGCGGAGATCGAACCATCAACCCCGATTTCGGAGTCCTTCGTCGTTATCCAATAGCCCAGACGGACAGAGAACGAACACTGATGAAAAATTGGTCAGTTACACGGTTTTTAATCGAGTATACAGTTTTGACTTAAGAACTTCCCTCTTTTCTTATATTCTTTCTTTCTTTTCCTTCCCAATACATGTGTACCGGAAACAAAACAGACAAGAAGCAACCCCGGGTGGCCGGTTTGTGAAATAATATGAAAAAAATAATATTAATCTTAGTTCGCTATTTTCAAGAACTCTATTCACACCTCATAGAAGGCTTCCCGAAAATTTCCTACAGACTATCGGGAGGATAACCAAAAACTGAAATTGGGATTTACTTTAATTTGCTTCTAAAATCGTTCAATAAATTCGGCACGAAATTGTAAGTCACACATTTATTTATTATTTTTTAATTCTCAGTTTTTTTATTCACTATTATTATACTTACTATACTTCTCCAAATTGTGCGCTTATGATTTTCTGTTGACTGATTACACACACACATATATATATATGTATTAAATAACACGGAGTGGTTTTGTTTGATGCGACTTTTTTTTTTTTTTCAATTTTCCGAATTGTCCATCTAATGTTTCGGTCAAATTGATATAAATATGATCCATGGCTTTCTTGTTCCATTCTTTTTTCTTTTTTGCAAGTACTTGCGATTTGAATCGTCAAATCATCTTCAGGTGGTATTAGGTTTAGTGTCTTTACTGTTGTGCTCATTTTTGAATTATAACGGCAAGTAGTTTATATTTCTAAAACTAATACCGCCTGAAGATGATTCGACGATTCAAATCGAAAGTACTTGCAAAAAAGAAAAAAGAATGGAACAAGAAAACCATGGATCATATTTATATCAATTTGACCGAAACATTAGATGGACAATTCGGAAAATTGAAAATATAAAAAAAGTCGCATCAAACAAAACCACTCCGTGTTATTTAATAATGTTTGCCTAAATATATATATATATATATATATATATATATATATATATATATATATATATATATATATATATATATATTCCTGCACTGATGAGAGCAATAAGCTTGAAACGCTAGCGTCTGTAGGTATTAATAATTTAATGTTTATTTATAAATATTATACTAAGCTCCTTTAAGAAATTAAAGTTGAGCACTCTCGGGGATGTTAAAAATAGCATGTTAAAAAGCTCTAATGCAAAGTTCCGAATACGTTCGTCGAACACTCTCGACTAGTCTTCTATCTGTGCCGGCTTCTATGTACATATAGATCTTAACTTCCCTTGATTACGTGACAGTTTCCGTTGGCCGAGTGGATATGGCGACTGCTTGCAGATTCTAGGCTGACTCTGTGAACCAGATTCGCGCCTCCCGACCGTCTGTAATTGTTACTTTGCTGCACTGATGAGAGCAATAAGCTTGAAACGCTAGCGTCTGTAGGTATTAATAATTTAATATTTATTTATATATATATATATATATATATATATATATATATATATATATATATATATATATATATACAGGGTGGGCCAAAATAAGGGTCCTATCTTTAAATTTGAATAACTTGAATTTGAATAACTTCCACAAAATAAAAGTTAAACTCACCAAACTTTATGAAATAAACAAAACAAATTTTAGCCGAAAAACACTTCTTAAAACTTACAAAAACTAAAGTATTGTTTTTTACACTGTTTTGAGTTTTTTAAGCAAAAATAATGTTTTCTAAATGAGGGTACGTTCCTTAGGGCTAATACGGCTCATGCTTGCTTCGGAAGGGGTCCTTTACTTATTCTAAAAAAAAAAAAAAATCAATAAATAAAAAAGTTATGAATTTTTAAAAATAGGACCCTTATTTTTGCCCACCCTATATATATATATATATATATATATATATATATATATATATATATATATATATGGTGGCTATCTATTCGATTTCGAATATGACCACTTTTGACGTATCGATATGATATGAGGGTGTGGCTGTTCAAGCCTGTCAGACATTTACAGATCTTACCACAGATAGGGCAGGTGTTGTGATGATCTTGGGGGATTCCATGAATGAAGCCACCTCTTGTCCGTGCTTGACTTTGCAGCACATGCACTCGTTGGTGTTTCAAAAAACCTGCACGTGACATAGTTACCAAGTTGCACGCTTGGCATCTTAGGTGTTCTATGTTTCCTCCATGTGCTGGAGGTGTCACGTTCCGTCTCTTCATCGCTGCTCTCTTCTGCTGCTGGTTTATATATATATATATATATATATATATATATATATATATATATATATATATATATATATATAACGTAAAATATAATAACACGAAATTACATGATTGTCGATGCAATAATTTATTTCAACCTTGCGGTTTTATTCAAGCATCAAATTAGACAATTACATTTTTGAGACTGACAGAAAACTGAATTCACCCTCGACAATTCAAATACAACCAGAGAGAGTGGTGGTCGCAACCAATCCGAACACCTATTACAGAGCGAGTAGGAATTAACATCTTATATTTAACTAAGGCAATCGAAAGGGATCTTATTGTTTTTTTTTTGTTTTTATTAAAATAATAACGACTGTGTTAAACGCACATATTCTTTCTACATTTACGACTTGGTGACATTGAACGTTCATACGCCTCCATACACACGCACACATATACCTATTCTTAATATCACACACACACGCCACACAATTTTTGGCTAGCTAAAATTCGGTCGAACTTCTGTTTTCGGCCCGATAGAAGGAAGAGAGAGAAGACACTAACACAAGCATACTTTAGCGTGTCATTGTCGAGGGTGAATTCAGTTTTCTGTCAGTCTCAAAAATGTAATTGTCTAATTTGATGCTTGAATAAAACCGCAAGGTTGAAATAAATTATTGCATCGACAATCATGTAATTTCGTGTTATTATATTTTACGTTATTCTTGCTCTGTTTACCACATTGAGCTCTCTTACCCGGATTTCTTCCTGGAATTATTCTATTATAACACAAATATATATATATATATATATATATATATATATATATATATATATATATATATATAAGTCAGGGAAACTCACTAGAACGCTACAGTTTCACCACATGTAAGTTTGCTCTTTTCTTAATTTTTTATTTGTTCTCGCTAAAAAAACATAACCCACTGTATATTGTAGGTTTTTTCAAAATATTTTAATCCAAGAACTTTTAATTCTTTGTGGGTTTTTATGATTTTGTAGTGTTGTAGAAACAATATTGAAATAACAATGTTCTTTGGCTCACGGCTAAAGAAACGGACCGTAAAAAATACATCTCACAGAAATGTTATATTTTTTGGAAATGTGAAAAAAAAATAAATAAATAAAAAGATAATAAAAAACATGGTTATTGAAATATAAAATGAACCTGATATATATATATATATATATATATATATATATATATATATATATATATATATATATATATATATATATATATATATATATATATATATATATATATATATAATTTCGGCGTGAAACGTTTTGGTTGATCTGAACAAGCTTGAAACAGGCGCAAAGATAAAAAATGCGGACACCGAGGAAATCATGTTAGATTGGAGTGTTTGGCTAATTTATCGAACACTTAGATTCGGCTGTGTGGATCGAAGATGTCAATTTAATAAACAATCGACTTCAGTGTTCCTTTACTCCAATTCCCGGTAATCTAATCGAATCGATAAACGGGCCATAACAACGACCTTTTCTTAGAGCTTAAAATCGATCTGCACTGTTTGCATGCGTCTTCGTATCTTTATTAGAGGCGTTGTCGGTCGGTCGGTCGGTCGGTCGGTTTGTCTCTCATGCTTAAATTCCTAAATAGAGTTTCAATGTTTAAGCGTGCAGAGTAGAGGGTTCTTTTAGCTTCCCCCAAGTGTAAACTATTGAGAAGAGTAGTAGACCCGCCAGTATATAATTTGGTTAGTTGAAAATAACATGAAAAATGAGGGTTTAGTAAGGGTCAACTTGATGATATCGATCAAAGAGTGAGTGAATGAGAGATGTCTTTAGTTCGTTGGAAACCTAGAAGTGCGAACATCTTTTATAAAACGCTGAGCAAAGATATAATTAAATAGCGATTATTGAATCCCATCCCACTGGTCAGAAATTTGGAATAAAGATCCAAGGCGAATAAACCTCCTCTGACTTGTCCTTCTGCGAGGTATTTAAAGAATTTGATTGCAAGCGGTGTTTCTTCAGTCTGGCAAGATCACAAGAAGGCATATACAGGGGCAAGCAGCACAATATACAATTCTCAAGTTCCATGTATTGCACTCAACAGAAGATGAATCTCTTGCGTAAGGAGTTTCTAATAAGTATTGATCGATAACATGGACATGCCAGTGTAGCGGCTTTTTGTACATGTATGTATAAATAAAATAATATATATATATATATATATATATATATATATATATATATATATATATATATATATATATATATATATATATGTATATAGTAAGCAGTAAACATATATATGGCAATCAAGCTACATAGAGGCTCCCGTGTTTCATCCCCGGGGGGAATTGTCAGACTAAATGCGCGGGAGCCTCTGTGTAGCTTGATTGCCATATATATTTTCACTGCTTACTACCTAGCTCTACTTACGTATCGAGCACTGTTGAAGTAAATACTGAAAACTGATACATAAAAAATTATATCTCCTTATAATATTTTATGTGGATACATGAAGTACTAATATATATATATATATATATATATATATATATATATATATATATATATATATATATATATATATATATATATATATATATAGATAGAGAGAGAGAGAGAGGGAGAGAGATAATGAAAGAGAGAAATGATACATAAGATTCCCTGGATTTAAGTTTCATCTGAAAGCTTAAACTTTAAATGTGAGACATTTCCTAGTATTAACATCATTAAAATAAGGATTCTAGAAATATGGTTTAGTATTTTTATATCATGATGTTAATCTTAGTAAGGGGACATTACAACCGTGAAAACCTATTCTGTTCGGGGATTAATTTTACACGTCCAAAGACGTGAATATTTCTAGGTTTAAATTTTTAAATTCTTTTCATCATAGTTCACCCCAAACAAGGCAAGCCGCCACTGTAGACATAAGGGGCTACTGAGAAAAAAGAGTGAAAGTTTGGTGGGGTCATCCTAAGTTGGGAGCTATGCAGCGAGATGTCTGTTCACATTAGTTTTACATTTCTGCATGTCGGTACAGTCGGGGAAACAGAGAGCAGGAAGGGAGTTCCAGAGGCCGGCAGCACGAGGAAAGAAGCTATTGGAGTAGAAGGCTCGCCGGAATCTGGGGACTTCCACAATGAGTGGATGGGACTTAGCTGATTGCCGGGTTGTTCTACTGTATTTACGTCGAGGGGGGCAACAGAGCAGCAAGTTCATCGAAGCAGAATACATTGAAGTACATGTAAAACAGACACAAAAATAATAGCTTGCGGCGATGGGACATGGGCTACACTAGTAAAAATATTTGAAAATATTGAAGAACTTGAAGCGTAAAACATTTACCAACAGTTCAGAATTTGGGATTTAATTATCGAACAAGGGTTTATATCCTGCAAAAGACAACCGACCTATTTGAAAGAAATACGATGTTTTCCAGAACGGGTACATATAAAAATCCACACGCACACGACGCAGTACCTGTCACAGAAGCATGCTGGGAAATTGCATTCGTGTCGCAAAATGAAGTTAGACCGTAACTTGACAGACTGAAAAAGGTTAGCGTGTAAACCAAATAGCGAAAAAAATAGATCGTACGCAATGCACATCGCGCATAAACCAAACGTGATTCTGTGCATCGGCCAGAACACGCCGAACCCTTAACAAAGTGACCCAGCATGAACATTATAAATTGAAGAAGTGATGGCAAAAATGTCAGGCACTAAAATATTAACAACAACAAAAATGCACCGCAAAAAAGGTATTCTAGCAGATAAGATTGGATGAATATGGTTTAAAATTATGTACATAGGGTTGGGGTTAGGGTTAGGGTTTGGGTAGAGTTAGGGTTAGGGTTAGAGCGTGGTTTGTAAAAAAGTTAACATGCAAACATAAAGAGTGATTCTTTGTTGTGACTCTGTACACACTTTACAAATCTTTGAATAACTTTATTAAACAAAAGAGTAACCTGTATTATTATCTTCAACCCTAACCCTACCCCTAACCCTAACCTTAGACCTAACCCTAAACCTAAACCCTAAACCCTAACCCTGAACCTAAATCTACACCCTAACCCTAAAGCCTAACCCTAACCCTTAACCCTAACCCTTAACCCTAAACCTAACCCTAACTCTAAAGCCTCACCCTAACCCTAAACCCTAAACCCTAACCCTAACCCTAACCTCTAACCCTAAACCCTAAACCCTAACACTAACTCTAACCCTAACCCTAACCCTATCATCTAGCCTTAAACCCTAACCCTAACTCTAACCTTAGACCTAACTCTAAACCTAAACCCTAAACCCTAGCCCTGAACCTAACTCTACACCCTAACCCTGAAGCCTAAACCTAGCCCTTAACCCTAACCATGAACCTAACTCTAAA
>OY744519.1:219356490-219361490 GCA_963556195.1 Sepiola atlantica
CTTTTTTTTTTTTTCTATTTCATCTTATATAAAGTTTTCCCCATATTATTCATTATTCATTTTGTAGTGTGGCACCGTTTTGTCTCTTCATATATATATATATATATATATATATATATATATATATATATATATATATATATATATAATACACTATTAGGCACCAGACTATTAATCTTGGGAAAATTGGCGGTATATGGATCATCCACTGGCTTAATCTTAATTCTAACTAGAATATAATGTATATGCGTAATTGGACACGTATTCTCCATGTTGTACGCATGTGTGATAGTTATGCGCTCATGTCATAAATATGGCGTGTGTACCTGAATGAATGACGGAATTCACCGTTTCTCCACAACGTTGCTTTCGCCATCATTCTATAGAAACCTGTGCACACCGTGTACCCAAGTGCAGGCATTGCCCCTTCACTCGGGTAACAACGCCCTCTTGCTGTTTGCCATATTTACAGATGAACTAAGTGACCCATATATATATATATATATATATATATATATATATATATATATATATATATAGATATAGATATATATAGATATATAAAGTGTAAATATCTAAATACATATTTATTTTATTTAAGGGTATTTCAAGGGAATAATACTCATAGTAGTAAATTTATATTAATTTATTCTATTTAATTTATTTATTTATTCATTTTTAATTTTTTTAATTTTTAATTTTTAATTTTTTTTTATTTTTTCCTTTGTTATTATTACTTGTTTATATATTTATTTATTCTTTTATTATTATACTTTCTCTTTTTTTTCTTTTTTTCTTCTTTTATTTATTTATTTATTTTTAATTTGTTTATTCCTATTTTAAATTTTATTATTTATACTTTATTGAATTTCAAACTTTAGATAAGGGATTATAAATGTATCCACATATACATACACACACGTAGGAAAACCCCCATATATACATACATGTATATATGTATACACATACACGAGGCCTACATGTATATATATATATATACATGCATGTATATTATTCATTCTTGTTTACATTTATGTCCATAATTTAAAATGTTTTATTTATACATATGTAACATGTAAAAATTAAACAAAGGATAAAGGACATTGAGGTGTGGGGTGGATGGCGCTTACATCCATGGCAAATTCTCGTCTACTTCCGATAAAACAACACACACCGAAGCCTTCCACCAGACCCTATTAACCAACGGTTTCCTCCTCACTACCATATCCAATCTCAACAACACCAAAAGACGTAGACACCACACACTCTCCAACACTTGCTTCCTTAAGCTCCCCTTCTTTAGCGACCGTATCACTTCCGCTATCCGCAATGCCATACGTAGTGAGAACCTTAACATACAGCTCTCCCACACAGGCACTTCTCTCGAAAATTAAATTATGGACATTAATGTAAACAAGAATGGAATAATATACACTGCATGTATATATATATATATGTAGGCCTCGTGTATGTATATGCATATATACATGTATGTATATATGGGGGTATTCTCACGTGTGTGTATGTATATGTGGATACATTTATAATCCCTAAACTAAAGATAGAAATTCAATAAAATAAAATAATAAAATTTAAAATAGGAATAAAAAAAAAATAAAATTAAAATAAATAAGTAAATAAAAAAGAAAAAAAGAAAAAAAAAAGAAATTATAATAATAAAAGAATAAATAAATATATAAACATATAATAATAACAAAGGAAAAATTTAAAAATTAAAAAAATTTAAAATTAAAAAAATTGAAAATAAATAAATAAATAAATTTAATAGAATAAATTTATATACATTTAGTTCTATGAGTATTATTCCCTTGAAATACCCTTAAATAAAATAAATATGTATTTAGGTATTTACACTTTATATTTATAAATATATATATATATATATATATATATATATATATATATATATATATATATATATATATATATATATATATATGTTTGTGTGTATATATATATTTATCTCTTAATCCCCCTCTCTTTCAACGGTTTCTCTCATCCCCCCGTTCCAACGATTCCTTCCTACCCTAATGACATTAATTCCTTCCACAATTTATTTAAATTTCTTCTCAAATTTCAAATCTCATTTATAAACATATTCCGTTTGTACTAGGTTATCCCCCTTTGGCTGCCCATATAATAATAACGGCCCACACGTAAATTTAAATTTAGAATTGAATAAATAAAGAAAAGTTAATAAATCATACAAAATAAAAAATAATAGAATTATAATTATTAGTATATAAATAAACAAATGTTAATAAGATGTTAACTTTAGCTGAATAATTATTTCATTAAATTTTGACATTTTCTGCGTTCCTATATATATATATATATATATATATATATATATATATATATATATATTACTATTTCATGTATCCACATACAATTTTATTAGGAGATATAATTTTTGATGTATTAATTTTCAGTATTTACTTCAACAGTGAGTAAACAATACGTGAGTAGAGCTAGGTAGTAAGTTATGGAAATATATTTATGGCAATTAAGTTACACAGAGTCTTCCGCGTTTCATTCCCATATAGAATCGTCAGTCTGACGATTCCTAATGGAGACGAAACGCGGAGGCCTCTGCTCTGTGTAGCTTAATTGCCATGAATATATTTTCATAACTTAATATTATATATATATATATATATGTATATATATATATTACTATTTCAGTATCCACATAAAATTTTATAAGGAGATATACTTTTTATGTTTTAATTTTCAGTATTTACTTCAACAATGCTCGATACTTTAGTAGAGTTAGGTAGTAAGATATGAACATATGTTTATGGCAATAATATATATTAGTTGAGAAAAGAAAATGTATGTATATATATATATATATATATATATATATATATATGTTAAACAATACTATATATATATATGTGTGTTAAACAATACTATATATATATATATATCTATATGTTAAATAATAATAATAATAATAATAATAATAATATATATATATATATATATATAAATTATATTCTGGATGGTCACTAATATGTATATATGTTTATATACACATCGATATAAATATTAAGATTGATACATATCTGTATGAATATAAACTTATATATGTGTGCATATATATATATATGTATATATGTATATATATGTATGTATATATATATATATATATATATATATATATATATATATATATATATATATATATATTTAAGTTTTTTTAGTTATTTTTAAATAAAATACCTCCCAAATCCTAATACTTCGAAAGGCCCTAACATCAGTTTTGAATAAACTTTTATTTCATAGTTATCGATTTTTTCGAGCACCACTGATAATATGCATTTTTAATGAGCAATTTATTGTTATAACTCATTAATATTCGGATTATTCGGACTACTATATATATATATATATATATATATATATATATATATATATATATATATATATATATATTACTATTTCATGTATCTACATAACATTTTATAAGAAGATATAATTTTACGTATCAATTTTCAGTATTTACTTCAACAGTGGTCGATACGTAAGTAGAGCTTGGTAATAAGCTATGAAAATATATTTATGGTAATTAAACTACATTTTAGCTGAAGATTTTCCCCCCTGGGTATGAAATGCGGGAGCCTCTATGTAGCTTAATTGCTATAAATATATTTTCATAGCTTACTATGGCCAGTACTAAATGGGTGACCATTTGGGAATACCAGGTGCTGTACGTGCTCTCTGCTCATCTCGGTATTGTTTCCAGTCGTCTTGTATTACTACTTGCCATTGGAATCAAGCAATGTCGACTCAGGAGAGCGGTTGCTGGGGAGTGCGCAACCCTTGCAATTACAAATTCACGAGCGGGCAGCCCCTAGCGGGGCACTCATACGTCGAAATCGACGGGAGAGTCCCATTACATATATATATATATATATATATATATATATATATATATATATATATATATATATATATATATATATATATATATGAGAAAAAAAACAATGTTTCAGACAATATGTAAAAATAAAAATGGAATAAAGGATAAGCAATTGAACAACTAACAAAAATAAACTCAAAAACTCATGCTGTAAAGTTCTGCCGAGATATTTCGGTCGTTCAGATATGGCCATTTTCATTCGGTTGGTAAACTTTATTTCAAAACGGAAAAGTTTTCAAATCCCTTTTTGTTGTTCTCTTCACGTGACATTTTCTTCCAATCGCATTCTCTGTATAAATTTGAAAACTTTTCCGTTTTGAAATAAAGTTTACCAACCGAATGAAAATGGCCGTATCTTAACGACCGAAATATCTCGGCAGAACTTTACAACATGAGTTTTTGAGTTTATTTTTGTTAGTTGTTGAATTACTTATTCTTTATTCCATTTTTATTTTTACACACACACACACACACACACACACATATATATATATATATATATATATATATATATATATAAATATATATATATATATATATATATATATATATATATATATTAAAACCGCTAAATGAATGGTCTTCTTGATTGATCCGGTGTTGTATTCTTATTTAATGGTGAATTAAAATATCTGTACAATTGTTATTTAATGATGATTATTTACTGTCATTAAAAGAAAACTTTCTTTTTGCTTTCGATAACTTTCTATTTCTTTTGTTTTGTTAGAATCTGTGCGTTTGTTTTTTCTCTATTTTTGTTTTCTTTCTTTTTTTTTATTTCTGTCCATTGGCGAATCATTCAGTAACGGCAACATTTGTAGCCTTATGTTCGTCTTCGTGGTCGCACTATGGTAAAAACAAACAATGCAAGTTGTTGATATAACTCAGGTTTTTTTTTTACAGAAGTCGCTTTCTTTAGTATACTTGCTTTTCTATCTCTTTGTATTTTTCTTTTTGGCTTGTTTACGTCGATCTTAGTAACGTTGGACCCATGTCTACCGTTGTACCCATGTTGTGAAAATAACCAGGGTTTGAATCCTGTTCACGGCAC
>OY744519.1:219366490-219383990 GCA_963556195.1 Sepiola atlantica
TCCTATCTATCTATCTATCTATCTATCTATCTATCTATCTATCTATCTATCTATCTCTCTCTCTCTCTCTCTCTCTCTCTCTCTATATATATATATATATATATATATATATATATATATATATATATATATAATCAATACATTAAGTTCCTTGTGAATAATTCCACCATTTCCGATCTTGAATTTCTAATGTTCCATGTGCGTTTAAATCCCCAGGGACAGAACATACATCCCGGATAATCTTCTTTCGGATTATCCCATAATTCCTCCGGTTTCTGACAGCTACAAGTCGACTTTGAGATGAATAGCAGGATTTTACAAGCTGATCCTTTCATCGCCCGAACAGTCGAGTGCGTGATGATTGACCTGATGAATGCTGTCGTGGTAGCTCCTAATCGGGCGTGTCGAGTTCAAAACTCACTGGTTCTATTCGTCATACGATGAGCTGTTCCTCGATCCGATACTGCAACAAACATCTTTGATCGGTGTTCTGCCCAGCATCCCACCCTGTACACGCATCACAAATTGCTCTGTGGGTATTTCGTCCCTCATCTTTCTTTCTTATCTTTCCTTCTGGTAACTTTAGTTTGCTTGACCCAGCAATTTACAGAAACGTACAACTAGATGGGCTGTAATCTCCCGCCTCACCCTCGTAGGTGGGGGACTGCGGAATAGACGTCTACTCACTTTTATGTCGTAAACACACAAAAAAAAATGATATCACTTCTCTGCCACGTATTTCCCATCATGACGTAATATCCTGTTGGTACATAACGGAAGCTGTTGTTGGAATAGAAACAGTTTGACTAACACTAAAAGGTCAACTGTAAAACAACAAGTTGTTTATGCTATTTTAAATTTTCGTAATTGTAATAAAGAAAAAATCATTGGCGATTTAAGAGATATAAGCAGCCAATGAAAAAGATCGGTGTAGTTCACGAAGTGTGTATTACAAAAGGAAATATTTGTCCGGATATAGTATCTAATACAGATAGGATTTTTAATTTTTGTGAATAAAAAGCACAGAGTGATAATTTAGTTATATATTTGTCTTGCCAGAATATAATATCGATTTATTTGGTTTATACTTGTTCATTTCGCGTATATATATATATATATATATATATATATATATATATATATATATATATATATATATATATATATATATAGAGAGAGAGAGAGAGAGAGAGAGAGAGAGAGAGAAAGAGAGATAGTGAGAGAGATATAGCTAGACATAGATATAGATATATAGATATATATATATATGCTATCAATTTATTTTTAAAAATATTAATATGTTTCTTCACCTACAGACGACCTCGTTTCGGGTTTTCTTACCATCATCAGTGTATGAGTGACGGTTGAAGGCAGTCGTATAGGCTCGAACGCAGTTCGTAGATTCAGGACAGCATCACGAGACAAACGCTCAGGAACACGCGGTTGCGAAGAACATTCATATATATATACATATATACTTATATATATACATATATACATATGCATATATATACATATATACATATATATATATATATATATATATATATATATATATATATATACACATATACATACATATATATATATATCTACATATTTCCATATAATGAGGGATCTATTAGATTGGCGACTCGTTTTGGACCTTGTCTAAGAGAGAGAGAGAGAGAGACTAGTGGACAATGTACCAGCCAAGATATGACAAAACTACTCCTTCCATGGGCGGATGGTGATTTTGTAGAGATATAGCAGTGGTTCACAACCTTTTTGGGGAGGTGGGGGTCCGCACCCCAAAAGAAATTTCACTCAAACCTTGTACCCCATCAAATTTATATTGTGTTCAAGCTAAGTTGTGCGAATTTCAACTAATATTTTATCAAAAGAAAATCGTAACTTTCTTCTTTAATATAATTTGCAAAACAAAATTACATATGTAGCTAAGAAACATATCATAAATTAACATTGGAAAAACAACTTAAAAACTCATGTCTTACTTAGAATATCCCTATTAGTTAACTAGCTATAAATAATACAAAGCTAACTAGCAATAAATAATACAAAGCTAAGTAGCAATAAACAGTACACAGCTAAGTAGCAATAAACAGTAAAAAGCTAAGTAGCAATAAATAGTACAAAGCTAAGTGACAATAAATAGTACAAAGCTAAGAAAAAATAAATAGTACAAAGCTAAGTAGCAATAAATAGTACACAGCTAAGTAGCAATAAATAGTACACAGCTAAGTAGCAATAAATAGTACACAGCAAAGTAGCAATAAATAGTACAAAGCTAAGTAGCAATAAACAATACAAAGCTAAGTAGCAATAAATAGTACACAGCTAAGTAGCAATACATAGTACAAAGCTAAGTAGCAATAAATAGTACACAGCTAAGTAGCAGTAAATAGTACAAAGCTAAGTAGCAATAAACAATACAAAGCTAAGTAGCAATAAATAGTACACAGCTAAGTAGCAATAAATAGTACAAAGCTAAGTAGCAATAAATAGTGCACAGCAAAGTAGCAATAAATAGTACAAAGCTAAGTAGCAATAAACAGTACAAAGCTAAGTAGTAATAAATAGTACAAAGCTAAGTAGCAATAAAAAGTACAAAGGTAAGTAGTAATAAATAGTACACAGCTAAGTAGCAATAAATCGTACAAAGCTAAGTAGCAATAAACAGTACAAAGCCAAGTAGCAATAAACAGCAGAAAGCTAAGCAGCAATAAATAGTACTCAGCTAAGTAGCAATAAATAGTACAAAGCAAAATAGCAATAAACAGTACAAAGCTAAGTAGCAATTAATAGTACACAGCTAAATTGCAATAAACAGTACAAAGCTAAGTAGCAATAAAGAGTACAAAACTAAGTAGCAATAAATAGTACAACGCTAAGTAGTAATAAATTGTACACAGCTAAGTAGCAATAAACAGTACAAAGCTAAGTAGCAATTAATAGTACACAGCTAAATAGCAATAAACAGTACAAAGCTAAGTAGCAATAAAGAGTACAAAACTAAGTAGCAATAAATAGTACAAAGCTAAGTAGTAATAAATAGTACACAGCTAAGTAGCAATAAACAGTACAAAGCTAAGTAGTAATAAATAGTACACAGCTAAGTAGCAATAAACAGTACAAAGCTAAGTAGTAATAAATAGTACACAGCTAAGTAGCAGTAAAGAGTACAAAGCTAAGAAGTAATAAATAGTACAAAGCTAAGTAGCAATAAAGAGTACAAAGCTAAGTAGCAATAAATAGTACAAAGCTTAGTAGTAATAAACAGTACAAAGCTAAGTAGCAACAAATAGAACAAAGCTAAGTAGCAATAAATAGTACAAAGCTTAGTAGCAATAAAGAGTACAAAGTTAAGTAGCAACAAATAGAACAAAGCTACGTTGCAATAAATAGTACAAAGCTAAGTAGGAATAAATAGTACACAGGTAAGTAGCAATAAATAGTACAACATGAAATAACAATAAAGAGTACAAAGCTAAGTAGTAATAAATAGTACAAAGCTAAGTAGCGATAAACAGTACAACGCTAAGTAGCAATAAATAGTACCAAGCTAAGTAGCAATAAACAGTACAAAGCTAAGTAGCAATAAACAGTACAAAGCTAAGTAGTAATAAATAGTACAAAGCTAAGTAGCAATAAATAGTACAAAGCTTAGTAGTAATAAACAGTACAAAGCTAAGTAGTAACAAATAGTACAAAGCTAAGTAGTAATAAACAGTACAAAGCTAAGTAGTAACAAATAGTACAAAGCTAAGTAGTAACAAATAGTACAAAGCTAAGTAGCAATAAATAGTACAAAGCTAAGTAGCGATAAACAGTACAACGCTAAGTAGCAATAAATAGTACCAAGCTAAGTAGCAATAAACAGTACAAAGCTAAGTAGCAATAAACAGTACAAAGCTAAGTAGTAATAAATAGTACAAAGCTAAGTAGCAATAAATAGTACAAAGCTTAGTAGTAATAAACAGTACAAAGCTAAGTAGTAACAAATAGTACAAAGCTACGTAGCAATAAACAGTACACAGCTAAGTAGCAATAAACAGTACACAGCTAAGTAGCAATAAATAGTACAAAGCAAAGCAGCAATAAACAGTACAAAGCTAAGTAGCAATAAATAGTACAAAGCTAAGTAGCAATAAACAGTACAAAGCTAGGTAGCAATAAACAGACCAAAGCTTAGTAGCAATAAACAGGACAGAGCTAAGTAGCAATAAACAGTACAAAGCTAAGTAGCTACAAATAGTACAAAGTTACGTTGCAATAAATAGTACAAAGCTACGTAGCAATAAATAGTACAAAGCTAAGTAGCAATAAATAGTACAAATCTAAGTAACAATAAATAGCACAAAACTAAGTAACAATAAATAGTACAAAGCTAAGTAGCAATAAATAGTACAAAGCTAAGTAACAATAAATAGTACAAATCTAAGTAGCAATAAATTGTACAAAGCTACGTTGCAATAAATAGTACAAAACTAAGTAGCAATATATAGTACAAAGCAAAGTTGCAATAAATAGTACAAAGCTAAGTAGCAATAAATAGTGCAACGCTAAGTAGCAATAAATAGTACAAAGCTAAGTAGCAATAAATAGTACAAAGCTAAGTAGCAATAAATAGTACAAAGCTAAGTAGCAATAAACAGTACAAAGCAAAGTAGCAATAAATAGTACAAAGCTAAGTAGCAATAAATAGTGCAACGCTAAGTAGCAATAAATAGTACAAAGCTAAGTAGCAATAAATAGTGCAACGCTAAGTAGCAATAAACAGTACAAAGCAAAGTAGCAATAAATAGTACAAAGCTAAGTAGCAATAAATAGTGCAACGCTAAGTAGCAATAAATAGTACAAAGCTAAGTAGCAATAAATAGTGCAACGCTAAGTAGCAATAAATAGTACAACGCTAAGTAGCAATAAATAGTACAAAGCTAAGTAGCAATAAACAGTACAAAGCTAAGTAGCAATAAACAGTACAAAGCTAAGTAGTAATAAATAGTACAAAGCTAAGTAGCAATAAATAGTACAAAGCTTAGTAGTAATAAACAGTACAAAGCTAAGTAGTAACAAATAGTACAAAGCTACGTAGCAATAAACAGTACACAGCTAAGTAGCAATAAACAGTACACAGCTAAGTAGCAATAAATAGTACAAAGCCAAGCAGCAATAAACAGTACAAAGCTAAGTAGCAATAAATAGTACAAAGCTAAGTAGCAATAAACAGTACAAATCTAGGTAGCAATAAACAGACCAAAGCTTAGTAGCAATAAACAGGACAGAGCTAAGTAGCAATAAACAGTACAAAGCTAAGTAGCTACAAATAGTACAAAGTTACGTTGCAATAAATAGTACAAAGCTACGTAGCAATAAATAGTACAAAGCTAAGTAGCAATAAATAGTACAAATCTAAGTAACAATAAATAGCACAAAACTAAGTAACAATAAATAGTACAAAGCTAAGTAGCAATAAATAGTACAAAGCTAAGTAACAATAAATAGTACAAATCTAAGTAGCAATAAATTGTACAAAGCTACGTTGCAATAAATAGTACAAAACTAAGTAGCAATATATAGTACAAAGCAAAGTTGCAATAAATAGTACAAAGCTAAGTAGCAATAAATAGTGCAACGCTAAGTAGCAATAAATAGTACAAAGCTAAGTAGCAATAAATAGTGCAACGCTAAGTAGCAATAAACAGTACAAAGCTAAGTAGCAATAAATAGTACAAAGCTAAGTAGCAATAAATAGTACAAAGCTAAGTAGCAATAAATAGTACAAAGCTAAGTAGCAATAAATAGTACAAAGCTAAGTAGCAATAAATAGTACAAAGCAAAGTAGCAATAAATAGTACAAAGCTAAGTAGCAATAAATAGTACAAAGCTAAGTAGCAATAAATAGTACAAAGCTAAGTAGCAATAAATAGTACAAAGCTAAGTAGCAATAAACAGTACAAAGCTAAGTAGCAATAAACAGTACAAAGCTAATTAGCAATAAGTTGTGCAACGCTAAGTAGCTATAAATAGTACAAAGCTAAGTAGCAATAAACAGTACAAATCTTAGTAGCAATAAATAGTACAAAGCTAAATAGCAATAAACAGTACAAAGATAAGTAGCAATAAATAATACAATAGAGTACATAGACTTGTTTTCAAATATCTAGACAATTTACCCTTTTTAAATAATATCTTCAAAAACCAAATATACGGAGTAGACAACAAAGAAAGCATACTTTACAAGAATAATTAAATTCAAATATGTTAAATACATAGTTGGATTCAATCTCTTCAGCTATTTAATAACAATACTTAACTCTAAAATGAAAGCAAGAATTTAGTACATTGCAAAAAAACATAAAAAAAGCAAACAAAAGAGTAACACATAAACAATATCCTATGTTGTATCTAAATTTTTCTCGTGCCCACTTGAATATCGTCTCCGACACTAGTTGGGAATCCTGATATATCGGATATATTATAGTTGTGAGCAGTTTTCTAGTACGGTAGAGAAATGCCACTTTCTTTGCAGCAGCCTTCGCAATGTCTTCTATGTATTTGTTCAAATTCATGTTACCTGTGAATGTAAGGCCGAGGAGTTTGAACGTTGGCCTCTCAGGTAGGGTATTATTTGCTATGACAATCGATGGTTGAAGAGGTTTCTTGTAGTTGTTGAAGGAAAGGACAGCATTAAATGTTACCATCCACTTATGACCCCATTCTGTTACAGAGCGGAGGTCACTTTCTAAGGACTCAGCCATTTTTAGGGATATGTGCGCGTCCGTTTTACCCAAGCTAAATTTTAGACATTTTCTAGAATCAAAATCATGTAATGGATTTTGATCAAAACTGGAATAAGGATTTTAGACGCACGTTTTAGTAGCATTATATATCTTGATTGCAAACTTCATACCTGGACATAAAAGTGGTGCAAAACTATTCTGTAAATACAGGGATAAGCAGAGAAATATGTTTTAACTAAAAAGGGTAAATATTTACAATGTTAATTGCTAAAACGAACTCTTTTAGACTCGGAATCATATTTAGCAGAGTAATCCTTCGTCGTTTTTTATGCAAAGAACTTTATCAAATAAAAGAAACACACAATCTCGATGACTTCGTACCGAAGACATATTTGTAGTGAAAGAATCCGGGTGAGGTAGGCTGTAGCGAAAGGAATATGGGTAAGTGGATATAGAAAGTAAACGTGGACAAGGAAAAGAGTGGTATTTTTGAATGTACGAAGTAGAAGAAGATACTAGGTATGGAATTGGATAGGGAGGGGAAAGTTCAAACGAATGGTTTGACCAGTGTCTCAGTATTAATAGGTTGTTTCCTTTGATGTTTCTGTCAGTCGCTAGGAATATATATATATATATATATATATATATATATATATATATATATATATATCTTAAATTCCCGAAACAGTTTTTCATGGTAAACAACTGATGATCCCTTAAAATAGTGTTAGAAACAAACTAATATAATAACAGTAAAAAATAAATTGACTTACATGAGTGTTTTTCCACTGAAAGACTTGGGACTATAATTTTTTTTTAATATAGTTTTAATGGTTGAGAAACTTCCGAGACTATATATATATATATATATATATATATATATATATATATATATATATATATATATATATATATATATACAGTACTGTCCAAAATTAAGGAACAAAAATTAAATTTTCTGAATCTAAAAAAAATTATATATTAATTTTTGTGAAAATTTCACTGAATATACGCATTATGTAGTTGGACTTTTACCGAGATTTTCAGATGAATTAAAATATTTTTTAAATTATCCACCATTTCACATATTTCAAGTGTCCAAAATTAAAGAACATTAAGGAAAAATAATTGTTTAAAGTTTAAAAATTTTTTGTATGAAAGGATGAAAATAAATATTCTAAACTTTAATTATCATCACTGCTGCAAGTCACGCAATATCAATCACGTCAAAAAGAAGTAAAACTGATTTAAGCGACAAAGCAAAAATCGTCATATTAAGAAAGGAAAAGTTGACAATAGAAGAAATCGGAAAACGTGTGAAACGTTCAAAAAGTGTTGTAAGCCGAGTTCTTAATTTCTATAAAGAAACTGGAAGGTTAAGTAACACAAAGAACCTTGGTAGACCAAGAAAGACAACGGCAAAAGAGGACAGAGTTATACAACGCCTAGTGTTAAAAGACCGTTTCCTTACAGCTGGCAACATTTCTAAACACATGGAAGGTGTCACGAATGTTTCACGACAAACTGTGTCCAGAAGATTGCAGGAAATAGGTCTTTTTGCATGATTTCCTAAAAAAAAAGCCACTAATAAGTAAAAAAAACAACAAAGCAGCTAGATTGGCGTTCGCAAAAAGCATGTTATATGGTCAGAAGAAATTGGAAAACAGTTTATTTCAGTGACGAATCGAAATTTATTGTATTTGGCAGGGAAAACTATTTGTAAGGAGTAAAAGGCGAAAGTTTGGATCCTAGCTGCATAAAAAAAAAACTGTTAAATTTGGTGGAGGTAGCGTGATGGTTTTAGGTATGATATCATGACAAGGTACATTACCACTTGTACGCTTAAATACTAGAGTAAATGCCACTGTATACAAGAATGTTTTAGAACAGTATGTTTTGCCAGTGTTGCACAATTCTGGTATCGAAAAGCCTGTTTTTATGCAGGATAATGCTCCCTGCCATAAGGCAAAGCTGGTCATGAATTATCTGGCTGATCAAGAAGTAGAGGTAATGGACTGGCCTGCTCAGAGTCATGACGTGAACCCTATAGAAAACTTATAGAAGACTCTAAGACAGAATGTTATGGCAAAGAATCCGGAAAACGTCGAAGACTTGTGGCTGAAACTGAAAGATGAATGGGCCATGATAACTGTGGCCCAATGTCAAGATTTAGTGAAATTCTGCAGTCGTAGATGCCCAGCAGTTACTGAAAACAAAAATGGAAGTACCAAATATTAAATCTCTTTTGGCTTTTTAATGTGATTTAGTTAAAAATGATATGTTGTTCCTTAATTTTGGACACTTGAAATCTGTAAAATGGTGGATAACTTTAAGAATATTATTTTAATTCATATGAAAATCTCGGTAAAAGTCCAACTACATAATGTGTATATTCAGTGAAATTTTTACAAAAAATAATATATAATTTTGTTTAGATTCAAAAGATTTAATTGTTGTTCCTTAATGTTGGACGGTACTGTATATATAGAACCATCCACATTTATTTCATTCCATGCTACTGACTTCACTAAGCCCGGACCTCGGTCTTACTGCCCCAGCAGTGGCTACTACTTCTTCCCATCAACCCATCATGTCAACCCAATATTTTCACGTACTTGCATGACATTTTTCTTAATTTTATAATCCTGAAGAAGTCTTACAAATAAAGACGAAACGTTGATGAATATATAAAAAAAACATCTTTTTTTGTTTTTTCTTTTTTCATTTCCATATATATATATATATATATATATATATATATATATATATATATATATATATATATATATATATATATATATATGATGGACGCATATCTAAAATATACATTTATCGTGTAGGGTTTTCGAAGTTTGTTATCGATAGAAATTTATTTTTAAATTAATATTTGGTTCTGACAGGCCAATTTTTCTTTTCTTTGGTGAATGTAAAAAACATTCACCAAACAGAATGATTGAACTTATTTCATTAAACAGAAATTAACTTTACAGTTTTTTTATTTATACTCAGGAGTCACCACTTATCAAGGCCAACATCTACTTAAGGATAAGGGTTAATGAGATCATTAGTTGGATGATAAACAATAGTATTCGAAGACGGACATGTTGTGGTCTGCAATAGATGGATATATCGACAGACAGACAGATAGATCAGAATATATATATATATTAGAAGTTCATACTTTTTTTAAAGCGTCCAAATAAATTTTAAAAACAAGGGGTAAGGTAAATCAAAATACCTTTTAAAGCATGTTAAGATGCGATAAATTTTATTAAAAAAGGTATGAATTTCTAATATGTATACATATCTTTTTTAATAAAACATTATCGCATCTTAACATGCTTTAAAAGGTATTTTGATTTACTTTACCCCTTGTTTATATATATATATATATATATATATATATATATATATATATATATATATATATATATATATATATATATATATATATATATATATGGGAAGAGAAGGATGAAGGTAATCCGACGTGATGGGAAAATGAAAAAGGAAAACCAAAAAATGGATGTTTTTGATGTGTACATCAACGTTTCGTCTTTATTTATAAGACTTCATCAGGATGATAATATAGAGAAAAATGTCATGCAAGTACAAACACATGTAGGGTTGACATATTGGGAAAAAGGAAGAAAATAATGGCCACTACTGGGTGGACGTTCGTACTTGGTGCGGAGTGAAAAATGAATATATATATATATATATATATATATATATATATATATATAAATGATGGACGCAAGTCTAAGATATACATTTATTATGTCGGGTTTTCGAAGTTTGTTATTGATAGCAATTCATTTTGTAAATCGATATTTGATTCTGACTGGCCAATTTTTCTTTTCTTTGGTCAATGTTTCTTATAGAAAAATGTATTTCATTTCATTTACTTTCGAATGACACGGAATCCTTATGGAAATATTTTTGATATGTAGAAATTTTTTCACTAAGAACCTTCACATCATCGGCCGCTTATGTTGTTAATAAAAACATATCCTACATTCAATGACAGCTTTAACTTAAACATTTACATACGTTTACAGAGCATATTACATGATTTATTTGTTCAGTTTATTTGTATAGCACAATAGTATGTATAACAATTTTCTTTGTCTTAAACTATTACATAAGCGGCAATTTCTTCTCGTTCCTGATTACGGTATTCTGCTGTTATTTTCTTAAATATATCTCAATATATCAATCATATTATAGGCTTCTATATTATAGGCTTAATCAGCGTCAAATAGCAGTAAACCGTGTTATTCCACTTTCCACATTTAACCAAGTGATTGTCTAATTCATCAGAGAAGACAAATAATCAATATCATCGCTCATAGGTCGATCATGACCCTCTATCTTCATTATTATTTAGGGTATTTATTTACTTCTGTCATGTTTCTGTCCATGCTTTTCCGTCTCTTTCTTCTCCTTTCTCTCTCTCTCCCCCCCTCTCTCTCTCTCTCTCTCTCTCTCTCTCTCTCTATATATATATATATATATATATATATATATATATATATATATATATATATTAAATTCCCGAAACAGTTTTTCATGGTAAACAACTGATGATCCCTTAAAATAGTGTTAGAAATAAACTAATATAATAACTGTAAAAAATAAATTGACTTACATGAGTGATTTTCCACTGGAAGACTTGGGATTATAAGTTGTTTTTTTTTTTAATATAGTTTTAATGGTTGAGAAACTTCCGAGACTTATATATATATATATATATATATATATATATATATATATATATATATATATATACATGCCATTCAGTTCATACTTATGTTTTTTATGTATCTATCTATGCCATATAATTCTACATGCCCATTTTCTAGTCTTTTCTGACACCTAATCAAATTATTTAGCACCTGCTATAGCCAGAAATATCCTATTATACGCACTCTTGAAAAATCCACTAATTAGATGAACCATTCTGCCAATTACATTCGACGAGCCACTTAACGATTCAACAATGAAATCAATAAATATAATAAAAACAAAACCCAAACAAAAAAATCATTAACATTTTCATTGGATGGTTTAGGCTTTTCTAACGAAGCACTTTAGAACGAAAGTGATCATACAATAAAAAATACACGCAAAAATGTTCAATTCAAACAAAAATCATTATTATTTCAGTGTTCTCTGGTAAAACACGCGCTGTTCCCTGGGATCTGTGTGACAATTAGTCTCCCAAAATTTTAAGTGCTTTTCGTTTTCTTCGATAAACATTGAGCTCTTACACTTACTGCTCTTTCTTTTCATCCTCCAAGAAACTTCACGGTGACACTAACCGATGCTGGTGTAGCAATGTGTCGTGGTGGATTAAGGTTAGGGTTAGGGTTAGGGTTAGGGTTAGGGTTAAAAGCGGGATTTTCAACGTGAAAGTAAATCAAGTCAACGTTGAAAATTCGACTAAAAATCGAAAAGTACAAAATTTAAGTTACGTGTTCAGGATATAACGTCATAGACAGGAAGTCCGCAGTGTCAATTAGCGATGAAGATAAGAAGCTCTGACTATTTAGCTGGTAGTCTATTTTGTTTGGGCTCTGTCTGGGCGGTCGAAGAGACGATTATGTAATACGTATACGAGGCCTGTTTAAAACGTATCCGACCTTAGGCCAGAAAAAAATATTTCAAATAGTGACGGGGTTGGGACCCTAATCACCTTCAAAGTAGGCCCCTTGTGCTTGCACACACTTAGCCCACCGATCCGTCCACTTACGGAAACACCTCCGGAAGTCTTTTTTAGGAATGCTTTTCATCTCCGCCGTCGTGTTCCGCATTATCTCTTTTTTCGCACCCTCTCAACAACAACTGCAATCGGAGCAGTTTAGGGGCTGCCAGGACGTTGGTCACTCTCTGCTGATGTGCGGAAATTTTTGAATCGGTTGAACCACGCCTTAATTTGTGTTACATATATAAACTTCTCCAAACACCGGCTCAATCTTACGCATTACCCTACTCTGACGCCTAGCAGATGTGTTCCAAAATTCATAATGATCAGTTAATTAGTTTAGGAATGAATTCTGTAAATACAAGTAGATTAACATAGGCACATACCTAACTTTATTTAGCGATTTTCTTCGAATTTAGACGCGCTTCCATACTTTAAGAACGATCCAACAACTGAAGTCAATGAAGAAGCTGCCTCAGCCATGTCGAATCCCTAACAATATCTCAGGAAGAGACCAGATTACAGCTGTGGACCAGACGGGGCGCCTCTTACTGACATGGGAATCCCTGCTCCTGAGGAACTCTCTCCGTGTTCAGAGACGCCCTGGCTCCAGTGGAAAACACTAAACTGCCTGAGAACGAGAATGCAACGATCAAAAGTTGCTATGAGTAGATGGGACTACAAAACTGACCCAACAATCTGTGAATATGGAGAGGAGGACCATACTATGCAACACTGCCTGGTCTGCCCCCCCCCCCTACTAGCCAACGTGTGTATCCTAAAAGAATTTGCAGAGTACAACACTATTACAAATAACTGCATAAACATGTGGGAAACTGTCATATGACCACATGTTTCAAAGACACGCAAAGAAGAAGACTTAAATAACTGTAATTTTTAAACTAACAATCAGATTGGGATCAAATCTTGACATTTGAAGGTTATACTTTAGAAAAACGTTTTTCTTTATTAATGACGTCATCTATATGTTAGACTTATTGAATGATGTGCTATATCCTTCGTCATCTCCCCATTCCTCTATTTCTCTTTTCTCTTTCACTTTTAACATTTGCCTTCTCCTCAGTTACGGAATGTTCCCCATTTCTTCCTTATTTATAACCTTACCCTAACCCTAACCCTTACCCTAACCTTAACCCTAACCATAGTCTTAACCCTAACTCTAACTCTAACTCTAGTCTTAACCCTAACCCTAAACCCTAACCCTAACCTTAACCCGACGGAATGTTCCCTCTTTCTTTCTTTATTTATAACTTTAACCCTAACCCTAATTCTTACCCTAACCCTAAATCCTAATATTAACCCTTACCCTAACCCTTAACCCTGATCCTTAACCCTAACCCTTAACCTCAACCCTAATATTAACCTTAAACCTAACCCTAACCATAATATTAACCTTAAACATAACCCTAACCCTAATATTAACCTTAAACCTAACCCTAATATTAACCTTAAACTTAACCCTAACCATAATATTAACCTTAAACATAATCCTTACCATAATATTAACCTTAAACCTAACCCTAACCCTAATATTAACCTTAAACCTAACCCTAACCCTAATATTAACCTTAAACCTAACCCTAACCCTAATATTAACCTTAAACATAACCCTAACCCTAATATTAACCTTAAACATAACCCTAACCCTAATATTAACCTTAAACCTAACCCTAACCCTAATATTAACCTTAAACCTAACCATAACCCTAATATTAACCTTAAACCTAACCCTAACCATAATATTTACCCTACACCTAACCCCAATCCTAATATTATTCCTAACCCCTAAACCCCAACCCTCGCCTACTTCTATTTCCCCTCTCCCTTTCACTTATGTCCTGTGACTTCTCATTTATTGCATTTTCTCTTATTTCATGTCATTTATATCTTCTCTTTGAACTCCGTGTTTGTCTTCGACTAAACCCCATTTTAATGTTATGTATTTTCCTTTCCTTTTACCTTCCTTTCCCTCTATCTTTATCGCTTTGTATAACTTTTGTCTTCTCCTCACTTACGGAATGTTTTCTCTTTCTCCTTATTTATAACCATAACCATAACCATAGATATATCGACAGACAGACATGTAAATCAGAATATAAACTGTGTTTCTCGCTTTATGGCAGATCATAATATTGTTAATAACTTCAATAATATATATTGCACAAGTTTGAAATTTGGCACACTAAAAGAATGCTCCTAAATAGGTAAGATACCAAAATATTTTGCAAATCTATACCATATTTCTAAAGTTATAGACATTTATGCATTTGTTAGTCATTTTTACTGTTTTTCGCTTTATTGCAGGTTTGTTAAAATACAGTTTATAGGTGATAAACAAAAAAATTGACTTAGCAGGGTTAATTATTTTAATCATTTAAATCATAAATAACAATTTGAATGAAATGTAAGGAAGAAATCACCAGATATGCACCACAAAATTGAATCATTTATCAACAAATTTCCCATTTCTTGAAATTAACCTCTGCAGTCTCCCATCAACAGATGAAGTCAATCTGTTGATTTGGGAAGGTGTTATGCTACTAGCAACATCAACAATTTTATTCCAGAGGGCATCTTTTGATGTAAATTGTTGTCCTCCTTCATAAACCTTCCTCTTTAAAATTGACCAGAGCTGCTCAATCGGGTTTAAGTCAGGAGAACAAGGCGGCCAAGTCATGAGACTCTATCCCTTGATGCCCAGAGATGCGAGCAATGTAGTTGTAGCCTTTGCTGTATGAAATGGAGCATTGTTGGGCATAAAAATCAGTTGACGTAGACGAAGTAAAGGCAGGTCGTCCAGCTAAGGTGACAAATGCTCATCTAAGAACGATATGTATGCTTGGCTTGTGAGTTTCACACCCTCTGGCACTCGGAAAGGACCAATTAATTTATCACCTATGATACCCGCTCAAAACATAACTCCCCCACCACCTTGTTGGCGACAAACGTGATGTGAGATAGCAGCTCCTGTAGGACTCCAAACTTTAGCCCATCCATCCGGACCATCAAGTGTGGCTCTAGCTTCATCTGTGAATAGAACCTGTTGGAAGTCCGTTTTCATGTATTTGTCTGTCCACGTAATGCGTTTTCCTTTATGGGTTTTGTTCAAGGGAGGCATGGAAATGACTTCACGTTCCTGGTCATCTAATTCAAGACACTGCATCTGGTCTTCCTGGACATCGGAACAACGCCAGCGTTGCCAAAAATTGAGGCGCTAGTGCCATTTGGTTCCCTAAGTATCTGTCTGCGTATTTTTCGCATATCGCGAGGGAAAATGCTCCTTCTTGTACCCTTATATTTCCTTGGTGCAGTGTTGGGCTTCTCCACAAACGAAACCAAGGTTCTCTTATCCCTTCCCAGTTCCTTGACTAAATCAAGAAGTGTCAGTCTTTCTGCAAGACCAGCTACAACTTTTTGCCTTTCAGCAGCAGTCAAACGTCGATTTTGGGGCATTTTCACAAACCTGCAATAAAGTGAGAAACAGTGAAAATGGCTAACAAATACATAAATGTCTATAACTTTAGAAATATCGTATAGATTTGCAAAATATTTTGGTATCCTACCTACTTAGGAGCACTCTTTCAGTGTGCAACATTTCAAACTTGATGAAGTTATTAAAAATATTATGATCTGCAATAAAGCGAGAAACACAGTTTATATATATATATATATATATATATATATATATATATATATATATATATATATATATATACTTTACCGGCGTTGTCTGGGATACAGCGAAGTAATTTAATTATTTGTTTGCACATTGTTAAAACTCATACAGAAATAGAAATAACATTTTAGTTGTAAAAGAAAAACAGCTGTTTTCATATTTTTTAATTAAAAATTAGAGTTATTCTCGTTGCTGATTTAGATTCGAAAACTATTTCCTGGTAATCAGTTTTCTGGGCAGGACTACATAATTTTGAATATAAATTGTAGCAATGTGTTCCATTGAATATAAATTGTAGCAATGTGTTCCATTGAATATAAATCGTAGCAATGTGTTCCATTGAATATAAATCGTAGCAATGTGTTCCATTGAATATAAATTGTAGCAATGTGTTCCATTGAATATCAATTGTAGCAATGTGTTCCATTGAATATCAATTGTAGCAATGTGTTCCATTGAATATAAATTGTAGCAATGTGTTCCATTGAATATAAATCGTAGCAATGTGTTCCATTGAATATAAATCGTAGCAATGTGTTCCATTGAATATAAATCGTAGCAATGTGTTCCATTGAATATAAATTGTAGCAATGTGTTCCATTGAATATCAATTGTAGCAATGTGTTCCATTGAATATAAATTGTAGCAATGTGTTCCATTGAATATAAATTGTAGCAATGTGTTCCATTGAATATAAATTGTAGCAATGTGTTCCATTGAATATAAATTGTAGCAATGTGTTCCATTGAATATCAATTGTAGCAATGTGTTCCATTGAATATAAATTGTAGCAATGTGTTCCATTGAATATAAATTGTAGCAATGTGTTCCATTGAATATAAATTGTAGCAATGTGTTCCATTGAATATAAATTGTAGCAATGTGTTCCATTGAATATAAATTGTAGCAATGTGTTCCATTGAATATAAATTGTAGCAATGTGTTCCATTGAATATAAATTGTAGCAATGTGTTCCATTGAATATAAATCGTAGCAATGTGTTCCATTGAATATAAATCGTAGCAATGTGTTCCATTGAATATAAATCGTAGCAATGTGTTCCATTGAATATAAATTGTAGCAATGTGTTCCATTGAATATAAATTGTAGCAATGTGTTCCATTGAATATAAATTGTAGCAATGTGTTCCATTGAATATAAATTGTAGCAATGTGTTCCATTGAATATAAATTGTAGCAATGTGTTCCATTGAATATAAATTGTAGCAATGTGTTCCATTGAATATAAATCGTAGCAATGTGTTCCATTGAATATAAATCGTAGCAATGTGTTCCATTGAATATAAATTGTAGCAATGTGTTCCATTGAATATAAATTGTAGCAATGTGTTCC
>OY744519.1:219388990-219416490 GCA_963556195.1 Sepiola atlantica
CATACATGCATGCATGCATACATACATACATACATTCATAACGCTAAATGTAAACCATCATTTGTCCACTAGAGAACTTCGCCCACGTATCCACACCTATCTATCTATCTATCTATCTATCTATCTATCTATCTATCTATCTATCTATCTATCCACATACATACATACATACATGCATGCATGCATGCATGCATACATACATACATACATACATGCATACATACATACATACATACATACATACATTCATTTATTCATTCCTTTATTCTGTATAGATCAGATTCTTCTAGTCTTGGCATTGGTTTCTACGATATATTTCTAGTTAGAATTACTCACGTGTACTTACGGGAAGGACCACACGAACAAACAATCGAAATAGTTGTAGTGAGCAAAAAAAGAATAACGAACGCTGCAATCACCAATAAAAAAAAACAATTACATAAAATACATTAAATATTGAGGTGATTAAAATCGTACATATTTCTGAACAGGGCGTCATAGTCCAATGGTAAGACGCTGGACTATGGACATCAATATCGAAGGTTCGATCTTTGTCTAAGTAAGCCATGCTGATGACGGCTGTGTGCCAGAAATACATGTCCATGGATTACTTTTTTGTACGTATGAAAATTAATAAAATTATATATATTAACGAAAAATACGTACTATAAAGTTAAGGGCTACTGATTATGCAATTTTCTGCATCTTAATCACTCAGGAAGTGAAACAATAGAAATAATAGTAAGCAAAAAACAACGAACACTGAAATCACCAATAAAATAAATTACATAAAAATACATTATATATATATATATATATATATATATATATATATATATATATATATATATATGTAGTTAATCCAATAAAAGATATAAGAGGCAACTAATATCTTTTAATTAGTAAAACATCCGGATAAAGACTGAAGCTCAATATACTGGATAGAGCATTAATAGCATAATATAAAATGAAGTAATAAAATAAGGTGCGAATCAAATTTTATTAGAATTCAAAATTCAGGCAAAGTAACTCAACGTCCTTAACTCATGAGTTTTCAAAAGATAATTCTTCTCCTCAGAGGACCATTATTCGCACCTTATTTTATTATTTCATTTTATATTATGCTATATATATAGTAGAATATCATATATATATATATAGTAGAATTATATATATATATATATATATATAGTAGAATATTATATATATATAGTAGAATATTATATATATATATAGTAGAATATTATATATATATATATATAGTAGAATATTATATACTATTCATTGCGTTTGAAAATAATAAATCCACTTTCAATCTACGGACAATTACGAAGAAAAAAGTTTTATTTTCTCCGGAAAATACACCGTGTCACAAGTCGATCGCAGTAAATGGTAATAAAATTTAAATTCAACAAAATTGAAAAGGTTCAGAAATTTCAATGTAATGTGAACAAACATCTCACTGCACAACTCCCCACTTAGGATGCCCCTATTCCATAGTAGTCCCTTACGTCTTCTTTGGGCTGAATACAATCTTCTTAAAAATTAACCTGTTTACTATTCTCTGGGCATTCCAACAGCGATTGCCGTACTGTAACAACCTCCCTATTCAGCTAATCTTGCTCCGTGTGACTCTTTTATTTTCTCCAGAATCAATGGGGTAGGTTCATCCCTTTTTGAAGGCGTGGAAGCCATCAAGATGTCTGTAATGATGGAGTGGAGTGGCTACCCATAAGTATCCTTTCAATGTGACGGAGAAAGGTGCGAATGGGCATTAAAATCGATGGTAGTTATTTGACAAGGAAACCATGCAATTTGCTGTTTGGCATTTAAGTGCGTTTTAAAACACTGTATTAAGATCTTAATTCTACCATCGGTTAAGTCATGTAATCTCTATTTTAACATTATATTTTCTATCAATTTATTTGTGTTTACAGAATTCACTCCTAAACTAATTAACTGATTATGATGAATGATAGGCGTAAGGGGTTGTAATGTAGGCTTTATTTAGCTGAATTAAGTTTCATGCAAAGATGGTTAAAATAAAGCTGAAACGTTGATTTAATAGAGTTAAATTTGTAAATCCACTGCAAGATATTTTGGGCCACAAAAGAAAGAGGTAAGAATAAGATTTCTATTTTTCGTTGTAGAATTAATACTAGGAGAAATGACAATGCTCCATTCAGTTTTACACTAAAATGGCACTCACGTGAAATTTTGATGAATGAAAAAATCACCCCGGAAAAAAACCAAACATAAATGGATTAAGAGAAAAAAAAGCAAGAACGGACGCTTTCTGAAATTACGATCATTAAACCTGAGCGTTTATCGATTAAAATGCTATCTAAAACGTAAGCGTGACAGACAAACAGACAGACAGACAGACACAACATATTCGTACAGATACATGATTCGCTTATCTGAGCGTCGACTGCAGGTAACCACTTCTATGGGCGTTCTCTTTTTGCTTTTCAATGACATGTTCACTTCCGGTTCGGTTTCGTCAAGACTGCTCACTAACATGTATAGAGAGCAAATTTAACGCAGAAGGGGAATAATTCTGAAACAAAACAGAATGAGGTTTCTTATTTACATGTACTTTTAAACCTAAGCGTGACAGACCGGCAAACATATGTAGCAGTTACCTCCTCCTTTCAAAACATAACTACATCGGTTGGCCGTTAGGTGGCGTTTTTTCACCGACAGGTGGCGCTGTAAAGCGACACCAGAGTTATCTGCCCTTCGGACTATAAAATCAGGTGCAAACGGAAATTCTCCATCTCCTTCACCGACCAGCCTCGGCAGAACAACGCTGGCACCAGCGCTCCGTTTCACTCGCTTTTTCCTACTCAATTGGCCTCGACAGAACGACGCTGACACTAGCGTTCCGCTTCACTCTTCTTTTCTGGTCAATCGGCCTCGGTAGAACGACGCTAATACACTAGCGCTTCGTCTCACGCTTTTCTCTCCAACTGGTCTTGGCATAACAACTACCAACACACGTTTCTTCCGTCCACACGTGGTCAAACAACGGTAAGAGTTCTCAACTCATTTTCTTTGTGTGCGGCTTTCAAAGACTTTTCCTACGCCGGATTCATTTCTTCTTATATCTTTTCAAGAACTGTTTTTCCGTCGACACACATGCATACATCACACACTTCATCATTCCACGTACACACACGTTCAATAAACGTTATTTGAACTAACTTATTTTGTTTATTAATTATTACTCTGTCTTTGCATGCAACATTGCTTGAATCAACTTTACACGTTTATAATCGGGGGAACACGCCCATCGATCCTAACACATACTTTTTACAACTTAAACGCTACAGGTAGACCGACAAACGGACATAGCGTTTTATAGATATGCGTAGACATAAGCGTACAGGCCGACAAAATGCTCTTTCAAACTAAAGCGTGACAGCGAGCAAGTGGATCGTATCTACAGAAAAAGAAAGAATGAATATAGATATTAATCTTGCGGAAAATAGAGACGTCTTTTGCATATCGATTTCTGCAATGAAATCTCGCGAGACTTAAACGTTTAATCGCGTGTGGTGTGAGACGTTCTATGGGAAGATAGAGATCGTTCGAGAAGTTTCGAACAACAGAAAAAAGGTCTAATATTTGAAATTAAATTTGAAAGGTAAAAAGAAAAGCAAAACAAGAAACGAAACGAAACGAAACGAAACGAAATCTCGTTATAAACGTTTCGCGCCTTCAAACATTGTTATTGAAAACAATGAAACGGAAACGTGTTCAAATTTAAGCGAAACGAAATTTGAAATTGGTCCTTAATAACAAAATCAAATAAACAAAATTCGTTCAATAAAAACATAATTCAACATTTGACAAAATATGAGTTTTAGATTTGAATTTAAAAGTTCATGGTTTCGGACTCTACCGTATATAATAATACGCTACGTCATTTCGTGTTCGTACGTCCCTCATCATTTTTCACACAACATTAAAAAAAAATGAGATCTTCCGATCAACAAATATGGTGATTGCTAATAAATCTGAGGGTGTTAAGCTACAAAATTCAGATGTTACCTATTTAAAAATGAATTGTTCTAAAATCGAATCTGTACTTCCATCGAATAAACAAATTATATTTCTTAATTGTTTAGATGATGATTGATAATTTTATCATTTTGGTTATTCGGACTACATTTCTCATCTTGAGTGTTATCATCACAACGTTTCGGCCGCTGTAACCTCCGGCCTTCTTTAGGTGTAGCTCTTCGAACTCGGGAATTGCAAAAAAAAAATAATTTTGAATAAATATATTTCAAAAAGTGACATTCGGTTTATTGATTTGAAGAACATTTTGATGATTTTTGTGGAAAGGAGACACATAATATTTATTATTAAATAATAAAATTGCTACCAATTTGAATAAATAAATTAAAAAGTGACATATTCATTTTATTTATTTATTATATCAAAGAATATTTAGCTGACAATAAAAGTTATTTAGGGGAAGAAGAATGAGTCATATTTTTACAAATATTATTGTTTCTGGCAGACATTTATTATTTCAAAACGAATGTTATTATTTACAGTAACTGGTACTCGTATAGAGGACGCACCGCGTTTCCGTGACTTCGCGTCGTCAATGTTCGGAAGGTCTCGGAAGAGCCTGAGAGTTGACGATGCGAAGACTGCCAGACGATACATTCAAGAAAAGTTGCAAATCAAAAAAGTTAAACGAAGAAATTCAAAGTAAAATACATATATAAAAATAAAGAACAAACACACATAGCTAAACAACTTATTAATTAGATGTTTAATTTTTTTTTACTAAAGGAACCATTGTTAAGCAAATGTTTTTAAATAAAATGTTTTTTTTTTCTGCAACGAAAATTTAAAAAAAAATGGCAAACAACATTACAATTGTTTTTAATCAATTCATGGTTTTTTTCATTTGTTTTCAATGTTTTTTTTTTTACTTTTTAACATTTTCTGGGTTAGTATTTAGGGTTAGAGCAAGTTAGGGTTAGGGTTAGGATTAGGGTTAGTCTTTCGCTAGAAGTGACTCTTGCTGACAGAACTCATTGAGTTCTTCGAGAGATTCAACGCGCTGACACAGATCGTAGAAATTAATTTCTTTAAAAAGTTATCGTCTGCTTGTTACAACCTGATTCGTTGATAGTTCGTCAGCTCTCGGGCGCTTCCGAGACTTGCCCGAACGTTGACGACGCGAAGTCACGGAAACACGATGCGTTCTCTATAAGAGTACCCAGTAAATCACACAGATTCATGGAGAAACCATCGTGGAATAATAAACTATGGTAATTGAATGTTCGTATGTACGTTATCACTTCTCACACTTTTCAAAAGATGGGATAGCCAGATCGGCGAAGATGCAATGCCAACACATTTCATCTGATGTCTCCATTGTGTTGAATATTAAACTCAAGCTAAAACAAACTTTCTTTCTTAGCCATCGGACTAGGATCAGAGTGCAGTGCCTGTTCTATCCAAACATTGTACAATAATATCGTGGAATGTACACTCGTGCCGGGACATCCATAGAATGGGAATATGTCAAAATCTCTACAGGGGTTTTAAGATAGACTCTCATATCCGAATATATTCCGAAACGATATTAACCAGAGTACTTAGATACGTACATTTCAGTATATCAATAATATCGTGGGGTCCTCATTCGCGCTGGACGTCCATAAAATTGAAATTGGCAGCAAGTACTCTCACGGTATGCTTTCTGATGAACTTGCTATACTTGCAGTAAATACTGCTGACCTACCCTATTAGCAACAAAATCACACCCCTTTACATAAAGTCACACAGAGTGATAGAAGTCAATCATAGCTACGTCAGTCATCTTAAACAGACTAATTTATTTTTCTTACTTTTAATGTTATACAAAACACGGAAAAACAATTAATTCAGCCTCGCTTTAAAAATCATCCTATTTACCACTCAGTTCGTTGCTAATGGCAACGGACTTGAAATTGTCGCAATTACGACAACCTCGTCATGCATCTTAAAACGACAGAAACGAATGAATAGAAGACACAAGTGCAACCTGACTTTATTTTCCTTTTCAAGATTTCACACAAAACTCCGACGTACTCGGTTCTAAACTTTATTAAGGTTATTTTTTTTTACAAAGTTGTAATCTTGCTGACGATCAAAGTGAAAACATGTTAAATGGATTGATTTATGATTTATCTAAACATTGTCTATTCAGCAAAAAAATCGCATATTATTATCATAAAACGTCCCACAAATATGAAGAAATAAAATGGATGAAAACGATTCTATCATTTATTTGATATTTGTCTATCCAGCTACACAACTAGCATATTATTATCATAAAAAACACAAATATTAAAAAATAAAATGGATGAACACAATTCTATCATTTGATATATATTGTGGCAATGAGGTTTGTTTGGGGTTGACTTGAGTAAAACGTGTAACTTTGATGAGTTTGTTGCATAATTAAATCTGCATATTTTCTAGGTGGCCAAACATTTATAAAGTTTAGACTTGCGATTCTTGAGTGCCGTTGGTTTTGTTAGGGGGGAAATATAAATAAGACTTAAACGATTGTCTTTCAACGAATTAAGAATTAGAATAAAGGAACGCAGGAAATTTCCATAAAAAACTCTCGCTTTCCGTTTTCACTAGAAGTAAAAACTAATTCTAACCCAACTTGCAACAAATTGAGACAAAGGAAAAATGTAGTTTCGGTTTCGATAAGATCACGCGTTATTCTTACTTAATTTGAATGTTTAAAATTGAAGAGCCTTTTACATTGTTGTCATATTCACTGTATCGGTTTAGTGAGTTTAACGATCAATCTTTCTTCTGATAAACATTGATTGAGTATACAAAGTTAATGAACAACTTGACATTTTCAACTTCGTACCCGCTGTGAAATGGTTTGTAAGTGGCAAGACACAAATATGAAGAAATAAATTGGATGAAAACGATTCTATGGAGATCAAGAATATGACATGATTTATTAACACCTTTATAACTGAAAGAATCAGGAGGAGTTGATTGTTTGTCGCTAAGGTGATTTCGGTTGAATCGTCCATTTTGAATTACCCTTTTTGTAATTCTCGTCTGATCTACCCAAGGGCAGATAATCTTGGCTCAATCTCTTTCACCAAGCGTAGATCAGTCATGCTTCGAAATGTCTTTCTTGCAAGGGAGATAATTTTAAGGTACAAACCGATTTTCTAGATGGATTTATTTATCAATCTAAAAGCACATTTCAATTATTCTTTGATAACGTTTGTGTGAAATTGTATGTTCGAACTGAAGAGAGTAATGTTCCCTTTTTATTAATATACATCCCATATCATACACGCGTATGTAGTATTTTTGTCACATCCGGCCTGGTGCACAAACCACTAGTCCCCCCCTTTAACAGGGTTAAAAAAAAGAGTCTTTAATGGATCCCGAACTGTCTACCAAGCTCCAGCTCCTATTCGATCGCCACAATGTTGCATCCCGGTAATTGTTGTAAAGATACTTCTACGGAATATACTCCAACCAACCCTACAACTAGCGAAATTCTACCCCTTCAATGTAGAAATCCCTAGATGCCGGTAGACTTTCTACTCGTATACCTTCTAACATCAAGCGCCTGTCTTTGGAATTCATTCTCTGATCCCTGTTTCTACAACTGTGCCAACATGCAGAAATTTAAATGCAATGTTAACAAACACCTCGCTGCACAACTCCCTACTTAAGACGCCCCATATGAATCTGGCGTCGGACACTAGCCTCTTACGTCTCACTGCCAATATGATTTGTTGGGCGTGAATAAGATTTTTAAAAGTGCAATTAGTATTTTTATAACCAAATGACTTTTTTCAATTCACAATTATTTGGCTTCAAAATAAGATATGTTTAATGAAAACCTCAGTGTGTTGCATACCTTAGAGTTCTCCCTCGCTTGTAGAGGGCGGTCGGGTCGTCTAGTGGATGAATTCTTTCTTCTCTCCCGTGAACCACGCCGTCCGTTGTCTGCAACAAAAGCCATGACGCACCCCGAAGACAAACTATGCAATTTAATTCTTTTTATTACAAGCGTTGTTATTTCAACTGAGAGTCATTCACCACGTCGAGAGAGAGGGAGAGAGCAAATCCTACTTTATCGTAGTTAGTTAACAATGTTTCTTAACCATTCATAGAGAGGGGGTAAAAGAATTTCTCGCGCTTGTCTTCCCTTAAGGGAAATATTTCCCTTAGTTTTACATCGTGAATCGCACGTCCTCTCAGTTCGCCTTCCGAATCAGACTGACTAAAAACTCGCTTCTCATGAGAACGAGTGACGTCACGGATCCTCTCTTTCCCACGCAAGGCCCGCAACGTCACAGAGCCTCTCACAGGTGCTTACTGACCCTTGATCTGGGGTCTCGTCACAGGGTTACCTTGTCACGTCTGTTAGCTCTGACTGTGAGCACAGGCCCTAATCTGTACTCGACTGCACCCGCGTTAATTCGCGCAAGTCAAACCAACGATTCCCAACAGATACGTCCATTCCCATAGGGCTATTATCCAACAAGTGTTCAGACCTGATTTATGTGTGTTTAGTTTTACTATCCATTTTGTTTGCGTGCGTATGTGGACAGGAAATTAGTTTCTATAAAAATGCAGGAGATGTTATCTAGTGCATGTTGTATTTGGTTGAAATGTTTAACCATTTCGTAGTAGGATGACTTTTGTTTCATACTAAGCTTGTGATTATCATATCTGAATCTGAAAGCCAATTATGTTTCACCTATATTTGGAAATATTTGTTTTACTAATATTGTTAGGGTTATTAAGGTCCTGGCCCACTCAAAAATAAGAGTTAAAGAGGTCGTCAGGTTAGACGATGACCACCACAACGCGAGGATTGGAAGCAATGAGTGGAATGGGCAGAACATTTCTTAAGAGGAATTAATTATCCAAAAGGACGGCTCAACCAATATTTATTTGCATTAGACTTGAAGAGGATCATGTGGTAGTCGCAGCTTCCTGGTATTTTGTTCCATATGTGGGACGCTATAGGAAAGAAACTTTGTTCATGGAAATTCCGTTTAGTCGTTGGTATAGAGAGAGGGAAAGTAAAAGATCCTCCCCACTAGATTGCGAAGTCGGTTTTGTAGTCTGTCAAGTCATAAAAGAGTGCTCTGAGTGCAACTCTCCTTATACAGGTAGCGGATTGGATAAGGAGTTAGGCACTTTCTGGAGCGATAGCATGATCCAACCATTTTTCCAGCGACCTTAACAAAAAGGTTGAAGGTTTAATCTATACTAATAATTAAGAACAATATAATAATTAACACTTATACCCAGTCATGGATTTGACCGGACAACAACAATCTACTCCCGTGGATTAAATAAAGGGTTCAGTTCAAACTTCTATATACACGTAGGTACCCAAGTTCAAAACAAATGTATCCGAAGAAGGTTGAAGGTTACATCTGTCGACAAATTGTGAAAATATCAACCAAGATAAGGATATTAGTCCAAATGATGCAATAAAAAACAAAGAATATTTTTTGATTCAATTTCTTTAAAATAATATTTTATCTGGAACAGATTTGATGTAAGGCTTATCAAGGAAGAGGGTTTCCGTAAAGAGAAAGAGACATTCATGTCAATTGGGAAGAAATGAGAATCTGAGCGTTGGTGGTGAAAAGAGAGAGGCTTCGTTTTGGAGGCGTTGCAAGTAACAACCCATTTTTCCTCCATTGGACCACGTGCTCCAAATAAGAGATAGGTATATTTGCTGACGACACCACGCTCTACTCTCGTCATGTGGGCAAAACGAACGCGTACATTTCCGAGCCAATCGCTGAATCTTTAGAAAGTAGCCTTCAGGCTGTAGTAGATTGGGGGCAGAAATGGTTGGTAACTTTTAATGCCGCAAAGACAAAGCTCTTTTCCTTCAATGACTACAAGAAACCTCTTCAACCACCGATTGCCATGGTAAATAACACCTTACCTGAGAGTGTAACATTCAAACTACTCGGCCTGACATTCACAGGTAACATGAATTGGAACAAATACATTGAAGACATTGCAAAGACTGCTGCAAAAAAGATGGGCTCCCTCTACTGTGCTAGTAAATTTCTCACACCTGAAAGTATCCTGTATCTCTACAAGGTCACCATCCGCCCATGCATAGAGTATTGTTGCCACATCTGGACTGGTGCATCATCCACTAGTCTCTCCCTCTTAGACAGGGTCCAAAAAAGAGTCACTAACTTAATGGGTCCCTCACTATTCACCAAGCTCCATGCCTTATCTCATCGCCGCAATGTAGCATCCTTGTGCTTGTTTTACAAATACTTCAATGGATTGTGCTCTGATGAGCTGGCTACTCTGTGCCCCCTCGACGTAAATTCACTAGACTAACTCGACAATCAACTAAATCCCATTCATTCACTGTGGATGTCCCCAGATGCCAGAGAGCCTTTTTACTACAGCAGCTTCTTTTTTCGTGCTGCCGGCCACTGGAACTCCCTTCCTGCTCCGTATTTCCCCGACTGTACCGACATGCAGAGGTTTAAAACTAATGTAAACAGACTTCTCGCTGCACAGCTCTCAACTTAGAGTCACACCCAAATTCTCAGTAGCCCCTTACGTCTACACTTGCGACCTGCCTTGTTTGGGATGAAATATCATTAAAAAAAATGAGAGAGATTCAGAAAGATCTTGGTCATCAGTGCTCTTCGAGGTGCTGCCATAGATAAAAGTGTCGTCTTTATAGATATCAAAGATACGATTTGGAAGATCATTTATTCACCTCAACATAATACACCCTTAGGTTTCGCTAGCATTGGTATTTTTGAACTTCGGACTTCTGCCTGTCAACAACTACGTTAATCAACCTATCGGAGAGAAAATATATGATAGTTGTGAGAACATTTCCAAATATTCCAAGTTTGTGAAGCAAACCTTTGTGTTAAACCTTATTGAAGATTATGCAGGACGAAATCCATATTGAGTGTTACTAAGTAAACTGTTTCTCTGTAGGTGGTTGACAGCTTTTTGATTTATTACAGATTCGAGAAACCTACGTAAAACGAACTGATCATTCTGTACTGAGATGCAGAGGACCGATCTCACGCACTTTTAAATACTGGTCAGACCAGTGAACTCCTCCAATGTGATGGAAAGCATTTTTCCTGTAAAAAACGATTGAATAGATTCGTAAGGATTAGAGCTATTTATAGCTGTAGTTTCTTGAGTACTATGATTGGAAGGTTGTCGGGACTTGTCTTGTTACCAGCAAGGTTCTTGATAAGTTTAACAACATCCTGGACAGATATTCGCTTAGAGTTTTTCAGACAGAGGTGAGAATTTTGGAAGTTAGTTGCCCTGATCACAAAGGGTGGAATTTACTGCAAAGTTCATTGTTAAAATTGTTCCTTTGTTAGATGCTGAAGATATCACCTCTGGTCCGTTAATGATAGTTAGTATAGAGGTCTAAAATATATACAGGAGCCTATTTATTGTTCTAGAAATCGCTAGATTCAATAGATTAGGTATAGGGATCTTTAGCGTGTTCTATGATCCTTTTGCAATGGTTGAAGGCAGATTTGAAGGAGGCTTTGGTTTCATAGGATCTATTTCGTTGTAGGTAATGGCGGCGGTACCATAGGAATGTACCAGAATGAACGTTAGAAGTCGGGAGTCTTGGTTTATGCTTATGTTTTGTTCTATTAGTTTTCATGATACGTTTTTAAGTTTCGATGTTAAACACCGAACACAGGTGGGCTGAGAAAGAGATATTTTTTGTAAAATATAGACGAAAAAAAAACACTGATATGGCATAAAAAAACACTAGAAAATATTGCATTACAACAATCCCGGTATTTGGTACTTGCTGATAGAACAGATTCATTGAGAGTTATTTCAAGGTTCTGGTCTTTGAACTACCAGACGGATAACGTCAGGCCAGATAAAACGTTTACCTAACCCTAACTCTAACCCTAACCCTAACCCTAATCCTTTGAATTACCAAACGGATACCGTCAGCCTAGATAAAACCCCAACCCGAACCCTAACCCAAACCGTAACCATAACCCTAATCCCTAACCCATAACCCCTAATTCCTAATCCTAACCCTAACCCTAAACTTATCTCTAACCCTAACCACATATCCCTTCCCTTACCTTAACATTAATCTTAACCCTAAACCCTAACCTTTGCCCCTAACCCTAACCCTAACCCCAAAACCCTAACCCCTAACCTTAACTCTAACCCTAACTCTAACCCTAAACATAAACCATAAACCCTACCCTTACCTTAGCATTAATGATACCCTTACCCTAACTGTAACCCTAATCCCAACTCTAACCCTTACCCTTACACTAAACCATTACCCTCACATTAATAATACCCTAACCCTAACTCTAGCCTAAACATTAACTCGAACCTAAACTCTTACCCTACCCCTTAAACTAACCCTAACCGTCAGCCCACATAGAACATTTACCGCCAGCATCATTATAAATGACATGGCCGCACAAATAGAAAGAGAGAAATTACTGAGGTCATCTTCAAATTCCGCCCCTCCCCCCATTGAACAACTGCTGACCCTGGAGACAGTAATTATTTTCCCACTTTGTCAGAAACATTGCTCATGGAGACTGAGATCTGAGGGGAAAATTTAGGAAAGTGCAAGTTACAGGGCTTCCGAAAATGCAGCCGCGGTGCATTATCTACTATCCATGTTCGATAATACCCCTGTGGGTGCAGACGCATCTTGAGGTGGGCGTATCTGTTGGAAATCGTTGGTTTGACTTGCGCGATTTAGTGCAGGTGGGACCGTACAGTCGATTGCAGAATGGGGCTGTTCTCACAGTCGGAGCTCACAGACGTGACAGGGTCACCACGTTGACGAGATCCCAGATTAAGGGTCAATGTGCACCTGAGCATAGAGGTTCTGTGACGTCACGGGCTTTTGCGTGGGAAGCAGAGTTTTTGCCAGTCTGGGTTTTGGAGGCGAGCCGATCGGACGTGTTTCACGATGTAGTCTGCAACATGATTAGGGGAATTAATTCCCTATGAAAATACAGGCGAGAGATCTCGTTCCCCCCTCCATGAATGGTTAGGACTTAATTGATAAGTAATTACGAAAGCAGTAATTTGGTCTTTCTCTCGAAGTTAGTGGATATCCGATGGATAATAAACGCCAAATAAAACAGAACTTAAAAGTTTAAAAGATTGTTTGTCTTCTGAGTCGGTCATGGATATTTTTGTTGCAGCGGCGTGGCTCACGGCAGAAAGAAAGAAGAAAGAATTCAACCACTAGACGACGCACCCCTCCACGCGACGAGGAAAGATTGAAGGTGCGATAAATTTAAAGGTATGCAAATTATATGATTTATGTTTTAAAAATGACGAGTGATTAAACGAGAACTGCCATGGCCCGTTCCGGGACGAGTATACGAAACGACAACTGCTACAGCCCATTCCGATTTGGGTGCCATGCCACATCCATACTAAGTGTACCGACCCAGCGTTTGATAAGTATTAAAAAAAAAACAAGTGACCGACCTATTTACGAAGAAATAGAAACGAATACTGATAACTTGAATTTTTAATATTTATTTTTGCATTAATGAAGGGAAATAACTCATGACGTGACGTGATTTAGTCAGAAATTTAAAAATACTCCATTCTAAATTTTTTTTCTAGAATAAGTATTTTCAAAACGAATTGAAGCTAAATAAAATATATGCGTACCAATGGCATAACAGAGGGAAAAAACGAAAAAGTAGGCTAGTTCGAATCAAGTATCGATATGTATAATGGATGTCCGGCAAGATAACTTTATATGTTAGATATATACACAATTAAATATTTAAGTTTCGGAGTTGCTACATACATACAAACAGACAAATGCCATTTATGAATACATCGATGGATAACATTCATACAAAAGGTTGGGGTTAGGGTTAGGGTTAGGGTTAGGGTTAGGGTTCGGTTAAGACTTATCTTTGTATGTAGCGGAAATCATCTCGAGGCGGGTTAGGATAAAAGAAAAAAGACCATTAGATTTCGATATCTGCTTTTGACTTCTGATGTGACTCGCATAACCTACGTTGTACACTGAAACTGACCAACGGGTGGTGCGATATTTAAATACAAATATCCACAATGGCGGATTGAAACAGCTTATAAGAACGCATTCAAGTTTGTCTGGCATGTTATGAATTTATTCATTATACTCGATGTCATGCCACATATCTACGAGGAGGAGAAGACGAGCCCTTGGATGACATACACGGCCACACGCCTGGCAGAGAACGTTTTAATATGCACACACCTTATTGCCCTTTTAAGATGACAGTAAGTTATTTGACTCGATTCACCAACACACACAACCGCTATATATATATATATATATATATATATATATATATATATATATATATATATATATATATATATATATATATATATATGGGGTAAGGTACACGATAATTCATTAAAATGAAATGTCGTGATGGACAAAATGTGTGAAAAAAGGACAAACGGAAAACAAGTTAGAGTGAAGGACAAAAACAAAAACAAGAGATTATTTGACCGGTTTCGTTCGTGGAGAACGTCTTCATTTTCTGAAGACGTACTCCACGAACGAAACCGGTCAAAAAATCTCTTGTTTTTGTTTTTGCTCCTGCACTCTAACTTGTTTTCCGTTTGTCCTTTTTTCACACACACACACACACACACACACACACACACACACACACACACACATATATATATATATATATATATATATATATATATATATATATATATTTATATATATATATATATATATATATATATATGGTACGTCAATGAAAATTAGTAAGACCTGCAAATGGAAGCAAATCTTTCTTTATTTATACAATTCCCAAATAATTTTGATACAGTACGACGATTCGTTTTTGACCCCATTGGAGCTTTTGCCTTGGAATACGCTTAACTGAAAACAGGAAGAATATTGTTTTCCTTGAAATGGCCGTTTTTATTTGATTCCTCTCCGTGGACAACAGACCTGAGTGAAATCGCCGTCGTTGGATTTTTATGCAGATTCCTCCGGATTAACAAATATTTCTGAGCCCTACGTTTTTTTGGATTTCGTTATTGGTGATTCCCATGCCCGTTTGAACCTTTTGGAAACATTTTTTAAAGAAGTTTTTTGAATTTCTTTAATTTTTAATTTTTAATTTTAAAAGAAAACTTTTTCAAATTTGGAACTTTGACAGTCCTACCCTGTCAACTTATCAATCATAATTTTTCCTCTGATGATAAGATTTTAATCTTTGAAAAGCCTGGTTTAAGGAAAGAAAGAGATGAAAATAAATGTTTTTATTAACTAAACTACTCCTTGTTTTGAACAACTGAAAATACCGATTTGCTTCCATTTGCAGGTCTTACTAATTTTCATTGACGTACCATATTTTTGCTCTATCCAGTATATTGAGCTTTCCTTATTTCACAATAGGTCCAACTCTCTAAAAGTTTACCTTTTAGTTATAATTTACATATATATATATATATTTATATATATATATGTATATATATATATTTTTTTAATATATATATATGTATATATATATATATTTATATATATATATATGTATATATATATGTATATATATATATATTAATATATATATATATATATATATATATATATATATGTAGTACACGTATTGTATTAGTTTCTGTAGATGTAAATCCGTTGAAACTCCTGTGTTTATAAAAAAGTGCTCAATAACAAGTATACATTTTTATTTATAAAAACATTATTGGTTACATATGTGCATACATGTTTCGGTTGTAATCTTCACAGAGAGTCACCCTCTTCAGACCATCTCTCTGTCTTCTTTAGTCTGAAGAAGTTGACTCTCTGTGAAGAGTACAACCGAAACATGCATGCACATATGTAACCAATAATGTTTGTATAAATAAAAATGTATACTTATATATATATATATATATATATATATATATATATATATATATATATATATAGTTTGTTAGAGTGAAATGAATTCCAGAAGAAAATCCGAGTGCAATAATTTATTTCGACCCTTCGGCCTTATTCAAGCATCAAAATTTTAAAAATATAATCGCCTCGCTTGGATGCTTGGATAAATCCTCGAGTCGAAATAAAATATACACCGGTGATTATGTGATTCCGTGTTACTGTATATATATATATATATATATATATATATATATATATATATATATATATATATACAAAAGTTGTTAAAAACAACAGAACTTTTCTGTTTTTTAGTCCTTTATACCATCATGTTTGTATACACTCGGTTGTCCCAAAAGTTCATACACACTTGGCTGCCCCAAAAGTTCTAAACACTTGGTTGTCTCAAAAGTTCGCGAACACTTGGTGGCCCCAAAAGTTCATAAACACTTGGTTGCCAAAAAGTTCGTAATCACTTGGTTGTCCCAAAAGTTTGTGAACACTTGGTTGCCTCAAAAGTTCATAAAGACTTAGTTTCTCCAAAAGTTTGTAAACACTTGGTTGCCCCAAAATTTAATAAACACTTGGTTGTCCCAAATATTCGTAAACACTTGGTTGTCCCAAAAGTTCGAAAACACTTGGTTGCCCCAAAATTAATAAACACTTTGTGTCCCCAAAAGCTCATAAACACTTGGTTGTCCCAAAATTTCATAAACACTTGGTTGCCCCAAAATTTCGTAAACACTTAGTTGTCCTAAAAGTTCGTAAACACTTAGTTGTCCCAAAAGTTCGAAAACACTTGGTTGCCCCAAAATTTAATAAACACTTTGTGTCCCCAAAAGTTCATAAACACTTGGTTGCCCCAAAATTTAATAAACACTTAGTTGTCCCAAAATTTCATAAACACTAAGTTGTCCCAAATATTCGTAAACACTTGGTTGCCCCAAAATTTCGTATACACTTGGTTGTCTCAAAAGTTCGTAAACACTTGGTTGCTCCAAATGTTCATAAACACTTGGGTGCCCCAAAAGTTCATAAACACTTGGTTGTCCCAAAATTTCATAAACACTTTGTTGTCCAAAAGTTCGTAAACACTAGGTTGTCCCGAAAGTTCATAAACATTTGGTTGTCCCAAAATTTCATAAACACTTGGTTGTCCCAAAAGTTGATAAACACTTGGTTGTCTCAAAAGTTCGTAAACACTTGCTTGTCCCAAAAGTTCGTAAACACTTGGTTGTTCCAAAAGTTCGTAAACACTTGGTTGTCCCAAAAGTTCGAAAACACTTGCTTGTCCCAAAAGTTCGTAAACACTTGCTTGTCCCAAAAGTTCGTAAACACTTGCTTGTCCCAAAAGTTCGTAAACACTTGCTTGTCCCAAAAGTTCGTAAACACTTGGTTGTCCCCAAAGTTCGAAAACACTTGGTTGCCCCAAAATTTAATAAACACTTTGTTGTCCAAAAGTTCGTAAACACTTGGTAGACCCAAAATAATGTTTCATAAAAAGCAAAATCTACCAGCCACCCGTATTATTTTTAAATGCGTAACTTACATTACATAATTTTGATTTACATCTTGTAATTTTAAAACAACTAGTTTTTATTTAAATTACCTTTCTTGAAAATTAAGGAACATAATATTTTAATAAATGTTTTGGTAATTTATCGTTTTTTTCCAAAATCACTTTAATTAATTACTGTTAATATTGACAAAATTATTGCATATATATAGGATAATAGAATAATATAATCACAAATAAATAACACGCAAATATTAGTTAATTATAAACTTTCTACAAAATTGTTATTCAAATTAGTCATACGAATAGAAGTGTTGTGACCTTTGCTATCTAGTATATACAGTATTTCAAAAGAGTATGGTTCATTATTTCTTTAAATAGCAGTTGTCTGTTTTGAATGTGATAAAAAATTTATAAATAAAATAAAGTTTCGCATGTATTTATTTAGATTAAAGTACGGCATACGTTTGTATGTCGATAAATTGGTAGGATATACGTTGGACAAGGATTCGGAGATTTAAATGTGCATCGTCGAAACTAGACTCAGCTCGGAACACGTGTAAACACTTTATATTTAGTGATCTTAGCGGAGAAGACACAAGCCGCGGTTTTGGCAGGAAGTTCTGTGTACGTATAACAACAAAAAAAGAAAAGAAAAATGACCCTTGACTGATAATGATTTTTTGCTCAAATAGCAGGTAGACCGACGAACGGACATAGCGTTTTATAGATATGCGAAGACATAAGCGTACAGGCCGACAAAATGCTATTTCAAACTAAAGCGTGACAGCGAGCAAGTGGATCGTATCTACAGAAAAGAAAGAATGAATATAGATATTAATCTTGCGGAAAATAGAGACGTCTTTTGCATATCGATTTCTGCAATGAAATCTCGCGAGACTTAAACGTTTAATCGCGTGTGGTGTGAGACGTTCTATGGGAAGATAGAGATCGTTCGAGAAGTTTCGAACAACAGAAAAATGGTCTAATATTTGAAATTAAATTTGAAAGGCAAAAAAGAAAGCAAAACAAGAAACGAAACGAAACGAAACGAAACGAAATCTCGTTATAAACGTTTCGCGCCTTCAAACATTGTTATTGAAAACAATGAAACGGAAACGTGTTCAAATTTAAGCGAAACGAAATTTGAAATTGGTCCTTAATAACAAAATCAAATAAACAAAATTCGTTCAATAAAAACATAATTCAACATTTGACAAAATATGAGTTTTAGATTTGAATTTAAAAGTTCATGGTGTCGGACTCTACCGTATATAATAATAGGCTACGGCATTTCGTGTTCGTACGTCCCTCATCATTTTTCACACAACATTAAAAAAAATGAGATCTTCCGATCAACAAATATGGTGATTGCTGATAAATCTGAGGGTGTTAAGTTACAAAATTCAGACGTTACCTATTTTAAAATGAATTGTTCAAAAATCGAATCTGTACTTCCATCAAATAAACAAATTATATTTCTTAATTGTTTAGATAATGATTGATAATTTTATCATTTTGGTTATTCGGACTACATTTCTCATCTTGAGTGGTATCATCACAACGTTTCGGCCGCTGTAACCTCCGGCCTTCTTTAGGTGTAGCTCTTCGAACTCGGGAATTGCAAAAAAAATTATTTTGAATAAATATATTTCAAAAAGTGACATTCGGTTTATTGATTTGAAGAACATTTTGATGATTTTTGTGGAAAGGAGACACATAATATTTATTATTAAATAATAAAATTGCTACCAATTTGAATAAATAAATTAAAAAGTGACATATTCATTTTATTTATTTATTATATCAAAGAATATTTAGCTGACAATAAAAGTTATTTAGGGGAAGAAGAACGAGTCATATTTTTACAAATATTATTGTTTCTGGCAGACATTTATTATTTCAAAACGAATGTTATTATTTACAGTAACTGGTACTCGTATAGAGGACGCACCGCGTTTCCGTGACTTCGCGTCGTCAATGTTCGGAAGGTCTCGGAGGAGCCTGAGAGTTGACGATGCGAAGACTGCCAGACGATACATTCAAGAAAAGTTGCAAATCAAAAAAGTTAAACGAAGAAAATCAAAGTAAAATACATATATAAAAATAAAGAACAAACACACATAGCTAAACAATTTATTAATTAGATGTTTAATTTTTTTTTACTAAAGGAACCATTGTTAAGCAAATGCTTTTAAATAAAATGTTTTTTTTCTGCAACGAAAATTAAAAAAAAATGGCAAACAACATCACAATTGTTTTTAACCAATTCATGTTTTTTTTCATTTGTTTTCAATGTTTTTTTTTTTACTTTTTAACATTTTCTGGGTTAGTATTTAGGGTTAGAGCAAGTTAGGGTTAGGGTTAGGATTAGGGTTAGTCTTTCGCTAGAAGTGACTCTTGCTGACAGAACTCATTGAGTTCTTCGAGAGATTCAACGCGCTGACACAGATCGTAGAAATTAATTTTTTTAAAAAGTTATCGTCTGCTTGTTACAACCTGATTCGTTAATAGTTCGTCAACTCTCGGGCGCTTCCGAGACTTGCCCGAACGTTGACGACGCGAAGTCACGGAAACACGATGCGTTCTCTATAAGAGTCCCCAGTAAATCCTACAGATTCATGGCGAAACCATCGTGGAATAATAAACTATGGTAATTGAATGTTCGTATGTACGTTATCACTTCTCACACTTTTTAAAAGATGGGATAGCCAGATCGGCGAAGATGCAATGCCAACACATTTCATCTGATGTCTCCATTGTGTTGAATATTAAACTCAAGCTAAAACAAACTTTCTTTCTTAGCCATCGGGCTAGGATCAGAGTGCAGTGCCTGTTCTATCCAAAGATGGTACGATAATATCGTGGAATGTACACTCGTGCCGGGACATCCATAGAATGGGAATATGTCAAAATCTCTACAGGGGTTTTAAGATAGACTCTCATATCCGAATATATTCCGAAACGATATTAACCAGAGTACTTAGATACGTACATTTCAGTATATCAATAATATCGTGGGGTCCTCATTCGCGCCGGACGTCCATAAAATTGAAAAAAAATTAAGCATGGCAGCAAGTACTCTCACGGTATGTTTTCTGATGAACTTGCTATACTTGCAGTAAATACTGCTGACCTACCCTATTAGCAACAAAATCACACCCCTTTACATAAAGTCACACAGAGTGATAGAAGTCAATCATAGCTACGTCACTCATCTTAAACAGACTAATTTATTTTTCTTACTTTTAATGTTATACAAACAACGGAAAAACAATTAATTCAGCCTCGCTGAAAAAAGCATCCTATTTACCACTCAGTTCGTTGCTAATGGCAACGGACTTGAAATTGTCGCAATTACGACAACCTCGTCATGCATCTTAAAACGACAGAAACGAATGAATAGAAGACACAAGTGCAACCTGACTTTATTTTCCTTTTCAAGATTTCACACAAAACTCCGACGTACTCGGTTCTAAACTTTATTAAGGTTATTTTTTTTTACAAAGTTGTAATCTTGCTGACGATCAAAGTGAAAACATGTTAAATGGATTGATTTATGATTTATCTAAACATTGTCTATTCAGCAAAAAAATCGCATATTATTATCATAAAACGTCCCACAAATATGAAGAAATAAAATGGATGAAAACGATTCTATCATTTATTTGATATTTGTCTATCCAGTTAAAAAAGCTAGCATATTATTATAATAAAAACACACATGTGAAGAAATAAAATTGATGAAAACGATTCCATCATTTATTTGATATTTGTCTATCCAGCTACAAAACTAGCATATTATTATAATAAAAACACAAATGTGAAGAAATAAAATTGATTAAAACGATTCTATCATTTATTTGATATTTGTCTATCCAGCTACACAACTAGCATATTATTATAATAAAACGTCCCACAAATATGAAGAAATAAAATGGATGAAAACGATTCTATCATTTATTTGATATTTGTCTATCCAGCTACACAACTAGCATATTATTATCATAAAACGTCCCACAAATATGAAGAAATAAAATGGATGAAAACGATTCTATCATTTATTTGATAGTTGTCTATCCAGTTACAAAACTAGCATATTATTATAATAAAAACACAAATGTGAAGAAATAAAATTGATTAAAACGATTCTATCATTTATTTGATATTTGTCTATCCAGCTACAAAACTGGCATATTATTATAATAAAAACACAAATGTGAAGAAATAAAATGGATGAAAACGATTCTATCATTTATTCGATAGTTGTCTATCCAGTTACAAAACTAGCATATTATTATAATAAAAACACAAATGTGAAGAAATAAAATTGATTAAAACGATTCTATCATTTATTTGATATTTGTCTATCCAGCTACAAAACTGGCATATTATTATAATAAAAACACAAATGTGAAGAAATAAAATTGATGAAAACGATTCTATCATTTATTTGATATTTGTCTATCCAGCTACAAAACTGGCATATTATTATAATAAAAACACAAATGTGAAGAAATAAAATGGATGAAAACGATTCTATCATTTATTTGATATTTGTCTATCCAGCTACACAACTAGCATATTATTATCATAAAAAACACAAATATTAAAAAATAAAATGGATGAACACAATTCTATCATTTGATATATATTTGTCTATCCAGTTAACAAAACTAGCATATTATTATCATAATAAACCACGAATATGTAAAAATAAAATGGATGACAACGATTCTATCATTTATTTGATATTTTTCTATCCAGCTACAAAACTAGCACTCCGCTCTCCGTTTCAACTAATACTCACCCAACTTCCAACAAATTTAGACAGAGGAAAAATGTTGCATAAACGATACTCGTAGTTCCGGTTTCGATAATATAACCTGCAGAAATTTAAATGTAATGTGAACAAACATCGTGCTGTTCTACTCACACTTAGGCTGCTAATCTTCGAATCACAGAAGCCTCTTACGTCTCAGTGGCAATGAGCCTTGTTTGGGGTTGACTTGAGTAAAACGTGTAACTTTGATGAGTTTGTTGCATAATTAAATCTGCATTTTTTCTAGATGGCCAAACATTTATAAAGTTTAGACTTGCGATTCTTGAGTGCCGTTGGTTTTGTTAGGGGGGAAAATATAAATAAGACTTAAACGATTGTCTTTCAACGAATTAAGAATTAGAATAAAGGAACGCAGGAAATTTCCATAAAAAACTCTCGCTTTCCGTTTTCACTAGAAGTAAAAACTAATTCTAACCCAACTTCCAACAAATTGAGACAAAGGAAAAATGTAGTTTCGGTTTCGATAAGATCACGCGTTATTCTTACTTAATTTGAATGTTTAAAATTGAAGAGCCTTTTACATTGTTGTCATATTCACTGTATCGGTTTAGTGAGTTTAACGATCAATCTTTCTTCTGATAAACATTGATTGAGTTTACAAAGTTAATGAACAACTTGACATTTTCAACTTCGTACCTCTTGTGAAATGGTTTGTAAGTGGCAAGACACAAATATGAAGAAATAAATTGGATGAAAACGATTCTATGGAGATCAAGAATATGACATTATTTATTAACACTTTTATAGCTGAAAGAATCAGGAGGGATTGATTGTTTGTCGCTAAGGTGATTTCGGTTGCATCGTCCATTTTGAATTACCCTTTTTGTAATTTTCGTCTGATCTACCCAAGGGCAGATAATCTTGGCTCAATCTCTTTCACCAAGCGTAGATCAGTCATGCTTCGAAATGTCTTTCTTGCTAGGGAGATAATTTTAAGGTAGAAACCGATTTTCTAGATGGATTTATTTATCAATCTAAAAGCACATTTCAATTATTCTTTGATAACGTTTGTGTGAAATTGTATGTTCGAACTGCAGAGAGTAATGTTCCCTTTTTATTAATATACATCCCATATCATACACGCGTATGTAGTATTTTTGTCACATCCGGGCTGGTGCACAAACCACTAGTCCCCCCCTTTAACAGGGTTAAAAAAGAGTCTTTAATGGATCCCGAACTGTCTATCAAGCTCCAGCTCCTATTCGATCGCCACAATGTTGCATCCCGGTAATTGTTGTAAAGATACTTCCACGGGATATACTCCAACCAAACCTACAACTAGCGAAATTCCACCCCTTCAATGTAGAAATCCCTAGATGCCGGTAGACTTTCTACTCGTATACCTTCTAACATCAAGCGCCTGTCTTTGGAATTCATTCTCTGATCCCTGTTTCTACAACTGTGCCAACATGCAAAAATTTAAATGTAATGTTAACAAACACCTCGCTGCACAACTCCCCACTTAAGACGCCCCAAATGAATCTGGCGTCTGACATTAGCCTCTTAAGCCTCACTGCCAATATGATTTGTTGGGCGTGAATAAGATTTTAAAAGTGCAATTAGTATATTTATAACCAAATGACTTTTTTTTATTCACAATTATTCTTATCTTGAAGATAAGATATGTTTAATGAAAACTTCAGTGTGTTGCATAGGGGGAAAGGATTTCTAGCGCTTGTATTCCCTTAAGGGAAATATTTCCCTTAGTTTTACATCGTGAATCGCACGTCCTCTCAGTTCGCCTTCTGAATCAGACTGACTAAAAACTCGCTTTTTTCCTTCAATAACTACAAGAAACCTCTTCCACCACCGATTGCCATTGCAAATAACACCCTATTTGAGAGTGTAACTTTCAAACTACTCGGCCTTACATTCACAGGTAGCATGAATTGGAACAAATACATTGAAGACATTGCAAAGACTGCTGCAAAAAAGATGGACCTCCTTCTACCGTGCTAGTAAATTTCTCACACTTGACAGTATCCTGTATCTCTGCAAAGCCACCATTCGCCCATGTATGGAGTATTGTTGTCATATCTGGACTGATGCATCATCTACTAGTCTCTCCCTCTTAGACAAGGTCCAAAAAAGAGTCACTAACTTAATGGGTCCCTCACTATTCACCAAGCTCCATGCCTTATCCCATCGCCGCAATGTTGCATCCTTGTGCTTGTTATACAAATACTTCAATGGATTGTGCTTTGATGAGCTGGCTACTCTGGTGCTCCTCGACGCAAATACACTAGAACAATCCGACAATAAGCTAGGTCCCATCCATTCACTGTGGAGGTCCCCAGATGCCGGAGAGCCTTTTACTACAGCAGCTTCTATTTTCGTGCTGCCGGCCTCTGGAACCCCCTTCCTGCTCCGTGTTTCCCCGACTTTACCGACATGCAGAGGTTTAAAACTAATGTAAACAGACTTCTCGCTGCACAACTCCCAACTTAAGATCACACCCAAAACCTAGTACCTAATTCTCAGTAGCCTCTTACATCTACACTTTCGACCTGCCTTGTTTGGGATGAAATATCATAAAAAAGAAGGAGAGTAAGAAAGATCTTGGTTTCATGTAAATGGATTTCAACCTCTGGCAGGTTGGAACGTAGACCCCTTATTTGAGAAAATGAAACCTTGTAAAAGGAATGAACGTTAGAAGTCGGGAGTCTTGGTTTATGCTTATGTTTTGTTCTATTAGTTTTCATGATACGTTTTTAAGTTTCGATGTTAAACACAGAACACAGGTGGGCTGAGAAAGAGATATTTTTTGTAAAATATAGACAGAAAAAAGCCACTGATATGGCATCAAAAACACTAGAAAATATTGCATAACAACAACCCCGGTATTTGGTACTTGCTGATAGAACAGCTTCATTGAGAGTTATTTAAAGGTTCTGGTCTTTGAACTACCAGACGGATAACGTCAGGCCAGATAAAACGTTTACCTAACCCTAATTCTAACCCTAACCCTAATCCTTTGAATTACCAAACGGATACCGTCAGCCTAGATAAAACCCCAACCCGAACCCTAACCCAAACCGTAACCATAACCCTAATCCCTAACCCATAACCTCTAATTCCTAATCCTAACCCTAACTCTAACCCTAAACGTATCTCTAACCCTAACCCCATACTCCTTCCCCTACCCTAAACTTAATCCTAACCCTAAACCCTAAAGCCTAACCCTTACCACTAACCCTAAACCCTTAACCCTAAACCCTAACCCTAACCCCTAACCCCAACCCTAACCTTAACTCTAACCCAAACTTTAAACCTAAACCATAAACCCTAACCTTACCTTAGCATTAATCATACTCATACCCTAACTGTAACCCTGACCCCAACCCTAACCCTAACCATTACCCTTACACTGAACCCTAACCCTAACCCTAACCCACATAAAACATTTACGGCCAGCATCATTATGACATGGCTGCAAAAATAGAAAGAGAGAAATTACTGAAGTCATCTTCAAATTCCGCCCCCCACCCACCATTGAACAACTGATGACCCTGGAGACAGTAATTACTTTCCCACTTTGTCAGAAAAATCGCTAATGGAGACTGAGAGCTGAGGGGAAAATTAGGGAAAGCGCAAGTTACAGGGCTTCCGAAAATGCATCCAGGGTGCATTTTCTACTCCCCATGTTGGATAATGGCTCTGTGGGAACGGACGCATCTTGAGGTGGGCGTATCTGTTGGAAATCGTTAGTTTGACTTGCGCGATTTAGTGCAGATGGGCCCGTAAAGTCGATTGCAGAATGGGGCTGTTGTCACAGTCGGAGCTCACAGACGTGACAGGGTCACCACGTTGACGAGACCCCAGATCAAGGATCAATGTGCACCTGTGCATAGAGGTTCTGTGACGTCAGTGTCTTTTGCGTGGGAGGCAAAGTTTTTGCAAGTCTGGGTTTTGGAGGCGAGCCTATCGGACGTGTTTCACGATGTAGTCTGCAACATGATTAGGGGGATTAATTCCCTATGAAAATACAGGCGTGAGATCTCTTTTCCCCCTCCACAAATGGATAAGACTTAATTGATAAGTAATTACGAAAGCAGTAATTTGGTCTCTCTCTCAAAGTTAGTGGATATCTCCAAGCCGATGGATAATTAACACCAAATAAAAAAAGAACTTAAAAGTTTAAAAGATTGTTTGTCTTCTGAGTCGGTCATGGATATTTTTGTTGCAGCGGCGTGGTTCACGGCAGAAAGAAAGAAGAAAGAATTCAACCACGGGACGACGCAGACCTCCACGCGACGAGGAAAGATTGAAGGTGGAGAAATTTAAAGGTATGCAAATTATATGATTTATGTTTTAAAAATGACGAGTCATTAAACGAGAACTGCCACGGCCCGTTCCGGGACGGGTATAGAAAACGAAAACTGCTACAGCCCATTCCGATTCGGGTGCTATGCCACATCCATACTAAGTGTACCGACCCAGCGTTTGATAAGTATTAAAAAAAAACAAGTGACCGACCTATTTACGAAGAAATAGAAACGAATACTGATAACTTGAATTTTTAATATTTATTTTTGCATAAATAAAGGGAAATAACTCATGACGTGACGTGATTTAGTCAGAAATTTAAAAATACCTCATTCTAAATTTTTTTTCTAGAATAAGTATTTTCAAAACGAATTGAAGCTAAATAAAATATATGCGTACCCATGGCATAACGAAGGGAAGAAACGAAAAAGTAGGCTAGTTCGAATCAAGTATCGATATGTATAATGAATGTCCGGCAAGATAACTTTATATGTTAGATATATACACGATTAAATATTTAAGTTTCGGAGTTGCTACATACATACAAACAGACAAATGCCATTTATGAATACATCGATGGATAACATTCATACAAAAGGTTATAGTTATGGTTAGGGTTAGGGTTAGGGTTAGGGTTAGGGTTCGGTTAAGACTTATCTTTATATGTAGCGGAAATCATCTCGAGGCGGGTTAGGATAATAGAAAAAAGACCATTAGATTTCGATATCTGCTGTTGACTTCTGATGTGACTCGCATAACCTACGTTGTACACTGAAACTGACCAACGGGTGGTGCGATATTTAAATACAAATATCCACAATGGCGGATGGAAACAGCTTATAAGAACGCATTCAAGTTTGTCTGGCATGTTATGAATTTATTCATTATACTGATGTCAT
>OY744519.1:219418990-219421490 GCA_963556195.1 Sepiola atlantica
TAAACACTTGGTTGTCCCAAAAATTATTACACACTTGATTGTCCCAAAAGTTTGCGAACACTTGGTTGCCCCAAAAGTTCGTAAACACTTGGTTGTCCTGAAAGTTCAAAAACACTTGGTTGCACAAAAAGTTCATACACACTTGGTTCTCCCAAATGTTCATAAACACTTAGTTGTCCCAAAAGTTCGTAACCACTTGGTTGCCCCAAAATTTCATAAAGATTTTGTTGTCCAAAAGTTCGTAAACACTTGGTTGCCCCAAAAGTTCATACACACTTTGTTGCCCCAAAAGTTCATACACACTTGATTGTCCCAAATGTTCATAAACACTTGGTTGCCTTCAAAGTTAGTAAACACTTGGTTGTCCCAAAATTTCATACACACTTGGTTGTCCCAAAAGTTCATAAACATTTGGTTGTCCGAAAAGTTCATACACACTTGGTGGCCGAAAAAGTTCATAAACACTTGGTTGTCCCAAAAGTTTGTAAACACTTGGTTGTCCCAAAAGTTATTACACACTTGATTGTCCCAAAAGTTTGCGAATACTTGGTTGCCCCGAAAGTTCAAAAACACTTGGTTGCACCAAAAGTTCATACACACTTGGTTCTCCCAACTGTTCATAAACACTTGGTTGTCCTAAAAGTTCGTAAACACTTGGTTGTCCCAAAAGTTCATAAACACTTGGTTGTTCCTAACATTTCATAAACACTAAGTTGTCCCAAATAATCGTAAACACTTGGTTGCCCCAACATTTCGTAAACACTTGGTTGTCTCAAAAGTTCGTAAACACTTGGTTGCCCGAAAAGTTCATACACACTTGGTTGCCCCAAAATTTCGTAAACACTTGGTTGTCCCAAAAAGTGGTAAACACTTGGTTGTCCCAAAAGTTGATAAACACTTGGTTGTCTCAAGAGTTCGTAAACACTTGGTTGTCCCAAAAGTTCGTAAACACTTGGTCGTTCAAAAAGTTCGAAAACACTTGGTTGTCCCAAAAGTTGATAAACACTTGGTTGCCTCAAAATTTCATAAACACTTGGTTGTCCCAAAAGTTCATAAACACTTGGTTGCCCCAAAATTTAATAAACACTTTGTGTACCCAAAAGTTCATAAACACTTGGTTGCCCAAAAGTTCGTAAACACTTGGTTCTCCCAAAATGTCATAAACACTTTGTTGTCTAAAAGTTCGTAAACACTTGGTAGACCCCAATTTCATAAACACTTGGTTTCCTCAAAAGTTCGTAAACACTTGGTTGTCCCAAAAGTTCATACACACTTGGTTGTCCCAAAAGTTCATAAACACTTGGTTATTCCAAAAATTCGTAAACACTTGGTTGTCCCAACATAATATTTCATAAAAAGCAAAATCTACAAGCCACCCGTATTATTTTTAAATGCGTAACTTTCATTACATAATTTTGATTTACATCTTGTAATTTTAAAACAACTAGTTTCTATTTTAATTACCTTTCTTGAAAATAAAGGAACATAATATTTTAATAAATGTTATTGTAATTTATCGTTTTTTTCCAAAATCATTTTAATTAATTACTGTTAATATTGACAAAACTATTGCATATATATAGGATAATAGAATAATATCATAACAAATAAATAACACGCAAATATTAGTTAATTATAAACTTTCTACAAAATTGTTATTCAAATTAGTTATACGAATAGAAGTGTTTGGACCTTAGCTATCTAGTATATAGAGTATTTCAAAAGAGTATGTTTCATTATTTCTTGAAATAGCAGTTGTCTGGTTTGAATGTGATATAAAATTGATAAATGAAATAAAGTTTCGCGTGTATTTATTTAGATTAAAGTACGGCATACGTTTGTATGGCGATAAATTGGTAGGATATACGTTGGACAATGATTCGGAGATTTAAATGTGCATCGTCGAAACTAGACTCAGCTCGGAACACGTGTAAACACTTTATATTTAGTGATCTTAGCGGAGAAGACACAAGCCACGGTTTTGGCAGGAAGTTCTGTGTACGTATAACAACAAAAAGAGAAAAGAAAAATGACCCTTGACTGATAATGATTTTTTGCTCAAATAATCTAAAGCGGCAGGAGGAGGAGGAGGAGGGGGGGGGGAGGGGGCCAAGTTTGTTCGCCCCGAACCCGTCCGAGAGCGGCGGATATCCGGTCTGATATCGGCACATTCTACGCACATCTGCACGGTTTAACAAAGTTACTCTTCAAGGTTCGACAAATGTCTAAATTGCGCAGTTGGTATGAAGGACTTCTGCAGGTTTAAATTTTAAACTAACAATAAAAACAAAGAAATCACCCTAATTCACACATACGCACACATATAGATACGAATTGTCTTAAAAGTAACGGGACTGAAGTACTGCGTGCTGTGTGATCTATGGGCGCAAGACAGAGCGAATAATTATTCAATCATCGAACATATCTTTGGAGTAGATAACCGTTGGAATTTAGTTGGAACTTATATGGGGTTGGGGTTAGGGTTAGGGTTGGGGTAAGG
>OY744519.1:219426490-219428990 GCA_963556195.1 Sepiola atlantica
TCTTTGGTTCATTTTTGTGTAGTGATAGCTGAGGCCGGTGTAATTTATTGGGTGGGATCATGAAGAGCTGTTTCTTGTCTTTCTGTTCATTGGCTCTTGTTGTGGTGTTCTTCGTGTGGTTTTATTTTCTCCGTTGTAAATTCCTTGTGACTGGTTAGCCTTTGTAGCTTATGTGTGTTAGTTTCCGCATTCGAGGATATTCCTTAAGATTGAAGCTGTTTTGATCATTGCCGTCCTTTGTATGGTTTCGATAGTCCGTTTGATTCCAAATTCTCCCAGTCTTTTCTCCAGGTTTTTGGGGGATTGTTTCTAGTGCTCCTACGATTATTGGTATTATACTAACTTTCTCCGTGCTCCATATTCCTTTCAGTTCTCTGGTTAGTTCTGTGTATTTACTTCGTTTTTCCGTGTCTTTGATCTTCATTCTGTGGTCTGCTGGAACGGCGAAGTCTACGATTTTACAAGATTTTTCCTTTTTGTCTATTATAATAACATCAGGTCTCCTTGCTTGTATGAGTTTATCTGTTTGTATATCCATATCCCAGTGGATTTTGTGTTTTTTTGTTTTCCTGTACTGTTTCTGGTTTATGTTTGTACCATTTGTCTGCATACTCGAAATTCAATTGTTTGCACAGATCCCTGTATATTACTTTCCCAACACAATCATGTTTGTTCTTGTATTCTTTTTAAGCAAGTTTGCTACATTCACTTATTATATGATTTACTGTTTCGTCTCTTTGTCCACACAGACTTTGTTTTCCTGGGTTTTTATCTATTTTAGCTTTAATGTAGTTTGTCCTAATCGCATTGTTCTGTGTATCCATCAGTAAAGATTCCGTTTCTCTGTTCAAATTTCCTTTTCTTAGCCATCTCCAGCTATTTGCGTTGGTTTCTTCTCTTGTGAGTCTTATGAAGCGTCCATGTAGTTGTTTTTCTTCCCATTTTTCTTTTCTTGTCTGTTTGTGTCCAGTTTCGATGCTTCCTGCGTTGTTCGTTGGGACGGTATCTCTTGCTGCGGTGATCAGCCTTTCTGTGTTCTGGTCTATGTATTTCTCCAGCTCTTTTTTAGTGTCGTCCACACAGTCTTCTATACTTACCAGTCCTCTTCCCCCTTCGTTTCTCTTCACGTAGAGTCTGTATGTATCGTCTTTTGGATGTAGTGCATTGTGCATAGTCATCAATTTTCTAGTCCTCTGGTCAAGGTGCCTGAGTTCTTCTTTAGTCCAGTTTATGAATGGTCCAGAATATATTATTAGTGATACTGCGCAGGTATTTATTCCTTTGATTAGGTTTCTGCTATATAATTTTGTTTCTAAGAGCTTTTTTGTTCTTCTCAGGTATTCTTTTCCAATCTTCTCTTTCATTTCTCTTAGTTTGATTGTGTCTGCTTCCAAAACTCCCAAATATTCATAGCTCTCGTGTTCATCTAGCGCCTTCATCTGCTCATGGTTGGGTAGTTCCATGCCCTCAGTCGTCTCCAACTTTCCTGTTTTAATCTCTAGCAATGCACACTTTTCCATTCCGAATTTCATTTGAATGTCCCTACTGAAAATTCTGGTCGTATTTATAAGCTTTTCCAGTTCCATTTTTGCTTTTTGCAAATAGCTTCAGGTTGTCCATGTACATGATATGGTTTATTCGTTGTTCTTTGCCTGTGAACTTGTATCCGGCATCACATTTCCTGAGTATGTCGTTGAGTGGCATCATGGCTATGATAAACAGTAGTGGTGATAGGGAGTCTCCTTGGAAAATGCCTCTCTGTATTTTTAACTCTGTCAAGTATTGTCCTCCAGCTTTCAGTTCTAATCTCCATGTTTCCATTATTATTATTATTATTATTATTATTATTATTATTATTATTATTATTATTATTATTATTATTATTATTATTATTATTATTATTATTATTTTTATTTTTTATTTCATTTGTGTGTGTATGTGTGTGAAAAACGCTCACTTTTTGAATGTATTCGGACTCGGGAATAGTCGGAACTGCTTCGGGATTCTCCGTGCGTACTCAGAATTGCTTCCGTCACGACTGCAATTCTATAGTTGCCTATTCGTAAAAATACCTGTTAGTTTGAACTATGGTTTCGTTATATTCTTGCCGTAACGTATATGTATCGTATTATTTTTTATCTATTTGTATTCTAATCATTCATCATTATTAATAATCTAAAATATTCCTGCATTAAAATGTATATTTCCACTGACCGTTCTTTGTTGTTTCACCGGTTATTTCCTTTTTTTCCTTCGGGGTTTGTCATCTTATAATTACATTTACATAAAAGATATTATATATATATATATATATATATATATATATATATATATATATATATATATATATATATATATATATATATATATATATATATATATACATATGTATATATACATATGTATATATATATATTTATATATATTTATATATATACATATATATACATATGTATATATATATTTATATATATTTATATATATATACATATATATATAT
>OY744519.1:219431490-219478990 GCA_963556195.1 Sepiola atlantica
TACATATATATACATATATATACATATATATATATACATATATATACATATATACATATATATACATATATACATATAATATATATGCATATATATATACATATATATACATATATATATACATATATATATACATATAAGCAAACATTGTTACAAATAACAGAGTTCACTCGCTTAATTATACTTTTTTTATTTTATCAACTTCTGTAATAACCTTTTTTGTGTTAACATTTTTAAAAGATTGTGTTTTATATGTAAAATTAATGAATGTCCCGTAGGTATCACGAACGTTTTCGATTCTTCATCGAATCATCTTCAGGTGAATAAAGCAAATGAACAAACAGCTGAAGATAGAAGAAACTGAAAAAAAAACATATCCCGAATTGACAATCAAAATAAAACTCATTATCAACTACAAGAAATGCAAGACCCAAAATCTTAGAGTAAAAAAAACTCCCTCCCAACCTTAAAACATTAAAAAGAACTAATGTTATTTATAAGTTTAAATTCCTCTTTGGGAGAATGTACCTTCCATTATAATAATAATAAAGCTAATAGCTACATTGGCTTTACAACAACTATCCTATCCCTCCGCTTCATCATGCATCTTGTAAACACTTTACTAACATCTACACAATCATAATTTCCTCCCTCGGATTTAAAGCAAATATATCCCTAAACCAATTAAAAAGTAAAAAATACATTAAAACCGAACAACCTACAATTAATTACCTTTTAAACGAGTAACAACGAATTCAAATGCTTAATATAATACAATTTTCTCCATGTGACGCTAATTTTGGCGTTCTGGAGTTTAACTTTTTAACGTCTTTCCTGGAACAGCTAGAAAACGTTCTCTTGGCGTCTAACTGACTTCACGTGCACGTTTCTCGGATATTTTAAATGAAAAAATGTTACCTCAATATATATATATATATATATATATATATATATATATATATATATATATATATATATATAAAGTAATCCAACAAAAGATATCAGCGTCAACTAATATCTTATAATTAGTGAAACATCCGGATAAAAACTGAAGCTCAATATACTGGATAGAGCATTAATATTATAATATAAAATGAGGTAATAAAATAAGGTGTCAATCAAATTTTATTAGAATTCAAAGTTCAAGCAAAGTATTCTTAAGTCCTTAGCTCATGAGTTTTCAAAGATAATTCTTCTCTTCAGAGGACCATTACCGCAGTTATACTACTACAGGTAATAAAATTACGCTTTGAAAATATATAAAAGTATATACACAAATACACAAAAATACATAACATCAAAACATATCAACCCAAAAACATACTTTTTGTTGAATCCATATAGTCCATCCAGTTCATACATATTGAGAAGCATAATCAGGAAAGACAATTACTCCAAGTTACAAACAGCAGTCCAAATACGTGTAATTGAAGGTGCCGACAAAGTTATCCAGTCCCGAAATGTGTCAATATTCAATGTTAATGATAAATAAATCAAATAATATAGAAAGTCCAATTGCACATTTCGGGATTTTAGAATTTGATTGGACTTTCTATATTATTTACACACCCGTTTGAACTTTTAAAAACCTTTTCAAAAGAACTTAAAAAAAACAAACTTTTTCCAAATTTTGAATATTGACTGTTCTTATCTGTCAACTTATCAATCTCTACTTCCTCTGATGATAAGATGTTAATCTTTGAAAAGCCGTGCGTAAGGAATGCAATTGAAAGAGAAGAAGAAGAAATATTTTTATTTACTAAATGCTCCTTGTTCTGAACAACTGAAGATATTGATCTGTTTCCATTTACAGGTCTAATTATTTTTCATTGACTCACCTTATATATATATATATATATATATATATATATATATATATATATATATATATATATTGAGGTAACATTTTTTCATTTAAAATATCCTATTTTGGCGTTCTGGAGTTTAGCTTTTTAACGTCTTTCCTGGAACAGCGAGAAAACGTTCTCTTGGCGTCTAACTGACTTCACGTGCACGTTTCTCGGATATTTTAAATGAAAAAATGTTGGCTCAATATATATATATATATATATATATATATATATATATATATATATATATATATATATAAAGGTTTTTATTATTATATAATTTATAATCATTTATAGCGAAAATAGTAAACAACATATCCAGGTAGTTTACCATGAAAACAAATTGCTCTTGTCAGAATCTCTGGATAAAAATTGTAAACAGAAAAAAATATTTCAGATTTACATTGAATTCGATCGATAATGAGACACAAATGAAATAATATTCCCTGAATTTACGTTACTTCTTAACATCCCTTAAACTTAAGCCTTAAATTTGAGATATTTTCTAAAATAAAAATCTTGTAATGGATTTTGATCAAAATTAGAATAAGGATTCGAGACATAAGGTTTAGTATAATTATAGCTTGATTTTAATTTTCGAGACATAACATTGCTGCAAATTTTGGTGCTTTCTTAGATTAGGACTCACGCTAAAAATGCTTCGGCGTCGGTACTTTCCAGATGTTTACGTAAAGTGCCTGACAGTGCCGAATGAAAAGTCCGTTAACTTACTTGCGTCCAAAAAATCACAAACAAGGCTGGATTTACAAGCGGCAAAAAATAAACAAAAAATTAAAGCCCCCAAAATATAATAAAATACATTTTGTCGAATTTTAGGAAAGAATATTCATTTTTTGAACAAAAACATAACAGTGTTTCGGGTAAGAATGTTTTTAAATAAAAATGTGAATCAATAAACTGCTTTTTTTTTTACTGAAAAGTGAAAATTATGTTTGGTTTGTAATCAGGTAAAAATGGCGTCATTAAGGTTTAGAGTTTTTATTTACTGATAATTATTGTTGGTTGGGGTTAGGGTAAGAGGTTAGAGGTTAGGGTTAGAGGTATTAAAGTTTTGTTTTCTTACGTGAACAGTTTTTTATTACAAAACATTCACTGAACAAGTTGTAAAAAAGCATTTTTCGCACAAAACAGTTTTTTTTTAATTTTTCGTTTTTCTTTCTGACAAAAGTTAATCACTCCTTCGGGAGACGCAACAGCCAGTGATAGCTCGTTAAAATTCTTTGCAGTTGCAATCGCGTTTCAATCAGTTGAAATGTGGCCATGTCGTCTTCTTATTCGTTTTATCAGTTAAAATCCTCTGCTCATTTTCTCGGCAGTTTCATTGGCTAACCGCTTCGGCATTTTCCGGCGGTTTACGTGAACATACGGAAGGTACCGACGCCGAGACACTTTTAACGTGGATCCTAATCTAAGAAAGTACATGTTCTGTTTCTGTCCGCGAAATTAATTTTACTTGCCCTGGGACGGGTATTATTCTAGGTATTTATTAATTAAAGAGTAAATAAGAACCCAATTAAAACATGTCGGATTTTAATGTAAAACCAATTCTTTTTTATACATATATTCATTTATTGAATTATCTTGTATAAAATGTCAATGTTTTCTTGCGGAGCGTAATTAGCAAAATAAAAAAAAAATCATAAAAGAGGGAAAAAGAGAGAGAAGTAGAGAGAAAGAAAGAGAAAGAGAGAAAGAAAGAAAATGACAGAAAGAGAAAGAGATGGAGAAAAGGGGAAGAGAGAAAAAAAGAAAGAGGGGGAAAGAAATGGAAAAAAACGAGGAAGAGAGAGAAAGAGAGAAATAGAGAAATAAATAGAGAAAAGGACAGTATAAAAAAGAGAAATAGACAGAGAGAGCGATGGGGGAAGAGAAAAAAGAGAAAGAGGAGGAAAGAGATAGAAAAGAATAGAAGGAGAGAGAGAAAAAGAGAGAAAGAGAGAGAGAGAGATAGGAAGAAAAAAAACAGAGAGAGAGCGGGAAAGAGAAAGAAAGACAGAAATAAATAGAGAAAGAGACATGAAGAAAAAGAGAAAGAGATACAGAGAGAGAGAGAGAGAGAGAGAGAGAAAAGAGAAAGAGAAGGAAAGGGATGGAGAAACATAGAGGGAGAGAGAGAAAGACAGAGAAAAAAGAGCGAAAGAGACAGGAAGAAAAACTTAACAAAGAGAGGGGAGAAAGAGAGAAAAAGAGAAAAAAGAAATAAAGAGAGAAAGAGACAGGAAGAAAAGGGGAAAGCGACAGAGTGAGAAAGAGAGAGAAAGAGAGAGAAAGAAAGAGGGAAACAGATAGGAAGGAAAAAGAAAGATATAGAGATAGAGATGGGGAAAGAGAGAGAAAAAGAGAGAGAGAGGAAGAAAGAGAGAGAGAGAGAGGTGGGGCCAGATAGAAAAACAAAGAAAGAAGGGGAAAAAGATGGAGAAAAATGGGGGAGAGTGAGAAAGAGAAGGAAAGAGAGAAAGAGACATAGAAAGAAAGAGCGAAAGAGATAAGAAGAAGAAAAGAAAGAGACAGGGAGAGAGAGAGCGAGAGGGGGGAAGAGAGAGGGGGAAGAGAGAGGGGGGAAGAGAGAGGGGGGAAGAGAGAGGGGGGAAGAGAGAGGTGGAAGAGAGAGAGAGAGGGGGGGAGGAATAATTATGTCGAGTTGATTATCTATTCTTCAAATTCCTTGCAACTTCTTTTTTCCTTTTTTAAGTTCGGACTTTTTAAGTATTAAATCTTTGAGACCGAAAGATTTGAATCAATCGAACGAAGGTTCACTTGGTACAAGATGGCGGACGGATATTGAAAGCGGGCCACCCTATTAGCGCGGTTTTGCCCGGAGGAAATGGAAGACAACCTTGAGATTCTTAACAGAATCAACTAAAGCTGAAAGAAATCAACTGTGAGGGGAAATAATTCCGTGGAATTAATTAAACGGATACATAATTTTGAAAGAATTAACAGAAAATGGCAGGTAAATAGATGTTGGAGAAAAAAAAAAAACCCTGCGAAATTTAAATAAACAGTTAGAACAAAAAGTATGAGTAAATATGTTTCTAAAATAAATGACGAAAAAACGGATGACGTCATAATCAATTAAAAAGGGAAAGAAATTGACTGTAAACATTAACTAACATTCTTATGGCGCGTCCATTCAAACTGCGCGTTTAGTAATGTAAACGCTATTTTAATCTTAATCTTGACAGACCGACAAAATACTATTTCAAATTGAAGCAGGACAGACCAAGGAAAGGATATTTCATATAATTACGACATTTATGTTAGAAAGTTAAGCCGAAAAGAAATAATTACTGCTTGCTTATCAGACATCTAAAATGACATGTAATTAAAAATGGTCCTAGTGGAAGACAAAAGCAAAACAAACGAGGCTTCGTTTCCTGCTTTTCATATTCACAAAAAACAACAACAAAAAACAAAAAAACAAAAAAACAAAACAAAACAGATATTCTAAAGATACGTCCCTTCAATCTGCGCGTTTAGCGATGAAGACGACATTTCAAACTTGACAGACAAATGACATTGCTATTTTAAACTTGACAGACATTGCTATTTTAAACTTGACAGACGTTGCTATTTTAAACTTAAACGGGAAAAACAAAGGGAAAAGCTATTTCTTACTTAAACGTGTACGACAAACCGATGGACATCGTCTGTCATAGAGATTATTAGACGCATCTTATTTTAGATACGTCCATTTAATCTGTGCGTTTAGTAAAGTAAACGCTATTTAAAACTTAAGTGTGACAAACCAAATAAAATGATATTAAAAACGTAAGCGTGACAGTCCACAAAAATGTTATTTAAAACTTAAGCGTGACAGACCACAAAAATACTATTTCAGACTTTAGCTTAACATACCCCCCCAAAAAAAGAAAATGCTAGTTTAAATTAAACGTAACAGATAGACGTAAGTGCCATTTACAACCTAAGCCTGATAGACAGACCGACAGACACAACCTTTAATAAAGATGCTTTGACGCATCTGAAATGAAATCGATTGACCTACCGACGGATAAATGGAAAGGCTTTTTCCTACTAAAATATGTACGACAGATCGACGGACATCGTCTGTTATAGAGATTACTAGACTTATCTTATTTTTGATACGTCCATTTAATCTGTGGGTTTATTAAAGTAAACGCTATTTTAAACTAAAGCGTGATAAACCAAATAAAATGACATTTTAAACTTAAGCGTTGCAGACGTAAGTCAATGCCATTTCAAATTGAAGTGTGGCAATATAAAGACAATAGTGATCATAGTCGCCTGTATTATTGCTTGCGTTTAGTATAACAAAACGAAGTTTGGCAATTTACGTAAACTACAAGCTCAGATTTATAAACTTGATTCCATTACAAGAGATTAATAAGCCAAATGGCTTCGTAATCTTTGTAAGACGTGATTTTGATATAAATGAGTTTACCAATTTAAGGTGTTTTAAAAAAATAGAGAACAAATTAAACTTACCATAAGGTAAAATACATTGAAGACAGTGTCAAGGCTGCTGCAAAGACGGTAGGCTCCCTCTACCGTGCTAGTAAACTTCTCACACCTGACATTATCCTATATCTCTACAAAGTCACCATCCGCCCATGCATGGAGTATTGTTGCCACATCTAGGCTGGTGCATCATCCGCTAGTCTCTACCTCTTAGACAAGGTCAAAAAAAGTCGCCAACTTAATAGGTCCCTCACTATCACCTAAGCTCTAGCCCCTATACCATCGCCGCAATATTGCATCCTTGTGCCTGTTTTACAAGTACTTCAATAGATTGTGCTCTGATGAACTTGTCGCTTTGGTGCCCCCTCGATGTAAATACACTAGACGAACTCGACAATCAGCTAAGTCCCATCCATTCCAGATGGCGAAGTGCCTTCTACTCCAATAGCTTCTTTCCTCGTGCTGCTGGGGTCTGGAACTCTCCCTGCTCTCTGTTTCCCCGCCTCTACCGACATGCAGAAATTTAAAACTAATGTAAACATACATCTCGTGGCACAGCTCATAACCTAGAATGCCCCCAAAACTGACACCCTAATTCTAAGTAACCTTTTACGTCTACAGTGGCGGCCTGCCTTGTTCTGAGTGAGCTATGATAAATAAATTAAAGTAGGGTCGATTATTCAGGATAAATAAACCAATTAATTACAACAACGGGTAAATAGGTTTTCAAAAACAAATTACTTGACCTACTATTATGATTTATTATATATAAGTAGTTTAATAATGAAGTAGTTTAATATTTCTTCTAAACAAATGTAATTGTTTATGTGAAAGCTAAGAAAAGTGGAAAAGGTAGATCTTTTTTATTGATGACCTAAGCAGCTCATGTTAATCATGACACAAACCCAGCAATCTACCTGGAATTAAATAATAAATTAATGCCATTACTAGACATGAATTAGCCAAAGCAAGTCGGAATTTACCTAAACGTGTCGAATAATGGAAATTAAGACTTACATCACGTATTTCAACCTCATCAGGTAAATTATTTACTAAACAATGGTGCAGCAATATGACTAAAAAGGTATAAGCCCGTCTAAATAGCATAGATGTACAACATATGTTCGCAAACGTTTTATTTCTTTCATAGTAGACATTTATTTGTGTATTTGCACCTACTAAATCTGTCAGACTGTTTATTAAGAAATATAAACTTTAAGTACATTTCTTTGTCACCTCATTATTACTCGTTTAAAAGCATCAGGTCAAAAAAGGATCAAATTCTAACAAGTCGATTTCTTTCAGAAAACTTCTCTAGTTATTAATGGAGTTTCAGAGACGAAGTTTACCTTTCGGTGCCCAAAATGAAAATGCTTAAACTCGTCTCTGCGCAATTGGTTTGACGCACGCATTCGCTAGAATTAATAAAAACGCGCAATCTTTTTTGCAATTTAACCAAGTAAACTTGAGTCTATGCTTAACTTGTTTACCAAGTTTTACAAAGTTTCAGTAATGATAGCCCCCCCCATTTTTTTTATCACCGTTCAATGTTATTGGGGGAAACTTTAGTGATCATCTCATCAGTAGGTGCAATCCTGAATGGACTTTACATTTATCAGACAGTAACATAAGTATGTCAGGAAAATACCACCCATGGAATCAATAATAACATTCGCAATCCTTTCTGAAATCAAACAATATTTAATACATATAAAGTTCAGTCCATGCCTGACTTGTCTACCGAGTTTCACTCATGAATGTTAAACAGTCTTTGTTTTTGTGGTGACGGTGCGGAGAGATAAGTAACCACAACGAGCATGCGCCCGCTGCAAGGAAACAGTGGCTGCGCGTCGGAGCGAACCTAGTACTGTTTGATTTCGATACGACAGTCGTGATTATGAAGAATAAGCGCTTTTTGAAGTCCAGATAAAGATACCCTCTCCATTAACACCACGCACCCACATAGCTAATAAACTAGAATTATAACAATAGTTGTACACTAAAATATAAGCCCTCTCTCAAAATTATAAAAAGTAATATAAATATAACACTTAAACCATTTAATAACAAGAATACAACCCCAACCCAAATCTTACTAACTGACAAATCAACTACAACACCCACTAATATGAATGCATCATTAAAGCAAAGAACCATGCAACATACGTTATCAATAATTAAATGATTCTAGATAAAAATTAATTAAGATTAAGACTTATATAAACATACAGTACGCCCCTATTCGCTTGGCACTTTTTCTAAAAGGGACGCTTGAGTGAACTCAGCAGAAGACGTTACGGTGATCTTTGAACTCCATTCTTCGATTTGTTTTTATTTCGTGGGTCGCTGTGATTGGAATTGGGTTCTAACGACCTTTTTAACAAAAATAGAAGGTCAGTCTATGTCAATGAAACTATGGTGCGTCTCTGAAGTATGTAACGTATAGTTTTTAAATAAATAATTTGTATATATATATATATTTATATATATATATATATACATGATATTAAATTATATTTTTTAATATTTTGCCTACATACGACATCGTTTCCAGCTTTTGGCTCACCGCAGTGTAGGGAAATAAAAATCTCAGACGGTCACGAGGCGCCGAACCTGGTTCAAAAAGACACCTATAATCTGTAAGCGGTCGCTTACCCCCTCGGCCATGGGCGGTTGTCATGTGATAACAGAGAAATTAAGTTATATTTACGGAGAGCGGTGAGCGTAAACATCAATGCATTCAGATAGAACTCAACGACAGAGTCGGAGTATCGCACTGAGGCATTAGGCGAATATCTATTTTTTAATTTCTCTAAAGTGCTCGACTCGAATTTTACTTAAAAGGGCTTCTAATATTAACTGATATTTTAAAATATTTTATTTACATACGAGTCGTTTATATATATATATATATATATATATATATATATATATATATATATATATATATATATATACTTAAGCAGCAAGTCATTATCAAAGCAAGCGATATATATATATATCCAAGCAAGTGTTGTTGAACGTCACAGAACTTTCTCGTTTGTAAATCTTTTTCGTGAGGTTCTCAAACCGTCGAGCTATCCTTCTGGTTTCGGGTGGCAATCCGTAGAGTATTTCTCCGATTGTTCCTAAGTCAGCCATATATATATATATATATATATATATATATATATATATATATATATATATATATTTATTTATTTATTTTGGTACAGAAAAATTAGTACAACATTCGTACCGTTGGTTTCAAGCTCGGAAAGTCTTAGCCATCCGGCTCTCTTCAGCTTCTATTGTCATCTGTTTTGGAAATGTGAAGTCACATAACACTCTCGTTGGGACGCGTTATTTGCTCAGTGTGTTATGTATGTTTGTTTGAATTTAAATTTAGTGTAATGAAACTGCTGAGATTTAAAACCGGAGGCGATTTGGAGAGATACGACAATATAAGATTAAAGGGACTAAAAAATGAAATTAAAATAAAATTAAAATTAAAATAAAATTTGAAATTAAAACATAAGAAATAAAAAAATAAAAAGATAAAAAATAAAAAAATAAAAAATAAAAAATAAAAAGGTTTCTATGTAATTCCCGTGAGCCAATTTTATGAATGTGTATCATTAGCCGTTACTTTTTTGGGGGTTGAAGGTGTGCGTTTTGAAAGGAAAAACCGTTAGTTGAAATCGTGTTAAAATTCTTTTTAGATAGTCCGGAGTAATTTTAATAAAGAAATTGCTGGATCTAAGGGAGGTAACTTAGTTGGAAAATAAAGGCTTGAGTTTATTTAAATGGATTTGTTAGATTAGTCTAATAACTGATAAATAAATTAAATATTTTTGTGAAACTCGAAGTTTTTGCTCTTGAAATTTATGTGGATATGGGCTGATAAGGTGTTTGTTCATATTTTTTAATTTGTTTATATTAGTAATGATGTGAAGTAGAGGGGGTAGTAGCTAGACATTATGTGAATCGGTCAGTCCAGTTTATGAGTAGTGCTTGTCTCTTGTAGATACATCCCTTAAAGATTTCATCGCATATATTCAAACAGGCTGTATTCGGATCAATGATGGCCCTTGAAATGTGGTATTTTTCAGCGTCACATAGAGGACATCTGTTTATGGCTGGAGAGAAGGATGGTTTTCTCTCAATTACTTTCCATTTGATGGTGAAGGGTGTATTTTCTTCTTTAAATTGCCATATTCATGTCGCGAGTGCCGTATTTGCCTGGTTTTTGTATCTGAAGGAGTTTCTGTGTGCGTATAATCTTTGTTTGAAGTTTCCCTTCGTCATCCCAATGTATTTTTCTGCACTACCGGTATTCTGGTTTGTGACGGTTGCTTCATATATGATTGAATCGATTTTGCAATTTCCCTCTTGTTTTTGTCTTGGCATGAGCAGCCTGCGTTTGTAATTGCTTTGGGTTCCACAGAGATTATTTTCTTATTGAAGGGGCAGTGGAATAGCTGACCTTAACAGAATTTCTGTTAAAAATTTATATAGGTCACTTGTGGGTGGGAAGTGTTTGTCGAGTAATTTGAGGAAAAGGTGGCCTACCTTTGTCTTTGTATTGATGGAATAAGGTGGGGAAAACCAGATCACCAACCACCTTCTATTGCGGGTCCCCCGTGGTTTGTCTCGGGTGGGGGTGTATAAGATCTCTTCTCTGAATCCGCTGTCGCAGAGCGCTTTGTTGTAATATGGTGCTGCTTGGTTGAAAATTTCGGGACTGGATGAGAGGTTTGAAATCCTTTGGCTAATATTATTGACTAAATTTTTAAAGATGGTGGAAGGGGAGTGGCAAGATCCATTGTGTATGTATTGGAGTGTTTCATTGGGTTTGTGGAAAGGTTTGTATGTATTGTTTTTAAGGTTTAGTGTTGTATCTAGGAAGTTTACTTGGTCTAAATTTGTTTTAATGGTGATTTTGAAACCAAGATTATGGAAGGTGTTTGTTAATTCTTTTCTAAATCTATCTAATGTGTTTCCGTTTTGGTTGCGTGACAGGCAAAGTCCGTCATCTCTATAGAGACCAAAGAAATGGTCTGGGAATTTATTTTGGAGTGTATCTAATATAAGCAAGCCGACTAAGTCGCAGATGTCTGCACTGTCGTAGGCCCCCATTGCAACATTAAATGGGTTTGATTTTTTAACCTACGAAGAAGAGAAGGAGTTGTTTTGCTTGTAGTATTGTGTCCCTTTCTAGTTGACGGATGTTAGTGTGTGAAAGTGCAAATGTAAAGCCCTTATTTAGAGTGTCTTTTGTAATGGATGGGTAGAAGTCTAATGGATGGGTAGATGTCTAATTGTGTGAATTTGCATCTGTGTTTTTCTTGTATGTTTAGGACTGAGTTAGTATTGCTCCACAGACTTAGGTTTGTTTTTTCCTTAATTTTATTAACTATATTTTTAACAATGGATTTGCTTGCTAGTCCTAGTTCGCTTTTAGCTGGGTTGATTAGCCTGCAGGAGGGTTTATTAGTGAAGTTTTCTTTGTGGTCTTTTAAGGTAACAAAGGCCTTCCTCTTATCTAAGTAATTAATTCTATATTCGACACCTAGTCTAGTAGCTATCTCAGTAGACTTGGCTAATTGATATTTATCGGTAATGGAGCTAATTGTTAGGTCTGTTTTTTCCTTTTTGGTCATTTTATAAATATTTTTAGTTTTGTCGGAGAATATAAGTGCGTTATTTTCTCTTTTAAGTTTTTTATGTCGGCGGTAAGTGTCTTCTGAAATGGATTTTGCTTGTTTGTAAAAACTAGGTTGTGAGTAATATTGAGTAGGTCTTTTTCGAAATGGTCTAAGACCTCTACTTTTGGCGGGTATTTACCAGATTTTAAGCAGATCATATTTGGAGAGAACCTCCAAATATGATCTGAGGTTAAGATCGGATTCTAACTCTGCCTGATGAGATCTCAGTTTATAGTAACTGTTCATCGATAACATCGACATGCCAGTGTCGCAGATTTTGTACATGTCTGTGTAAATAAAATTATCATATATAAAGCTCTATTTTGATATTGAGCACTTTTTATAAACCCGGTTTAAATTCTCTGGATTACCACCCTGTGGATATTTTTTACCGAGATTATTGTCATTATATATATATATATATATATATATATATATATATATATATATATATATATATATATATATAATGTGAGTCAATTGCGTTGCGTTCTTCACATTATGTGATCACATGGTCTAAAAAAGCCGAAACCTGTCAGTCGCTTTGCATTGTTAACTTTATATTTTAAACTGACATGAGCTCTATCACCGATATTGAGCACTATCCTCTATGAATATAGCAATAAATATATCCATATATGAACACGTCAAGGTAAGACTAACAACAAACATTAATAAATAACACTAAAACATATTCGAAGTCATCAGTTCGTTTCGGACGACTTCCGGCAAAACCGGAAGTGACTGTTCGAGCGATCGTGTTAATGGAGTTTAAAACTTTTCATTGAATCGTTTTATTAACTTGATGCACTTCTTACGTAAATGAACTGGCGATATGTACGAGAGATCAATATAAAATGTAAATTCAATACTTTATACATGCAAATCAAATCCATTAAGAAGCGTCCAGAACATCGCGGCGTCTAAAGTCTCCAATATGATGCAACTTTGGATGATTCTATCATATTCGAAGCAAACACAAACCCGGCTATAATCATATCGACACACGCAGGGCCACTTTCAAGTCGATTCGTTTTAAATTACACCTCGCAACTAAATCGGGTCCAATGCCAGCAGGGCCATTTTTTATACAAAACTGAACACGTAAAATTAATAATAAGTTATTCTTCCACATAATATTGATTTCTTACCTAGAAGAAGACACTCCCCATATGAACTCAGTGTTTTTCATACCAATCGAGGATACGTCATTGCCTTCTTACCATTTGAAAAGAGGTTAGTTTATTGTTAATCGCCTGAAACGCCCCTACCAGGGAATGCTGACGGCGCTGCTGAGACATTTTTTAAATGTCAAAATGCGCTTCTAGTGTGCTGGCTTTTCAAAACAACACCTAACTTTTTTTTTTATCGAAATCGCTCCAGACAAGTTATGAAGCCACTTGATAAGGAACTAAAAAAACTACTTCAAGGTCAAAAACTAACCAACGATAAGTGTTAGATAGATCATTTCCGACCCAGAAAACAGCAATTCTTCATTGTTTCTAACCTCCTAAGTAGGACGAAAATAAACACATAATATCAATTTTCATTTACAAGCTGATGCTATTCGAGAAGGTTTGCTACTTGCTATACGTGAAATCAGCATTTTAAATAATAAACATTTCATTCATAAGTTTCTTGTAAACACGGGACGAAAACTTTCGTATTTATTTATATAGATCGATAGACATTAACATTTTGGTAATTTTGATGCAAATTTCTTTCTTTTAATTAAGACTAATAAAATCCAAAGAAAGGGATATACATTTGCCTGAACGATGGTGTGTATGTTGTGGTGGGCTTTATTCTACTTACAATTTATCCCAACTGGTTGAAAATAAAGCAACTCCTCCTAAATACGGGGAAAGGAATAGTTAAATACAAAAGTGAAGCGTTTTTGTCTTCGGGGTGAAAACATTATTGAATTGAATAAAAAAATGTTATAAAGAAAATGTGGCATTGCTAAGGGGTGCGAAGAGAACGACGAGAAATCAGTCATTTATCATCTTCCTCCCTTTTCTCCATGAACTATTCTCGCTTATGTCTCGTTGGTATCTTTCTTAGTTTAATTAAAAATTTTCAAACATTTATTTATCCGTTATATTGAACCACTTTAATTTATTACTACTAATATTGACAAAAAGCATATATATATATATATATAGAAAAGATAGGTAAAAGAATTACAAATGTATAACAGCAGACATTAAGTTATTATTAATTGTTTAAAATATGGTTATGCAAATTAGGCACATAAATAGTGGTGATTTTACCGTTTGCTATCTAGTATATACAGTTCAAAGTGTAGTATCTGTTCCGATGGATACTGCACCCCATAGACTGGTATTGTCTTGGCCTTCGGGGCTTGATTTACGCCGGTCTATGGGTCTGTCCTGTGCAGTTCTAGGAGGTCCACCCTCCCATGATTCGCCTCCCCTCTTTGGGGATGAGTAAGTTTATTGCTTACTGCCTGAGGCGCTCCTACCGGGGAATGTCGACGGGTCTGCCCAGGCAAGTTTTAATGGCCAGAGTGCTCACCTTCTCGGGCGCTGGCTTTTCAACCCCCACTTTCCCGACCCGAGCTTGGGTCACATCTTACTTGTGGGAGTAAGATAAAAACTGGCCTTGTGCCTAATCTCCTGGGGAGGTAAATAAAAATTATTGATTTTACAAGCAGTGGCCCAATTTGATGGTAATATAGGATTGATGAATAAAAAAGCTTTCGCATTCATTTAGATTAAAGTATTGCATACAAGAAGAATGCATAAAAAGATATAAAAATATGAACTCATTCCTAACACAGGATCCAGATATTTACGAAATCTTCATGCATCTTCAACTGTGAATTTTTGCCTACAGTTTCTACATTCTCTTATAATATTTCAGATTTTATAATTTTCCATATGTTGACATTAAGGTAAATTTTATTTTACTACCTTATTTGTCGAATCTCCTCTGACGATAAGATTACATCTTTGAAAAGTCATGGTTTAAGAAAAGAATAATAAAATAATGTTCTTATATTAATCCCTGTTTTGATAAATAAATAATTTAATAGATATTGTATTATTCACAATTGTAATTCTCATCACTTTTATATATATATATATATATAATTGAAATAAAAGCCAAATTAGCAATACAAGATTAATTTTTTTTTTTTCTTACATTAATCCTATCGATTACGGAATAAAATTCCTTCTTCAGGGGTGACCAGTATTGAGTCATTTTTTTTTTTTTTTTTTTTTTCATCAAAAAACAAGAATAAAGAAACTTATTTCTTTGTTAATTTGACAAACGTCTTAGATGGTACGACGTCATCGCCTTGATGTTATGAAATGGCGGTAGGATTCAAAACCGGTGACGAACGAGAGATGCGTTGGCACGCTGTCGAGTAATGTGTGTGTTTTTCGTTCAAGTTTTAAGTATTGCATGGAAAGTTTATAAAATTGAAATAAAAGCCAAATTAGCAATACAAGATTAATTTTTTTTTTTCTTACATTAATCCTATCGATTACGGAATAAAATTCCTTCTTCAGGGGTGACCAGTATTGAGTCATTTTTTTTTTTTTTTTTTTCATCAAAAAACAAGAATAAAGAAACTTATTTCTTTGTTAATTTGACAAACGTCTTAGATGGTACGACGTCATCGCCTTGATGTTATGAAATGGCGGTAGGATTCAAAACCGGTGACGAACGAGAGATGCGTTGGCACGCTGTCGAGTAATGTGTGTGTTTTTCGTTCAAGTTTTAAGTATTGCATGGAAAGTTTATAAAATTGAAATAAAAGCCAAATTAGCAATACAAGATTAATTTTTTTTTTTTTCTTACATTAATCCTATCGATTACGGAATAAAATTCCTTCTTCAGGGGTGACCAGTATTGAGTCATTTTTTTTTTTTTTTTTCATCAAAAAACAAGAATAAAGAAACTTATTTCTTTGTTAATTTGACAAACGTCTTAGATGGTACGACGTCATCGCCTTGATGTTATGAAATGGCGGTAGGATTCAAAACCGGTGACGAACGAGAGATGCGTTGGCACGCTGTCGAGTAATGTGTGTGTTTTTCGTTCAAGTTTTAAGTATTGCATGGAAAGTTTATAAAATTGAAATAAAAGCCAAATTAGCAATACAAGATTAATTTTTTTCTTTTTCTTACATTAATCCTATCGATTACGGAATAAAATTCCTTCTTCAGGGGTGACCAGTATTGAGTCATTTTTTTTTTTTTTTTTTTCATCAAAAAACAAGAATAAAGAAACTTATTTCTTTGTTAATTTGACAAACGTCTTAGATGGTACGACGTCATCGCCTTGATGTTATGAAATGGCGGTAGGATTCAAAACCGGTGACGAACGAGAGATGCGTTGGCACGCTGTCGAGTAATGTGTGTGTTTTTCGTTCAAGTTTTAAGTATTGCATGGAAAGTTTATAAAATTGAAATAAAAGCCAAATTAGCAATACAAGATTAATTTTTTTTTTTTTCTTACATTAATCCTATCGATTACGGAATAAAATTCCTTCTTCAGGGGTGACCAGTATTGAGTCATTTTTTTTTTTTTTTTTTCATCAAAAAACAAGAATAAAGAAACTTATTTCTTTGTTAATTTGACAAACGTCTTAGATGGTACGACGTCATCGCCTTGATGTTATGAAATGGCGGTAGGATTCAAAACCGGTGACGAACGAGAGATGCGTTGGCACGCTGTCGAGTAATGTGTGTGTTTTTCGTTCAAGTTTTAAGTATTGCATGGAAAGTTTATAAAATTGAAATAAAAGCCAAATTAGCAATACAAGATTTTTTTTTTTTTCTTACATTAATCCTATCGATTACGGAATAAAATTCCTTCTTCAGGGGTGACCAGTATTGAGTCATTTTTTTTTTTTTTTTTTTTTCATCAAAAAACAAGAATAAAGAAACTTATTTCTTTGTTAATTTGACAAACGTCTTAGATGGTACGACGTCATCGCCTTGATGTTATGAAATGGCGGTAGGATTCAAAACCGGTGACGAACGAGAGATGCGTTGGCACGCTGTCGAGTAATGTGTGTGTTTTTCGTTCAAGTTTTAAGTATTGCATGGAAAGTTTATAAAATTGAAATAAAAGCCAAATTAGCAATACAAGATTAATTTTTTTTTTTTTCTTACATTAATCCTATCGATTACGGAATAAAATTCCTTCTTCAGGGGTGACCAGTATTGAGTCATTTTTTTTTTTTTTTTTTCATCAAAAAACAAGAATAAAGAAACTTATTTCTTTGTTAATTTGACAAACGTCTTAGATGGTACGACGTCATCGCCTTGATGTTATGAAATGGCGGTAGGATTCAAAACCGGTGACGAACGAGAGATGCGTTGGCACGCTGTCGAGTAATGTGTGTGTTTTTCGTTCAAGTTTTAAGTATTGCATGGAAAGTTTATAAAATTGAAATAAAAGCCAAATTAGCAATACAAGATTAATTTTTTTTTTTTCTTACATTAATCCTATCGATTACGGAATAAAATTCCTTCTTCAGGGGTGACCAGTATTGAGTCATTTTTTTTTTTTTTTTTTTCATCAAAAAACAAGAATAAAGAAACTTATTTCTTTGTTAATTTGACAAACGTCTTAGATGGTACGACGTCATCGCCTTGATGTTATGAAATGGCGGTAGGATTCAAAACCGGTGACGAACGAGAGATGCGTTGGCACGCTGTCGAGTAATGTGTGTGTTTTTCGTTCAAGTTTTAAGTATTGCATGGAAAGTTTATAAAATTGAAATAAAAGCCAAATTAGCAATACAAGATTAATTTTTTTTTTTCTTACATTAATCCTATCGATTACGGAATAAAATTCCTTCTTCAGGGGTGACCAGTATTGAGTCATTTTTTTTTTTTTTTTTTTTCATCAAAAAACAAGAATAACATCAAGGCGATGACGTCGTACCATCTAAGACGTTTGTCAAATTAACAAAGAAATAAGTTTCTAAATTCTTGTTTTTTGATGAAAAAAAAAAAAAAAAAATGACTCAATACTGGTCACCCCTGAAGAAGGAATTTTATTCCGTAATCGATAGGATTAATGTAAGGAAAAAAAAAAAATTAATCTTGTATTGCTAATTTGGCTTTTATTTCAATTTTATAAACTTTCCATGCAATACTTAAAACTTGAACGAAAAACACACACATTACTCGACAGCGTGCCAACGCATCTCTCGTTCGTCACCGGTTTTGAATCCTACCGCCATTTCATAACATCAAGGCGATGACGTCGTACCATCTAAGACGTTTGTCAAATTAACAAAGAAATAAGTTTCTTTATTCTTGTTTTTTGATGAAAAAAAAAAAAAAAAAAATGACTCAATACTGGTCACCCCTGAAGAAGGAATTTTATTCCGTAATCGATAGGATTAATGTAAGAAAAAAAAAAAATTAATCTTGTATTGCTAATTTGGCTTTTATTTCAATTTTATAAACTTTCCATGCAATACTTAAAACTTGAACGAAAAACACACACATTACTCGACAGCGTGCCAACGCATCTCTCGTTCGTCACCGGTTTTGAATCCTACCGCCATTTCATAACATCAAGGCGATGACGTCGTACCATCTAAGACGTTTGTCAAATTAACAAAGAAATAAGTTTCTTTATTCTTGTTTTTTGATGAAAAAAAAAAAAAAAAATGACTCAATACTGGTCACCCCTGAAGAAGGAATTTTATTCCGTAATCGATAGGATTAATGTAAGAAAAAAAAAAAAAATTAATCTTGTATTGCTAATTTGGCTTTTATTTCAATTTTATAAACTTTCCATGCAATACTTAAAACTTGAACGAAAAACACACACATTACTCGACAGCGTGCCAACGCATCTCTCGTTCGTCACCGGTTTTGAATCCTACCGCCATTTCATAACATCAAGGCGATGACGTCGTACCATCTAAGACGTTTGTCAAATTAACAAAGAAATAAGTTTCTTTATTCTTGTTTTTTGATGAAAAAAAAAAAAAAAAAAATGACTCAATACTGGTCACCCCTGAAGAAGGAATTTTATTCCGTAATCGATAGGATTAATGTAAGAAAAAAAAAAAAAATTAATCTTGTATTGCTAATTTGGCTTTTATTTCAATTTTATAAACTTTCCATGCAATACTTAAAACTTGAACGAAAAACACACACATATATATATATATATATATATATATATATATATATATATATATATATATATATATATATATATGATGGACTCTCCCGTCGATTTCGACGTATGAGTGCCCCGCTAGGGGCTGCCCGCGCGTGAATTTGCAATTGCAAGGGTTGCGCCATCCCCAACAACCGCTCTCCTGAGTCGGCATTGCTTGATTCCAATGGCAAGTAGTAATACAAGACGACTGGAAACAATGCCGAGATAAGCAGAGAGCACATACAGCACCTGGTATTCGCAAATGGTCACCCATTTACAACTGGCCAGGCTCGACGCCGCTTATATATATATATATATATATATATATATATATATATATATATATATATATATATATATATTCTTGTTATATCGTAAGAATAACAATAAGTAAATAAGAAACCCAAGACAGGACTTTAAAGGAATAGGAATTGTATTTAAAAACTTTAATTACAATAAGTTGGTCGCCATTACCGGCTCTAGGCAGACGTGCTAAGCGGTTCGCTAAGCGGTTCTCCTTGTTAAGGGAAAAGGTGACAACTTCATAGGTACCTGACATCTTGCCACTATTAGTCAATCCGGATCAGTCCACAACAATTCTCTTGTTTAATTTTACTTCAGTCGAAGTTCTCAGAAATCAAGGGGCCCCTTCCTGGGGTTAACACTTGATGTGTATATGAGATACATAGATATTCAAATATTCCATCAGTTCAAAAATGGCCCTAAGCAATTGCCCATCTTCTATTATATAAAGGGAAGTGTATGTATGTATGTATTTATGTGTGTGCGTGTATGTGTATGTGTGTTCAGCTAAAAGTAAAAAAACTGCCAAAGAAACACCCACAAAGTTGGTATATTTTTGATCAGCGTTGCCCGGAATGAATAATGTCTCAAATTCAGAAAAAAAATATTTATTCATACTAGCTAACTTATTATTGTATAAAGGAAAGTGTCTGTTCACATTTTGCTTCATTTTACTTCAGTTAAAGTTCTCAGAAATTAAGAGGCTAACACTTGACCTCTATACATAGATATTCGAATATTCCATTAAAGTTCTCTTTTCCTGTCAAACGTTAAGTTAGTAAAGAAGTGAAGAACATTAATTTACTCTCCCAAATTGACCAGTTAACTACTTTATAGTATATCTTTCTTGTGTTCTCTTGGTATTACCGGATTCCAGGACAAGAATTCATCTAGTCTGGTGGAGTACCAGCTAAATGCTGTTAATTGAGGTAACATCACTTGGAGAGGGTGCACTATTACAAGTATGAGCCAGTTTAAAGCCGTGCCGAAGAGATCTTATTTGGGCTTCGAATACTATGTTATATTGAATATTTGGTCAGGGTTTACTTGTTGAGTGAAGTATACTCATGCCAGGTTTTCCTGACAAACCCTTGTACAGAGGGACCAAAGACACTCAAGGATGGGTTCTAGTAGGTAATTCAAACTCTTTATATTTTGTTTCATTTTACTTCAGTTGACGTTCTCATAAATTAAGAGCACCTTCCTGGGGCTAACGCTTGATCCCTATATGAGATACATAGATATTCGAGTGTTTCATTAAAGTTCTCCTTTACCTCTGAAACGTTGAGAAAGTAAAAAAAAATGAAGAACATTCTTTTCATTTTTTCTCCCCAATTGACCAGTTAACAATGTTATATTATATCTTTCTTGTGGTCTCTTGGTTTTACCGGATTCCAGGACAAGAATTCATCTGGTCTGGTGGAGTATCCAGCTAAGTGCTGTTACTTGAGGTAACATCACTAAGAGAACGTGCACCATTCATCGTATAGGCGTGTAGTCAAACCTAGGATATCTTATTTGGGCTTCGAATACTATGTTATTTTGAATATTTGGTCAGTTTTTTTTGTGCATTATTTTGATTTTGTTTTTCGTTAACGCGAAGGCAGTGAGAAACAGACGCGTATCTCAAGATGTTTACGTTAATTAACAAATCAATGAATAAAATTCAATCGATACAACACAACAATGTATTTCTGAAAAGTGAAAAAAAAAGTGTTTGTTTAGCAAATTGCGCGTTTGAAAGCATTTCAATCCTTTGGAGACAAACGGAAGAGACTAGCACTCATGCGCAAGGAATGTGGTTGCAGGAAAATTAATTTGTTTAAAAATGCTGCCAGTCGCCAATATAAACATTAAATGAACACACACACACACACACACACACACACACACACACACATATATATATATATATATATATATATATATATATATATATATATATATATATATATATATATATATATATATTGTTGAATATACGAGACAACTCATGTCTAGATAACCTTTGGAAGATCCTTTAAATAATCCGAATCAGGATCTTTGTTTCGGAGGGGAATTGGCTGATGAATTTGCCATAGTTTAGATTTGTGTCCCAAGTACTTTCAGACATATCCGGGTCCATCTTCACGGGAATGAGGTTAATCAGGTACAGACAATGCATTTATCTGATACTAGCGCCATAGCTCAACACTTAATTAACGACCATTCCTGCTCCCGATCGGAATTCAAAAAACTCTTAATAAAAAATACCAAAATCTTAGAATATAGTATTAACATACAAAAACTCCATATATTAGAAACCCTATCTAAAAATACCAAATGAACCTTATTACTAGAATTAACTTTAATATCAGTAATAATATACTAAAATGTCTATAGTTCTAACTATAGTTTCGTACTTATTACATAATTCCCGACAAAACCTTCTATAATACTAACACATGGTCTGTACCTGATTAACTTCATTTCCCTGAAGATGGGTCCGGATGGGTCCGGATGGGTCCGGATGGGTCCAGATGGGTTTGAAGGTACTTGGAAGATAAATCTAAATAATGCAAATTCATCAGCTAATTCCCCTCCGAAACTAAGATCCTGATTCGGACTATTGAAAGGATCTGCCAAAGGATATCTAGACATGAGTTGTCTCTTATATTCAACAATACTTGCCTGCAAGAGAGGATGCTTCCTAGATACATACATCTAAATAAATATATATATATATATATATATATATATATATATATATATATATATAGATGAGTATACATTTTTATTTATACAAACATTATTGGTTACATTTGTGCATACATGTTTCGGTTGCATTTTTCACAGAAAGTCAACCTCATCAGACTAAGGTTTACTTTCTGTGAAAAGTGCAACCGAAACATGTATGCCCATATGTAACCAATAATGTTTGTATAAATAAAAATGTATACTTATGAACAGCTCTACTTGTTATAAACACTTGAGTTTCAACAATACATGTACTATATATATATATATGTATATATATATATATATATATATATATATATATATATGTATATATATATATATATATATATATATATATATATATATATATATATATATATATATATATATATATATATATATATATATATATATATACACAAATGGAATATATATCTGATGAGAACAAGCAAGAAAAGCCGAAAACGCGTTATAAAATCACAAAATTATAAAATGATAAAATAATAAAATAAAAAATAATGGTTGAAAATTTTTTTTACAAATGTTGGTAGCCTCACTTCTTAATATATATATATATATATATATATATATATATATATATATATATATATATATATATATATATGTGGAGTTTAAATTACCTACCTGACAGTTTGAATTACCTACTAGACACATCCTCGAGTGTCTTCGGTCTCTCTGTAAAGGGGTTTGTTAGGAAAATCTGGCATGAGGATATGTCACCTTACAAGTATACCCTGACCAACTTTTCTAAAATAATGCAGTATTCCAAGCCCAAATACGATACCTTCGGTATGGCTACATACTGGCTTATACAAAGAATGGTACACCTCCAAGTGATGTTGCCTCTAGTGTCATTACTAAGATGGATACTTCACTAGACCATGATAAATTCTTGTCTTGGAATCTGGTAATACCAAGAAACTACAAAAACGATATATTTTCACATAGTGAATGCACTGAATTGCTATGATACGATGAAACAGCTGTATTTTAATTATCATATATACAAGCACACATGTTTTTTCGATACTGTCCTCGAGTGTCTTCGGGATCTCTGTACAATCATTTGTCAGAACAACCTGACATGAGGTTACTTCACCCTACAAGTAAACCCGGACACAATATTCAAAATAACGTAGTATTCGAAGCACAAATAAGATCTCCTCGACATTGGCTCATACGACGAATGGTGCATCTTCTCCTAGTAATGTTACCTCAAGTAACAACACTTAGCTGGATACTCCACCAGACCAGATGAATTCTTGTCCTGGAATCCGGTAAGACCAAGAAACCACAAGAAAGAATACATAGATAACTGGTCAATTGGGGAGAATCAAAGTAATGTTCTTCGCGTCTTTACCGTTTGAGAGGTGAAAGAAATTTAATGAACACTCCGATAGCTATGTATCTCGGATAGAGATCAAGTGTGAGAAACTTCCAAGACTATATATATATATATATATATATATATATATATATATATATATATATATATATATATATATAGTCTTGGAAGTTTCTCAACCATTAAAACTATATTAAAAATAAAACAAAAAAAACTTTTAGTCCCAAGTCTTTCAGTGGAAGATCACTCATGTAAGTCAATTTATTTGTTATAGTTATTATATTAGTTTGTTTCTAACACTATTTTAAGGGATCATCAGTTGTTTACCATGAAAAACTGTTTCGGGAATTATATATATATATATATATATATATATATATATATATATATATATATATAATGCCTGATAAGGTCACTTAGACAGAAGCACAAACGTTGGTGTGTAGCTTGCTTGCAGTAAGTATATTTTGATACTACTACTATGCACTACTAATATATTAAGCATTGTTTGAGTAAATACTATAAACACATACACACAATATGTTCTTTAAATCATATATATACGGCAATGTATATATATATATATATATATATATATATATATATATATATATATATATACATATATATATATTAAAAGATTGTTGTCATCTCGGCGATAAGCATGTTCCGCTCGAACGTTGAACACTATCAGCTTCAAATGTACATTAACTTCAATTACTGTCTGTGGTGATTTCCCGCGGCCGTGTGGTGCTGAGCGTTTTTCTCGTGATTCTAGGCTGAATCTACGAACTACGTTCAGGCCCGCTACTCTTTCACTGATGAGAGTAGAAAGCCTGAAACGACATCTTCTGTAGGTATAAAAACACTTAATATTTATATATATATATATATATATATATATATATATATATATATATATATATATATATATATATATATATATATATATATATAAAAGTATAAAGGTATACTAAAAAAAGAATAAATGGGAAATACCAGCAGAGCGCTCAATTAAATTAAATTAAAATGTCAGAAACCGCCGGTCCATATATATATATATATATATATATATATATATATATATATATATATATATATGTGTGTGTGTGTGTGTGTGTGTGTGTGTCTGTGTGCGTGTGTGCGTGTGTGCGTTTGTGCGTTTGTGTGTGTTAGTAAAACATTATTCATTTATTTGAGTGAATTTTGAGGGAAGATCTTCATCGATTCAAACAATTACGCTGGATGGATAATGCACATGGTACCAAGATACTACGATTCGTAGTTTGAATAATATGATCGAGTGAAAATGTGAAAAATAAAATATTATATAGAAATAATACATAGAGAGACAAAAGCAAACCAATAAGTAAATGCTGAATGTTCTGCTTTTTATGAGCACTGATGATATTTACATCTTTAATAAATTAAGGCGTTTCGAACATTGTGTATACCAGGAAGAGATCTATGATTGAGGCCGAAAACAATGTACGCAAATAAAAAAATCTTTCTCATGAATATGTGAAAATCTGTTACATACATTTGTTGAGGTTTACATATAAAAATATTATATATATATATATTGTACATATATATTGAATTAAAAAGTAATAATTAAATGAATGTGTGTATTGAATAAAATTGAATAATTTTAAAACAGGTGCGGTGCTAAAGGATATGAAACATTTCTATTAGAGAATAATCACGTTAATGGATTGATGGAATTCGTGAGTTGGACGTAATTTTTCTCTCTCTCTCTATCTCTCTCTCTATCTCTTTCTCTCTCTCTCTCTCTCTCTCTCTCTCTCTCTCTCTCTCTCTCTCTCTCTCTCTATATATATATATATATATATATATATATATATATATATATGAGAGTTTTATATATTTTAGAATAAACTAGGATTCACCTTGCTTCCCAAATCGTTCATTCGTTATTATTTTTTATTAATTCTTTTACTTGTGTGTCAGCTCGACGGTTGAGTTTCAATCGAGGCACTAACTTTTTTAGCCACACTGAACAGCTATTATACAGCGAAACAGTCTGTGTGTGAATGACTATATGAAGCTCCCTTTCTTGGGTACAGCTTATTTGTAAGGATATCGCCAACTGCCATTAGCTTTAAAGCATAGGTAAAACTAATTCGAGCTCCCGGCACTTGACAATGTTTACATTGAGATATCACTTACCTTCAGTCAGTGTCGTATGATAGCGCAGGGGTAAAGGCGCCGACTGTCAGCTCGACGGGGTTGAGTTTCAATCCCGGCTTGAGGCACTAACTGGTCTAGCCGCAGCGAAAGTGTCTGTATGTAGATGACTACACACACCCACACACACACACACACACACACACACACACACATATATATATATATATATATATATATATATATATATATATATAATGTGTCAAGTTATATTGAAAAAAATCAATAAAGTGCAGAATGAGTGAGATCTAATACAAATAATTTATTTGAAAACTATATGTTACATATTTAAGAATCGTACCGCGGTTTCATCCAGATGGGTTGTCTTTTTTATTTAAAAAAAGTCTATACCCAAAGAGAATCGTCAGCGTACTGAAATAAGATAATAAGCCCAATGAGACATGACGTTTCAAAACCGGTGCATTACTGAAGTGTCTCTTTGGAAAAAGTATGTAGGTTGGGAATCGTTGAGTTTTATTTTATTTATTATTTATAGTTTTGTGTTTTTAAAATAATTAAAAAGTTTTTTTAAAAGGTAATTCATCTGGATGAAACCGCAATTAATATATATATATATATATATATATATATATATATATATATATATATATATATATATATATATATATATATGGAGAGCCATGAATTTTATAACTGTTCTGTTTTAAATCTTCGAAAGAGTTACATGGTGAACAGCTGATGATCCGCGTTTTAATATTTCATGCTGAAGTTAAGGTCCCCTGTATTTGTTTCATTGTTAGATACTTGAATCCCCTTTTTTATTTTTGAATTTTCCAACGGTGAGTCGGTTTATGCAAGCGCTAAGTCTGCGATATTTTCGATTTAGTTAGTTCATCCCCGGGGGTGAAATGCGGTAGCCTCTCTGTAGCTTAATTGCCATAAATATATTTTCATAGCCTACTATATATATATATAGAAAGAGGAGGGGGAGAAAAAAGGACTAAAAGTATATATATATATATATATATATATATATATATATATATATATATATATCATTTAACATTTTTTTTTTTTTAATATTTTGATATGTTGATATTTTTTATATTTTTAATATAAAACTAAAACTAAAAATTCATTAATCACGTAAATAATAGTGTAATGGATTCGTCTACACACTTTAAAATGCAGCAACATTTGTGTAAGTAACGGATAAATTTTATTAGGCAGACGAACAACACAGATAAGGAGGACTTTTTTCTTTATTTTTCTTTTTTTTTAATAACTAATATAAGTTAGCAAAACATTTATACGGAACAAAACCTAGATTTAGTATACGTTTGTGTTTTTAACGTACATTAGGCCATCATCTCTGTAGAGGCCGATTGAATCGACTTCAAGATCTTTTGTTAGGTTGTATAGTAAGTACAGGCCAACCAAGTCTGTTACTTCGGCAGAGTCAAGAGAGCCCATAGATACATCGAATGAAGAGAAATGGTCTTTCTTTGTCCATTGTTCTTTGTTTTTTTATTAGTACTGTGGTTCGACAAAATAAAAACCAAAAAAGAAACTCCCATAATAAAGTGGAAAATCTTGAAAAAATCCAGCACCTGCAAATCAATAAACTCTCCATGTAGATTATGCTTAAATGAAAAACTGGAAATTATCCGCTTTAAGGACAAAAACAAACTCTTAAATAGAAAACAAGAGACATCTATCAACTGTAAATATAGTAGACTCTACCTCCTTAGCAACCCACATACCCCACCTTAACCCCACACCAACCCTACTTAACTTCAAAATAAAATTAACAGTTTTTTGTTTTTTACAAAAAATGAATGATAACATTAAACCCCCACTATACACTACCCCAAAACACACTATAACCCCCTACCCACCCACCCAAATTTACAACCCAATCCCACCCCAACAAGTCATGATGAATCTATAAATATATAACCACCCCTCTAAACTACCAATAATATCAAATCTCTACGTACTACCTATAATGCACAGCCTCAATAACCTCTCAGCCATACTACCAATTCTAACATAAACCCATAACTGGGACAGCTATCAACACTGATATCACTTAGAGTAATCTAATCTCAATTACTTAACCCCTCGATCACTACCTTGAACACTTAATTATTAACTGGTACTTAGTCCTTGTCATTGGTAGTGGAATTAAAAAAGCCTACCATCACTTGTCGACTTATTTCGCCCAATGACTTCACAAGTAGCAAGATGGTAATGATGGTGATATTTATCAGTATTACTATTATTATTATTATTATTATTATTATTATTATTATTATTATTATTATTATTATTATTATTATTATTATTATTATTATTATTATTATTATTGTTATTATTTTTAATACTATTATTATTATTATTATTATTATTATTATTATTATTATTATTATTATTATTATTATTATTATTGTTATTATCATTAATATTCTTACAAACTTGTTATTTCTATTTCTATTTTTATTATAATTTTATTTATATTTATCTTTATTTTTATTTTTATTTTTATTTTTATTAAGGCTTTTATATAACGCTGTTATCACTGCGACTATCGTAGGTATGATTGGCAGGCGTTACCATTGTCATAATCGGTTTTGTTAATGATAAGACTGGTAACACCAGAAAACTTCTCTTATAAAATGATTCCACTAGTATTGATCTCGGTATAATATAATCACAATTTAAAAAAATATAATCACAACAAAATTCACTACAAATAATAAACAAAACATTAAAATAAAATAAATAAAATGCAAAAGTAGCAATTAATACCCTAAATTAAAATTATCAAACATTTTTATCCACATGATAATTACTTATTAGAATTAAAATAAAATAAGAATGACGGTTGTAATCATAATTTTATTCTCATTTTAAATTTAACTCACTCTGGCCGTCGCCCCATCTCCCTCCTCCCACCCCGGCCGAGATTGAGATCGTCACAGCACTGACACGTGAAAAACCTCCCACGTAATAATTTGAAACACGACTTGTTGGGGTCCTCCCCCCTCCCCTCTCATGTCCCATGTCGCCGTTATAGACAAAGCCCCAACTCTATCCCCCCCCTCCAATGTATTTTCAATTTTCAATCTCCCGTTAAAGTGAAGTTAAAATTTTATGCCATTTGTATTCCTTTCGCCAGCCCGATGAGTTGGTCGCTATTCGCACCAATGAAACAAAACTTGTTTTGTCGCAACAAATGGAATAAAATCAAAAATATATATATATATATATATATATATATATATATATATATATATATATATATATATATATATACCTGCTTTCCAAAATGATTCACTGTATTATAATTTTGCTTTATTTATACAATAAATTGATTGAACAATTGAACATTTATTTTTTTCCCTCCTTTTATCGAATTTCCGAGAAGCATTAATGCCTGGTCGCCATTGTTATTTCCTTGACATTCTTTGATTACATTCCATAGAAACGGTAGCGTTGGAGAAGCTGTTAACCCTATATCTACCCCCTTTCTTGCTCTCTCCCCCTCTCTCTCTCCCCCTCTCTCTCCCCCTCTCTCTCCCCTCCTCTCTCTCACTCTTATTATTGTTTAGTAGGTTTTTACAAATTAAGTACTACTCCGAGGGCTACAATTTTATTCCTTAAATTATTTCTTTATATCCGAGGGCTCTTTTAAGGATTGACTTTGTCTTTTTTAGAGGAGCTATGTGGACTTTGCAACAGTTTGATTCACAAGGATTGTTTTTCGGTATTTTTTAGATTAAACCATTTGTATTTCTTTTGGTTCTTAGTATTTTTTTGTAAGTGTTTCGCGCTTGCCTTACTTCAACCACCTGGACAATAATGACAGCAATCATTTCACGTTTATTCCATATTACAATATTTAATTTTATATTTGCCTGTATGACTTTGTCATAGACACTGTCATCTTTTTGTTTGATGCTACCGGAGAAGCATGATGCCCTAAATGTACTGCGACCTGTCACGTTGTATCTCTCTCTCCGCAGATCTTCCAGTGGAGGTATCGACACACTTTGTTGTGCCTAAGAGATCTTGCATTCAACTATTGAATGGCTCGAACTTTCAACGGATCGAATGACGAAATCTGCACTTGTCAGTTTTTGTAGCCGCGCAATTTTCATAAATCCCTTTGTGAGATACCTGATTGTTACCCCTAACTCTAACCCTAACCCTAACACTAACCTGATTGTTACCCCTAACTCTAACCTGATTGTTACCCCTAACTCTAACCTGATTGTTACCCCTAACTCTAACCTGATTGTTACCCTCATGTCTCAGTGGCAATGTGTCTTGTTTAGGGGAATAAAAGTTTTTAAAAATCTTTTATTAAATAATCTTATTACAGCTTTTGTTTTTCTATCATTTTACTCAAAAGTTTCATCACTTTTTTGACATTAATAAAGATATTAACAATACAACATTTATCTTCGTACGTACGTTATCAAATGTCACCCCTTTTTTCAATGATAGATCGCTCGATCGCCGAAGATGCAATGAGGCGACTTTTTTTGTTTCTAAATTTCATCTGATGACGTTTCGAAAACAAACGTGACACTCGAACTAAAATACACTTCTGTGCATTCGGGAAAAGATCAAACTGTTGTATCTGTTCTGTCTGAAGATGGCACAACAATATCTTTAGGTTTGCCTTCTCGCCAGACGTGGAAATATGTCGCTAACTCCTTCGAAGATCTTGATATGGACCAACCGAAAAAGATATATTCTGAAACGACATTAACGAGACTACTTAGATAAGGATGTTTCAGATTTAACAACGATGGCAAAATAATATTCTGGGGTCGACATTCGCGCCAGACATCTATAAAATGGAAACATTTTTAAGCACGGCAGCAACATACAAGAGAATACAACTGTGGAATTTCCGCGGGTCACATTAATCTTTAAAATTATTCATTACGACATTCCGTGTTCGTACGTCCGTTATCACCTTTCACACCTTAAAAAAAATTAGATTATCCGATCATGGTGATTAGTGATTAATCTGATTCAGCCGAGGTAAACAATTGCGAGTTTATCCATTTTAAAATGAATCTTTCCAAAATCAAATTTTATGCACTGTCGACTAAAACAGGACAATTTTAAATTAATGCATTTCAAAAAGTGACATCTGTTTTATTGATTATTCTTTAAATCAATTATCTGTCAATTTTACGATAAGACAATTCTTTTAAGTGTTTGAAACGAATTAAATTGCTACAATTATTTATTTCAAGAATTTGTAGACAATAATGAGAATTTTTAACAGAAGAAGCCCACAGGTAGACCGCCTATTGACACACACAGGTAGACCGCCTACTGACACACACAGGTAGACCGCCTATTGACAAACACAGGTAGACCGCCTATTGACACACACAGGTAGACCGCCTATATACACCCACAGGTAGACCGCCTATATACACCCACAGGTAGACCGCCTATATACACACACAGGTAGACCGCCTATTGACACACACAGGTAGACAGCATACAGATGCAGTACCAAAAACTCTCCATCATCTTATATCATTTCTTTTCTCGACATTTACGTATGCCCCTTTATTCGCTGGCGATCCAATCCCTGTGGTCTGACCCCCCGCCCACCATAACCTAGGGCCAGTTGCACGCCTTAAGCATCTTTGCCAAGTGCAGTGAGCCGATAAGAAAATGACCAGATCACAATGACCGCTGACCAAATAACAGCGACCAGCAGATTAGAGTCCCCCTCCCTCTAAAGAACTGGGGAAGGTGGAACAGAATAGAGGATATAGGATTAGGGGTCACTTGTAATAACGAAAGTGGTCACTTCCCATAGCAGACGTAGTGAAATTGCTGCACAAATCTCATCAGCTATCACAAACCACAAACATACACCCAGATATACATTATGACACACACACGGGAAGAGGTATTAGATATATATATATATATATATATATATATATATATATATATATATATATATATATATATATAAATTGATTAAGTTCAAATATAAACAAAATGAACACAACCAATATAGAATTTCTATATTAAAATAAACAGTTTGAGTATCCGACAATTGTTTCGGAAACTCATCGGCTCCTCTTCAAGGATATACTCTGAAAATAGTGTATCCCTGAAGAGGGCCGAAGAGGTTCTGAAACAATTGTCGGATACTCAAAATCTATGTTTATATCAATATATATATATATATATATATATATATATATATATATATATATATATATATAGTCTAAAGAAGCTTTAAGTCATTTTAACAAAAAAAAGAAAAAAAGAAAGGTAAAATGCAGTTTAAATTCCCAGAGAAACTAACTAAATCCAAGATATTGCAGACTCAACATTCGTGTGAAAATTCATAGATAGATAAAAAAAATAAAAAAATATAAGTAAATAAAATAAAAATAAAATAAAATAAAAAGGGGGGGGGTTAAGTATCTAACAGTGAAACAAAAACAGGAGACCTTAAGCGTCTAATATTAACACGGGGACATCAGCTGTTTACCATGTAACTGTTACGGAGATTTAAAAACAGGACAGTTATAATATTCATGGCTCTCCAATGGTACTGATTATACGACCATTTCCCCAATAATCAAGTGTCGAAATAATTCAGCTTAAAATGTCACTAATATATACAAAAATAAATAATAATAATAATAATAATAATAATAAAATAATAATAATATTAAGACTACCGTATGATATGTTAATTTGCATATTAAATAACATTAATTATAACAATAAAAAATCTTTTTTTTTAAATAAATAAAAATAAAAATAATAATAATAATAATAATACTATCTAAACACTAAACCCAAGAACCATTCTGCAATATGGTAGCTAGCAATAAAATTATATAGGAATTAAAATTATATATATATATATATATATATATATATATATATATATATATATATATATATATATATATTTATTATTAATAGTCAAACCTTTAAGATTAAAGCTCAATGGATGTTAATTTTTTAATAACAGAGCATATATAAATAAAAAGAGAGTGCTAGCTTCCTCAGGCGAGGTCTGGTTAGTGCTCTCCCTCCTCGATCCTCCCCTTCTCCTTGACCCGTTACTACTATTGTGTGTGGTATCAGCCGAGGCTGGTTCCATCACTTTTTTTGTTGTGTATGCATTTAGAAGTAAGGCGGTTATCTGTCTTGTGAAGGCGGCCCATCCTAAGCCAATTAGATGTTGGATGGTACGAAATGTGTAATTCCTTTCTTTGAGCGAAAACGTCAGATCTTCTATTAGAGTTAAAACTACATAGCAGGATTTAACGCCCGGAACAGGAAGTTGGAAGTGAAACGTGGCTAAGTAGAGAGAAGAATCTTCCTGTTTGGCCGATGAACAGAGACCATTCGGTTGCGTTTTTCGGAGCTCTGTCTTCGTTTGATACCGCCCTCCTCCGAGGGGAGCGGGTGATTAGAAAATTACATAATGTGTGAATTTGCAGTGCTGCAAAGGAATACAGCGACAAAGAACAGGAGCCATTGAGATACAATGTTGTTTTTTTAAAAAAAACATATTTCACCCCAAACAAGGCAGGCCGCCACTGTAGTCGTAAAGGGTTACTGAGAATTTGAGTGTGGGTTTTGGGTGTCACCCCAAGTTAGGAACAGTGTAGCGAGATGTCTGTTTATATTAGTTTTAAACCTCTGCATGTCTGTACTGTCGGGGGAACAGGGGGCAGGTAGGGAGTTTCAAAGACCAGCAGCACAAGTAAAGAAGCTATTGGAGTAGAAGCCTCTCCGGCATCTACAGTGAATGGATGAGATTTAGCTGATTGTCGAGTTGGTCTAGTGAATTTACGTCAAGGGGTCACCAGAGTAGCCAGTTCATCAGATATGGGCTAGGGTTTATGTTAGGAGTACGGTTAGTTGCCTTGGAATGTTACTTTATATTCACTTCGATTATGACGACGACTTCATAATAAGGGAAAAGAAAAGACAAGAACAGAGAGACTTCACTACCTACTGAGCCAACTACTTACAACGTGTCAACAAGAGACTCAGGTGTTTTCTGAACTACTTACAATGTGTCGAGGAAGACTCAGCTGTTTTCTCAACTACTTACAACGTGTTAGCGAGAGACTCAGCTGTTTTTCAACTACTTACAACGTGTCAACAATAGATTCAGCCGTTTTCAAAACTACTTACAAAGTGTCAACGAAAGGCTCAGCTGTTTTCTCGACTACTTACAATGTGTTAGCGAGAGACTCAGCTGTTTTTCAACTGCTTACAACGTGTGAAAATAGACTCAACTGTTTTCTTAACTACTCACATGTCAACTTGATTCACAGGTCTTTTCTCACAAATTACAACGTGTCAACGAGAGACGCAGCTGTTTTTCAACTGCTTAAAATGTGTAAACGAGATTCACAGCTGTTTTCTGAACTACTTACAACGTGTCAACAATATACTCAGCTGTTATCAAAACTACTTACAAAGTGTCAACGAAAGACCCAGCTGTTTTGTCAACTACTTACAATGTGTTAGCGAGAGACTCAGCTGTTTTTCAACTGCTTACAACGTGTCAATAATTGACTCAGCTGTTTTTCAACTCACAACATGTCAACTTGATTCACAGGTCTTTTCTCACAAATTACAACGTGTCAACGAGATTCACAGATTTTTCTGAAGGAAATACGAAGTAGAATCTTTAACAGATTGATTAAATGTAAATGTAGAAAACTGCTGAACACGAGATGCTTAGTCTGATCTGTTTACTTTTCAACTGTCATGACAGACGACTTTTTTTTCCAACTCTTTCTTTTGATCCAAACAATTCTGTTTTGTTAGGTTACCCTACCAGTTTTCCCCAAAGTGTATGTGTGTTTATAGCGGTCTTTCTTGTCTCAGCCGTGTCAAAACTCCCTTTCTTTCCGTCCGTTTCTCTCTCTCTTTCTATTTTTGACTATCTAAGTATTTCTTCCCTTCTTATATAAATTTCGCTTCAATGTTTTGTTTTCCAGCGAATTATTTTTGTAAATTCTGACACAAACAATGTACTTTTGAATTTTCTCTCACCTAATTCTTGGGGTTCGAATGGCAAATCCCTTAAACATCCAATCTCTATTTTGGGTTAAATTTCTTCATTCTACAATTATGTGTGGCAGAATTCTATTTTTAAATGCGTAATTTTTAAATTTCGCATCATTGTTGTTTTGTTTTCCATCGAATTATTTTTGTAAATTCTGACACAACAATGCACTTTTCAATTTTTTCTCATCTAATTCTTTGGTTTCGAATGGCAACTCCCTTAAACATCCAATCTCTATTTTGGGGTAAATTCCTTAAATTAATTGATGATCAGATTCGGTAATTCTAAAATTATCAGAATTGTCAGAATTTTATTTTTAAATTTCTATTTTCATCGTCACTATTGAATTTGAAACCAGTTATCTTCATTTTTATTGTTAGTCCAACGTTACAATATGACCCCGAGTGAAAGAATAGGACCACACCTCTACTTTATGTTTTTGACCAGTGGTTCACAAAAAAATTCCGTTCAAACGTCAGTTTCAGAATTATATAAAATTTTTATAGTGAACTGAACAGCGAACCCCTCTCTAAAATTGCAGTAGTCTGTCAATTTTTAAAATGTTTTGTCTATTCCCATTATCACTATTGAAATTGGAACAGTTGTCCTCATTGTTCTTGTTTGCCCCACTTTACAACGTATCATTTTCTTTATCGTAGTTCACCAAAATAAGGCAGGACGCTACTGTAGAATTAGGGTGAGAATTTTGGGGCTCATCCTAAATTGGGAGCTGTACAGTCTGTTCAGTCGGGGAAACAGGGAGCAACGAGGGAGTTACAGAGCCGGCAACACGAGTGAAGAAGCTATTGGAGTAGAAGGCTCTCCGGTATCTGGGTACCTACAGAGTAAATGTGTCGGACTTAGCTGATTGTCGGGTTGGTCTAGTGTATTCACGTCGAGGGGTCACCAGAGCAGCAAGTTCATCGGAGCATACCCCATTAAAGTACTTGTAAAACAAGCACAAAGATGCAGCATTGCTGTGATGGGACAGGTGGCTGGAGCTTGGTAGATAGTGAGGGACCTATTAAGTTACCGAGTGTCTAAGAGGGAGAGACTAGTGGATGATGGACCATCCCAGATGTCGCATGCATGGGCGGATTGTGGCTTTGTAGGGATACAGGATACTGTCAGGTGTGAGAAGTTTTCTAGCACGGTAGATGGAGCCCACCTTCTTTGTAGCAGCCTTGGCAATGTCTTCAATGTATTTGTTCTAATTCATGTTGCCTATATATAAAATTTCTAATTCTTATTGCATTGTTGTTTCTTTGTAAACAGTTCTCGGAAAGCAGAAAGAAATTACTTACCTTACCAGGGATTATGTCAAAAGCATGCATCATTGGGTGAGGGGCTTGTGTATCAGAATTATTTTCATAATTTCATTCTTATTTCTTCTTTGCTTCCATTTCCTTTAACTTTCTCCTGTTTCCGCGTTAGCCAGTGATCTCTTATTCCCGCCACTTTCCTTCCCGCCAAATATAAAATCAGAGCCCGCACATATGTCTCAGAGAAGCCATAAAAGAGTCTCATGCCGAATTAACGAGGTCTCCCACTAGACAAGATTTACCGGCCGGTATTAACCAGAATCCGAAAAAGCGAAGAGTCGTTCTATCTTGACGCCAGAATGGCGACATATTGAACAATAAACATCTCTCTCTCTCTCTATCTCGCTTTCTCTATCATTCTCCATCTTTCTACCCGTTTCTATCGACATATCTATCTATCTATCTATCTATCTATCTATCTATCTATCTATCTATCTATCTATCTATCTATCTATCTATCTATCTAATTCTGTCCGTATTCATAAATCGACCCGCGTGTATATATTTATATATATATATATATATATATATATATATATATATATATATATATATATATATATATATATATATATATATATATAGAGAGAGAGAGAGAGAGAGAGAGAGAGAGAGAGATTAATATATTATATATAGATGATATATATATTATATATATACATATATATAATATATATATATATATATATATATATATATATATATATATATAGCATTGAAGAGACAATATTTATTATTCATAATGAATTTAAGAAATTAAAAAGATGAAAGGACAGCTGACCGGTTTCGTACCTCGCTCAACAGAGCCAAATATCGAAGTAATGTATAAAAAATATAAAAAGATGCTATGAGAATTATAGCGAGGGAAAAGGGTAAAAAAAAAAAAAAAAAGTTCAGTCAAATAGAAACAACATTAAGCCCGAGGAGATTTTCTCTTTGTTTGCAAAGAGAAGGTCTCAAGGACTTAATATAAATTGTTTCTAAGATCTTGAGATGATAAGGGGAGTGCGACTTACTAAGAATGGAGAATAAGTCGACACTGAATTTAGAGGCACAGGTGCGATTATTTATGAGATGTTGACCTATCGACGAGCCATAAGTATTATTCAAATCATCAGTTGGTAAATAATTTCCATTGCGAATTTTTGTGGGCACGTGTTGTTTGACCCGGATGTCCAATCTCTGTGACGTCATCCCGACGTAGTGCATACAGCAACTACATTTAAATAAATAAATAATGGAATTATTATGATGTGGGGGAAGGACATCTTTTCGAATAGAAGTTAAGATTGGACGAGAGGAAAAAACAACACGCGTATTCGCAGCAAAATAACATTGTTGTACAGACAAAGAGATTTGTTTGGCGAATCTATCACTAATATTACCAAGCCAAGGTAGGCGAAGGTAAATAGGGCATCTGTCTACAGAAGCTGGTTTGCTTTTGTAAAAATGTAATATTTTTGTTTTAATCGTAGATTGTACAATGTCTAAAGGGTAGCCATTGTTACAGAGGGTCTTAGTAATAAATTTAATTTCTTCATCCAGCTCGGTCTTCGAACAAATCTTTAAGGCCCTATGGGTAAGGGTCTTAATAAGATTAAATTTTTGTTTTGTGGGACAAAATGAGTCCCAACGAGTATAAAGACCAGTGAAGGTAGGTTTCCGATATACTGATGTTAAGAAACCACAGGAAGCTTTATTAACTAATACATCAAGGAATGGCAGTGAAGAATTAGTTTCCTTATCAATAGTGAATTTAAGAGCTGGATGAATATTGTTAAGGGACGTAAAAAAACGTCCACTTCCGTTTCATTGTTGAACAGACAAAAGGTGTCGTCAACATAACGAAAGTAGATATCTGGTCTATTTGGACCAGATAGGAGACCTTCTTCATGGAAACCAACAAAAATATTGGCCAATGCTGGTCCTAAGGGAGAGCCCATAGATACACCATCAATTTGTCTGTACATAATGTCGTCAAAACTGAATTCAACCGACATCGTAGCAAATTTCATCAACTCCACGAAAACATTTTCAGGAATAGGAGGAATGGGCAGTTGACCACGATATAAGGCATCAGCACATATATTAATCGTTTCAAGAAGGGGAACACAGGTAAACAGGCTAGATATGTCAAAAGAACACATAAATTTATCAGTATCTGAATAATTTTGCATAAAGTTGGAAAATGAAAAAGAATCTTTAATGCAAAATGAACTATAGTGTTTCAACACTGGTTCCAAAATAGTGGCAAGCCATTTGGCTACCTTGTGTTGGGAAGACCCTATCATCGATAATATTGGTCTTAATGGTACCCCAGTTTTGTGGGTTTTTGGTAAACAATACAAACGGGTCGAATAGAACCCGTGGGTCTAATTATTTTAGAAATATTAGTGGGAAGAGCTCCACTCTTTACCCACTTAACTAAACGTTTTTGGAATTTAGTCTCGATAGATACAGTGAAGTCATGTGTATCTACCGGACCTAACTGAATAAATTTAGAGGTGTCCTCAAGAATAGTCGCCATTTTATTGACATAATCAGAATGATTAAGTATAACGACCCCTGAACCTTTATCAGGTTTTGTGATGACCAAAAATTTATTATATTCTGATTATGTCAATAAAATGGCGACTATTCTTGAGGACACCTCTAAATTTATTCAGTTAGGTCCGGTAGATACACATGACTTCACTGTATCTATCGAGACTAAATTCCAAAAACGTTTAGTTAAGTGGGTAAAGAGTGGAGCTCTTCCCACTAATATTTCTAAAATAATTAGACCCACGGGTTCTATTCGACCCGTTTGTATTGTTTACCAAAAACCCACAAAACTGGGGTACCATTAAGACCAATATTATCGATGATAGGGTCTTCCCAACACAAGGTAGCCAAATGGCTTGCCACTATTTTGGAACCAGTGTTGAAACACTATAGTTCATTTTGCATTAAAGATTCTTTTTCATTTTCCAACTTTATGCAAAATTATTCAGATACTGATAAATTTATGTGTTCTTTTGACATATCTAGCCTGTTTACCTGTGTTCCCCTTCTTGAAACGATTAATATATGTGCTGATGCCTTATATCGTGGTCAACTGCCCATTCCTCCTATTCCTGAAAATGTTTTCGTGGAGTTGATGAAATTTGCTACGATGTCGGTTGAATTCAGTTTTGACGACATTATGTACAGACAAATTGATGGTGTATCTATGGGCTCTCCCTTAGGACCAGCATTGGCCAATATTTTTGTTGGTTTCCATGAAGAAGGTCTCCTATCTGGTCCAAATAGACCAGATATCTACTTTCGTTATGTTGACGACACCTTTTGTCTGTTCAACAATGAAACGGAAGTGGACGTTTTTTTACGTCCCTTAACAATATTCATCCAGCTCTTAAATTCACTATTGATAAGGAAACTAATTCTTCACTGCCATTCCTTGATGTATTAGTTAATAAAGCTTCCTGTGGTTTCTTAACATCAGTATATCGGAAACCTACCTTCACTGGTCTTTATACTCGTTGGGACTCATTTTGTCCCACAAAACAAAAATTTAATCTTATTAAGACCCTTACCCATAGGGCCTTAAAGATTTGTTCGAAGACCGAGCTGGATGAAGAAATTAAATTTATTACTAAGACCCTCTGTAACAATGGCTACCCTTTAGACATTGTACAATCTACGATTAAAACAAAAATATTACATTTTTACAAAAGCAAACCAGCTTCTGTAGACAGATGCCCTATTTACCTTCGCCTACCTTGGCTTGGTAATATTAGTGATAGATTCGCCAAACAAATCTCTTTGTCTGTACAACAATGTTATTTTGCTGCGAATACGCGTGTTGTTTTTTCCTCTCGTCCAATCTTAACTTCTATTCGAAAAGATGTCCTTCCCCCACATCATAATAATTCCATTATTTATTTATTTAAATGTAGTTGCTGTATGCACTACGTCGGGATGACGTCACAGAGATTGGACATCCGGGTCAAACAACACGTGCCCACAAAAATTCGCAATGGAAATTATTTACCAACTGATGATTTGAATAATACTTATGGCTCGTCGATAGGTCAACATCTCATAAATAATCGCACCTGTGCCTCTAAATTCAGTGTCGACTTATTCTCCATTCTTAGTAAGTCGCACTCCCCTTATCATCTCAAGATCTTAGAAACAATTTATATTAAGTCCTTGAGACCTTCTCTTTGCAAACAAAGAGAAAATCTCCTCGGGCTTAATGTTGTTTCTATTTGACTGAACTTTTTTTTTTTTTTTTTTGATTTTTTAATATTTTTTTTTTTTTTACCCCTTTCCCTCGCTATAATTCTCATAGCATCTTTTTATATTTTTTATACATTACCTCGATATTTGGCTCCGTTGAGCGAGGTACGAAACCGGTCAGCTGTCCTTTCATCTTTTTAATTTCTTAAATTCATTATGAATAATAAATATTGTCTCTTCAATGCTATTTTAAAGTTTTGTACGACAAAGAAAATATTTAAATATATATATATATATATATGTATTGTTACACACGATTTTTGTCTTCTGCAGAGTCGCACCTATAGAAAATCTAAGATATATACACTGTATTTGATTGTCCATGTGTAGAAGAAACGGTTATCTCAAGTGTTCATGCTACCAGATCATGCTGTCTGACAATACGGGATTCTCGACCTAAAACGTATAAAAAGATTTATGCTATTGTGTTTTGTCTTTTCCTTTGCAAAACTCAATCATGTTCTGCAAAGCACAAAACAACGACAATTGTCCTCTACAAAACAACCAAACCAAACAACATGAATATTTGAAAACGAAAAGAACTTAAAGCTTAAACACTATTACTAACATGACCGGATTTCGCATTAAATAACACGAAAAGGATTTATATGTCGTAAAACAAAACAACCAATCCGCCAAGTATATGGATTTTTTAATGAAATGAATAAATACTAGGCTACTGGACTCTAGTTTCTATTGTTTTTTAAGTACATATTAAATATAGATAAAAATATTATCCCTGGATACCTGTTACTATGTCATTGCAGTTTATAAGGGTGGCTGACTAAGACAGGATTCGAACCCTTGAGCACACAGAGTATTCAAGTCCCTTAACCATTACACCACGATTGTATATCCATAAAACAGACGTACCAGAGTGGATGACCAAAGGAAGGACAACGCTCATACAAAAAGACGCCAAGAAGGGAACGACCCCAAGCAATTACAGACCAATAACCTGTTTACCGACAATGTGGAAAATCCTAACGGCACAACTTAGAGAGCAAATTTACCATTCCCTGAACAGTCGTGGACTACTTCTTGAGGAACAAAAAGGATGCCAGAAAGGGAAAAGAGGGACGCATGATCTATTATACATAGATCAAAAGATCCTGAAAGAAGTTAAAAGCAAGAAAAAGAACATATCTATGGCATGGATTGACTACAAGAAAGCGTACGACATAATCCCTCAAGCATGGATAATTGAATGTTTAAAAATGTACAAGATACCCAACAGGATTATTAATCTCATCAAGAAAGCAATGGAAACATGGAGATTAGAACTGACAGCTGGAGGACAATACTTGACGTAGATAAAAATACAGAGAGGCATTTTCCAAGGAGACTCCCTATCACCACTACTGTTTATCATAGCCATAGTGCCACTCAACTAAATACTCAGGAAATGTGATGCCGGATACAAGTTCACAGGTAGAGAACAACGAATAAACCATATCATGTACATGGACGACCTGAAGCTATTTGCAAAAAGCAAAAAGGAACTGGAAAAGCTTATAAATACGACCAGAATCTTCAGTCAGGACATTCAAATGGAATTCGGAATGGAAAAGTGTGCACTGCTAGAGATTAAAAAAGGAAAGTTGGTGACGACTGAGGCATGGAACTGCCCAACCAAGAACAGATGAGGGCGCTGAATGAACAAGAGAGCTATAAATATTTGGGAGTTTTGGAAGCAGACAATCAAATCAACAGAAATGAAAGAGAAGATTGGAAAAGAATACCTGAGAAGAACAAGAAAGCTCTTAGAAACAAAATTATATAGCAGAAACCTAATCAAAGGAATAAATACCTGGACAGTATCACTAATAAGATATTCTGGACCATTCATAAACTGGACTAAAGAAGAACTCAGGCACCTTGATCAGAGGACTAGAAAATTAATGACCATGCACAATGCACTACATCCAAAAGACGAAACAGACAAACTCTACGTGAAGAGAAACGAAGGGGGAAGAGGACTGGTAAGTATAGAAGACTGTGTGGACGACACTAAAAAAGAGCTGGAGAAATACATAGACCAGAACACAGAAAGGCTGATCACCGCAGCAAGAGATACCGTCCCAACGAACAACGCACGAAGCATCGAAACTGGACACAAACAGACAAGAAAAGAAAAATGGGAAGAAAAACAACTACATGGACGCTTCATAAGACTCACAAGAGAAGAAACCAACGCAAATAGCTGAACATGGCTAAGAAAAGGAAACTTGAACAGAGAAACGGAATCTTTACTGATGGCTGCACAGAACAATGCGATTAGGACAAACTACATTAAAGCTAAAATAGATAAAACCCAGGAAAACAATAAATGCAGACTGTGTGGACAAAGAGACGAAACAGTAAATCATATAATAAGTGAATGTAGCAAACTTGCTCAAAAAGAATACAAGAACAGGCATGATTGTGTTGGGAAAGTAATACAAAGGGAACTGTGCAAACGATTGAATTTCGAATATGCAGACAAATAGTACAAGCATAAACCAGAAACAGTATTGGAAAATGAAAAACACAAAATCCTCTGGGATATGGATATACAAACAGATAAACTCATACAAGCAAGGAGAGGTGATGTTATTATAATAGACAAAAAGGAAAAATCTTGTAAAATCGTAGACTTCGCCGTTCCAGCAGACCACAGAGTGAGGATCAAAGAGACGGAAAAAGAAATTAAATACATGGAACTAGCCAGAGAACTGAAAGGAATATGGAGCATGGGAAAGTTAGTATAATACCAATAATCGTAGGAGCACTAGGAACAATCCCCAAAAACCTGGAGAAATTGGAATCAAAGGGACTATCGAAACCATACAAAGGGCAGCAATGATCAAAACAGCTGCAATCTTAAGGAAAATCCTTGCATGCGGAAACTAACACACATAAGCTACAAAGGCTAACCAGTCACAAGGAATTTACAACGGAGAAAACAAAACCACACGAAGAACACCACAACAAGAACCAAGGAACAGAAACTGCAAGAAACAGCTCTTCATAATCCCCCCCCCTCCCAATAAATTACACCGGCCTCAGCTATCACTACACAAAAATGAACCAAAGAAACAGAAATTACAAGAAACACTATAAGCTCCTTCCTCTGCACCCCCCAAAAAAAATAAAAAGAATTAAAAATTATTTTTTTAATTTTTAAATAAGGAAAGAAAAAAGGAAAAAAAAAGAATTGAAAGGAAAGGAAAAAATTAAAAAATTAAAAAAAAATTAAACTTAACAAAAAAAAAAAATTAATTTAAAGAAATATTATTTTATTTATTTATTTATTTCTTTAACTGGTGCCGCCCTAGGCTGACACCAGACAACATATTTGTAGAGGGTCGAGGAGGATGAGAAGACCGAGGAGGGACAGCACAAACCAGACCTCCACTGGAAAAGTGCAGAGAATGCTGAGACCTTGGGGAGGCTTGTTGCCACCCAAATCCCAGAGAAGACCAATTGTCCTTACCAGCGAGACATCAATGGTAAGGGGCTGTTGCGATATCGCATCGTTATCGAAAAGAGGTGAAGAATACTGGAAGTCTGGGGAGACTTGTTGTCACTCAGACTCCAGGAAATACCACTGGTTATCGTTGGTGAGCAATCACTGACGATGATCTGTGTGAGAACTCCTTGTGAGTAAAAACCCCCCAAAAAAACACCACCACCACCACCACCACACTCATTTCTACCTTTTTCAGATACTCTCTTTATTTATCTTGACAATAGTTACAGTGACATTTAAAATTATAAGATGTGGCACAAGGCCAATTACTTCAGATCCTCCCGCTTCTCCCCTTTTTTTATCCCTTTTTATTAGCAGATTCCCCCTCTCAGTTAACTCCGTTTAACCAATCAAAAAAAAATATATATAATTGCTGGCTCACTATTTGTCGTCAAGGTGAATCCACGTATTATTGTGCAGCAACCAGTGGATTTGTTACTTCGAGGTCGTGAGTTCAATCCTAACTAGAAAACTATGAAGCCAAAACTTATTTCTTTTTCCATCTGCAAGCCAGGCAAAGGCGGACCCTTTTCTGCGGGGATAAAGTAAGTTGGGGCCACCCCCACCGCTCGATTCTGGCTCAAGTTCATCACTTCCGCCACATATATTTATATATATATATAATTATCTACAGCCCACCATTCTCTCTTTCTCTTTCTTCTTTCTTTCTCTCTCTCTATCTTCCCCCCCCCTTCACTCTAACGGACGGTAAGTTCCAAATGTGATTATTGTTAATACTAAACAGCGCTTAATAGAAGTATAACTATTTTCCACAATGATATGGCTCTCTCTGGATTCAGCCAGGGAAATGTTAAATATATAGAGCATCAAGTCGGGCCCAAAATATTTTTCATGATTTAAATTTACGACTTTACGTTCAATAGTCTTGCTTATCACATTGGTTGGATAGCAGAAACAATATTAGTAATATTGCATCAAGTTTATTATTGCAACAGACCATGAAAGCTCAATAGGAGGGAGTTTCAATAATATTATTTTTCTCATTTCGAGGTCAGAGGAAAACCAATTTAAATAGAGTCATGTAAAGTTTGGTTTTCCATACACAGAAGTTTCAAACGATGAGTCAGCGTGTGGCACCAAAATATCAAATAATGAGAAAGAACCGTCATACTTAATTGCAATATTTTATATTACATATATTTATTGCTTTTAGTTTCTTGTTAATGTAAGTTCATTTTATTATTAAGAAATAAGCATTTTCTTCATCTTCTGCAAAAAGAAATTGTATATATAACAAACATAACAAATTTTGTAAAACTTGTAAAAATTGTTTCTTCGAACATTATTTTGTTCATTTGATTTTGTAAAATGTTCAATTTGCTTTCTGATTGTATTATGTCATTATATTTTCTGATTGTATTATGTCATTATATTTTCTGATTGTATTATGTCATTATATTTTCTGTAACCAAGTAGTCAATATAAACAAATTGACTCATGAGTTTTGAAATATCAAAAATGTTTCTAATTTATGGTGATTTTTTGGTGAATTTAGTTCTTTTCTATTTTTGTACTTTTTACATTTGATTTTATATATATTTGATATATATATACATATATATATATTTGATATATATACAGATATATATTTGATATATATACATATATACATATATATATGTATTATATATATACATATATATATACATATATATATTATATATATACATATATATATACACATATATATATACACAAATATACATATACATATATATACAAATATACATATACTGATAGATAGATAGATAGATAGATAGACAGACAGACAGACTCCCCCACACCTCACCATTATTCAACAAAATACTGGCGAAGTGATTTTTTTATAAATTCATTTCTTTTATATTTTAGTACTTTTTACATTTGATTTGATAGAAATAAATCAATTATTGTAAGTTGCTTCCTAATAATATGTACAGTTGCTAATTACTGGACATTACTAAGAAATTACTTACTAAAACTTTTCTTAGTAATTATTATTTAGTAATAATTTTGGTCTTCATATGTTCGCCCCCAGTCGTGGATCCAAGTTGCATATTTTCCAGGCCTGTATTATGGATCGCCTTGAATTGTACCCTTTTAACAGGATACAGCAGAGATACGATGGGTCGAATGAAAATGAAACACTGTATTAAGGATATTACCTTACCATTTTCCTACTTCATCTTTTGCTGAACCCGAACTCGATAAAATAAGTCGTAAAGTAATGTTTTTATTTTTATTTTAACTTTGACACATCCTAGGCCTTTGGGAACCGATAGGTCGAATTATCTCATAAACATCTTTAGAGAAAACTATGTTTTTGCAAAGTTGAAGGAGTCTGTTCTTGATTTTTTATTCCACCCGAAAAGTATCGTCTTGGCTTAAATCACTTAATTTTAGAAAATTGTTTTTTTGACCCAAGATGTCAGACATCTTGGATGATATAGTCAACACAATTAAGAATAACTAAAGCTGATTTTTTTGTGTGTACGAGTGATATAAATATCAGGTAGCTTTATAGAGAACGCACCGCGTTTCCGTGACTTCGGGTCGTCAACGTTCGGGTAATTGTCAGAAGTCGTGGATAGTGAGGGGCTTATTAGATTAGCGACTCTTTTTTTGGACCTTGTCTACTAGTGAGAGACTGGTGGACTGTGCACCAGGCCAGATGTGGCAACAGTACTCCATGCATGGGCGGATAGTGGCTTTGTAGAGATACAGGATAATGTAGGTGTGAGAAGTTTACTAGCACAATACAAGCATGTAATATTGCCGTGATGGTTCAGGGGCTGGAGCTTGGTGGATAGTGAGGGACGTATTAGATACTCTTTTTTATCTTGTGCAAGAGGGAGAGAGTAATGGATGGTTCACCAGCCCAAATGTGACAACAATACTCCATGCATGGACAGATGGTGGCTTTGTAGAGATATAGGATACTGTCAGGTGTGAGAATTTTTCTAGCACGGTATAGAGAGCCCACCTTCTTTGCAGCAGCCTTGGCAACCATAAGCGAAAACTCTGACAAGTATGTAAAATGCCTATGAGACGCACAACGTAAACACAAATTAAAACACGTAAAAGAAGGTGTTGAGCTGTTTTTTTTAAACACGAAAACAACTCTCAATGAAAAAAACAAACCCCGAATTGCAGGATAATAATAAAAACCAACAAACAAAGAAAACAAAGAAACGCCTCCATCTTTTTTCTCAGTTGTTATTTTCTCTTCTCATAATTCTTGCGCGACACGAATTGAATCGCACGAGCACAATTTACGCCGATGGCGGACAACAACGCAGATAATTAGCGCCGTGTCACCAACGAGATTTGCCTCCGGTCAAGTCTCGTTAATTCTCGTTTATTTGCGCGACTTCAGAGATTTCCATTGGGGAGAGAGAGACATGTATTTTGTCAAGTTAGAGACGTTTTTTCTTCTCTGTGAGTCACGTCTTCCTCAATATCGATTTTAATTTCCAAGTCAGAAGATAAAAAGTAGCGGTTTCATAATATAGCGTGGTCCACTTAAAAGTAGCCCGAATACAAGTCGATTGGAATAATCTAA
>OY744519.1:219483990-219523990 GCA_963556195.1 Sepiola atlantica
AATAATTGCGGATCGTTTTGAAAAAGGTACGTACTGTATGTATTAGATAACGGTTTGGTTAGATGATTTTGTTTTACAGCATATCCAGCCCATCAGCCATTTAATTTCGAATACTGTTCTTCAAGTAAATAAAACGTTAAGCATCTCAAATATGTATTCATGGTGTTTACTTTATTTTGTATTAGCTGTCCCTACTCGGCATTGCCCGGGAATATTTACCAAATAATAATTATTATTTGTACCAACTAGGAGATCTCACACAGGTCATCATCAGAGATTACTCACTGATAATAACCGGTGGTGTTCCGTGGGGTCTGGGTGGCAACAAGTCTCTCTTGATTCCCAGTAGCCAATAATTTCCACCTCTTTCGATGACTATATTCGAGGTCTATTTCGACGAGGAGTGGTAATACCTGGGTGGTCCAATCTATAGGTATTTTCTTTTTATTGACGTAGCGCCAGACAAGGTATGAAGCCACTTGATGTAAGGTAATCGAGAAAAACGAAAGGTGAGTTACGCAAAGACAGGAGATGCTTATCTACATTAGTCCGTAAAAGACTCAGTCTATAGGTAGGAGAAAAACAGTCGGTTGTAGAGTGTTCCACAAGCCAGCAGTTCTTGAAAAGAAGCTACTGGAATTGGACTAACCCTACCCTAACCCTACCCTAACCCTACCCTAACCCTAACCTTAATCCTAACCTTGAATAGTAAATTGATGAAGACCATGAGATGAACGTGTCACACCAGCTGAGACAAAGGAGTAGACTATGTATTTACATCCTCTGCGAGATTTTAGACACAAGGTCAGCTGAAGATTTTAAAAGCCAGAAAACTAGAAGTGAACTCTGGCCTACAAAAAATGCATGAGCGACCTGGTTGGCATTCCTTAGTAAGAGCGCTACAGGCGATTAGCAAAAAACTAACACGTTTTCAAAGAGACAAGGTAAAGCGTAGGTAACAGAACCATACCTTAGCAAGACAACAGAAAAGCCATTGTCGGACTGACCGTCGAGGGCGTATCTTTGACTGGTATAGGACAATATCGTTTAGAGATTATTTGTTTACAAAATCGTTTAGAGATTATTTGTTTACAATATCGTTTAGAGATTATTTGTTTACAATATCGTTTAGAGATTATTTGGTTACACAATCGGTTAGAGATTATTTGGTTACAAAATCGTTTAGAGATTATTTGGTTACAAAATCGTTTAGAGATTATTTGTTTACAATATCGTTTAGAGATTATTTGTTTACAATATCGTTTAGAGATTATTTGTTTAAAAATAGTTTAGAGATTATTTGGTTACAAAATCGTTTAGAGATTATTTGTTTACAAAATCGTTTAGAGATTATTTGTTTACAATATCGTTTAGAGATTATTTGGTTACAAAATCGTTTAGAGATTATTTGTTTACAAAATCGTTTAGAGATTATTTGTTTACAATATCGTTTAAAGATTATTTGGTTACAATATCGTTTCGTATACAAAATATACATGATGTTTAGGCGTAAAGTGGCCTGACAAGGGTTGATGTGCCGTAAACACACTTTATTATTATAGGGTTTCTTAATTTGTCTTGCTTCAACATTGACGAATCATTCCGACGCCAATCTAATAATTATCATGCTAATTTTGTTGTTTCCCCCCCCCCACGCCCCTATTCCAAATTAGTGGCCGTAGGTTGGCTTCATCAGAGAGGTGGCGGTGGTTAAGTGGATAACGATGCGAACTGCCGACCTGGGTGTACCAGTTTCGAATTTAGCTGCTTCCAAAGAATCGTTTTCACTTAGGGATGTTGGCAACCTTCACAAAAATACTAACAACAGAACCAAGCCGGTCAACAAAGTTGTACAGTCTTGATTCATACGAATTAACTTTCTTTACTTAAAGACTGCCCCTCCTGCAGTTAGCGGTCACAATTAACACAAAAGTCACATATAATATTTATCATAAAAATATAATTTAAATTTGCTAAAATAATTTTTTAAATGAACATTAAATATCAAACAAAAATAGAATTTTTACTTGATTAAACATTTTTTTAATGGAAATTGCTCCAGACAAAGCCACTTGTTGTAAGGAGCTAACAAGAACGAAATATGATTATTGCAAAGACAGGAAATGCCTATTGGTATTAGTGTTGAAAAGACCAAGGCTATAGGTAGGAGGAAAACAGTCAACAAGAAGAAAGTTCCATAACCCTGCGGTTCTTGGAAAGCAGCTAATGGAATAGAAAACAGCGAATTGACGAAGACCACTAGACCAACGAGTCAAACGAGCTGGAAGAAAAGAAGCTGGGAATAGATCACATAATTCTGAAGGACACATGTCATAATAGTATTTATAGAAAAGACTGAGACTAGCAACATCACTTCTATGAGAGAGAGAGAGAGGGTACAGAGAAGAAGAAAGGGTAGGGACAGTCAAATTACAGACACGTTTCTGCACCTTATCAATAAGAAAGAGATTCACTAGCCCAAATATGAAACAACATCAAATAATTCGAATAAAAAAAACAATTTTTTTCATTTAATTAATTTTAATGTGTTTTTAATTATTTTTAGTGTGTAATCATTTGATAGTATTTATAGTAAATACTGAGATTAGCAACATCACGTATCATATCAGTTCGAAACCGTCTAAATTATACTTAAACCGTTCGGTACAACAAATCCACTGATGGCGGCCCACGGTCACGAATTCGGAATAGTGGCGTGAAAGCAAGAAACTACAAAATATCTATTATCATTGTCAGAGCTTATAGTTTTCTGTCTGTCTCACTTTAAACTGCAACCTGTGCGGTTTCGCTCACGTCTTCGTAGTATTTCTAGCGTTCACCTCTGTTATTAGCGGTTGACCACTTAATTCGCTCTCTAATTAATGTGTCTAGCAACTATGTGGCACGTGGTGTACGGGGGGGGGGGACTAGGAACAGGGAGACTGAGAACCCGTAGTCATTTAATGACGCCATCGAAAATCGCAGTTACAAATAAATTAACCGGAATACTCTTTGATATACTTATGTATCAGACAATAATCAAGGGAGGCGCGAGAGGGCTCTATCCCGTAATAGCCGACACGAATGGCCTATGCTGGAAATCTCATTTCTTTGATCAATCATAACTCAATAACCAATAAACCAAATTAGTTAAAACTTTGCACAAAATTTTTATTTGATAGGTTCTATAAGTGTGTAGAATTTCAGCATCATTAGTCAAGGCAACCCAGAGATCCAGAAAGTTCAATCATGAAATCATCTTATCTGTGTGTACGTACGTATGCGCCACCCTGTATCTCATCAACTATTTGATGGATTCAGCTGATTTTTAGCAGAGATAGAGTTCTAGGGTCTAGTTGATGGCATTTAAATTTCAGTTCACCATATACCTTAGTTTTCCAGAAAATTCCAAAAAACCTTATGAGAACGCATTGTATTGAGACATAGCCTTTACTAAAGTAGTGACATTCCATGATAAATGCCAGTATACTGAAATCATATGCTCTTAATAGGGTTAAGATGAAAATATATATACACTAAATGTACAAAAGCAAGGAAATTCCCAAATTTTTACACTTTTATTATCATTAAGAGTATGACTACATATCAACAGAACCATTTCATTATCACATCACTACAGTATAAATCTCTATGCATGAGTGGATGAAGTGTGTGAGGTGCGCTGAAGAAAAAATACTACCTGTAAAATACATAGCCCTGTTGTGCTCGCATACCCTTAATGACAATAAAAGTGTAAAAATTTGGGAGTTTCCTTGCTTTTGTACATTTAGTGTATATGAATTTTCATCTTAACCCTATTAATGGCATATGATTTCAGTATACTGGCATTTTTCATGGAATATGTATCTACACTTAAAATTAGGAAAAATTATTGACTAGAATTTTAATTAGAAATAAAATTCAGTTTTACCGTATTTTGATCAACCGTCATTGATACGAGCGGGATCATGGGGCCGTAACTGAGTCTATCATATAAACACGTAATAAATGAATGGCGGTAGGCACAATACGATCAAACTGATTTTAATTTTTAATTAAAATTCTACTCGATAATTTTTCTTAATTTTTGTTGAGGATACTTATTTAAATAAATATATATAATTAATATTTATTAATAAAATATTATTATATAGCCCCTTTTTCCAAGGCTGGGCACTCTGAGTGAATTTAATAACAAGCAGTACTGCTAGCTTCATTGCGAAATCCAACACGATTTGTTGTTGTTGTTGATCACTCTTCGCCGCTTGCTGTGAATACCCGTCGACTTGGCATTTACAAACTAAATTCCTCCTAAAATTCCAAGCTAATTTCTTGTGGCCAACGAGTAAGTCTCTTGACTGCTAATCGATGTCGATTTGTGATCGGAGTTCGCACCCGCCGACCTTCAGGAATTAGCTTCCTGCACTGAAGATTGTGTACGCATGAACCATCGATGTCTGTATGTAATAAATAATTAATATATATAGATAGATAGATAGATAGATAGATAGAGAGAAAGAGAACCTATAGTGAAATGATTCAAGCTCAATATACGGGATGGAGCAATTATGAAGATATGATAATCGCTTTTTATCTAAAGTTGAACTGAACAGCGTCCTGTTGGATTTACAACGCCTTGGCTATTGCTGACGCAGTCTCCACGAAATCTCTACGATTAATTCTTTCAATCTTTAAATCCTTCTTCACCGGACACTTTGTCAACAGACTTTTTCCCAACTGGACAGACTCTAAATTTTAATAACTTTTTTATGCACGCAAATTTACTTTCCATTATTTTATATAGTTTCTTTCAATTAAAATTTTTTTTTAATTTTGGCTATTCCCCTGCCAACTTATCCATTTATGTCATTCCCCTGATGATAAGATTTTAATATTTGAAAATCCCGGCTTAAGGAAAGATAAATAAACATGTTTTTATCGAGTACACATTGCATTGAAAAACCGAAGATGAAATACATTTGTCATTCGCACATCTTTATCCCTCTTCCTCCATTCATCTCTCTCTCTTTCTCTCTCTCTCTCTCTCTCTCTCTCTCTCTCTACACACACACACACACATATATATATATATATATATATATATATATATAAATATATATATGTATATATATATATATGTATATATATGCATATATGTATATGTATATATATGCATATATGTATATGTTTATATATATATGTATATATATATGTATATATATGTATGTATGTATGTATGTATGTATATATATAATGTATTTCTATGTAATTATGTATAAAATTAATATATAGATGTTAACGAAAAATACGGCCTTTGAAGTTTAGGACTACTAATAATGCAGTTTTCTGCATCTTAATCACTTAGGAAGTGAAATAATTGAAATAATAGTAAGCTCAATAACAACGAGCTGAAAATCACCTATAAAAATAATTACATAGAAATCATTAAATACTTGGGTGATGAAAATCGTACATTTTTTTATACAGAGCGTCTTGGCCCAGTGGTAGAACGCTGGACTATAGACATCAATATCGAGGGTTCGATCTCTGTGGAATTTAGCCATGCTGATGGCGGCTGTGAGGCAGAAACACGTGTCCATGGATTACTTTTATGTACGTATAAAATTAATATATATGTATATATATAGATATAGATATAGATAAATATAACTATAAATATTTAAAAATTTCAAGTGTTTTATACCTACAGAGTATGTCGTTTCGGGGTTTCTACCCTCATCCGCGCAGAAGTCGCGGTTGCAAGCGGTCGCATGGGCCTAAGGCCTATATCCACACGTCCGCGAGACATTGCCACAGAGAGTAATTGAAATTAACATATACTCACCCAGGAGGCGGGAGGCAAGCGTGTTGTTGTCGATAGTGTTCAACGCTCGAGCGGAACTTTTCATAATCGCTAGCATGACTACAATCTTGTAATTTCAAATAGGGCTCTACTATTAAGACTATTAAAACGTATTAACTATGTATATATATCTTTTAATATTAAAGTGTTTTATACCCACAGACGACGTCGTGTCGGGTTTTCTACCCTCACAAGTGCAGGAGTGGCGGTTGCAGACGGTAGTATCGGCGCGAACGCATTCAACTTTGAATCATGAGCCTAACGCCTATGCCCACACGGTATATATATTTCTCTTCAATATTCTTCTACAATGACACCGTTTTCAATACTAAATTCGGGAATTTATCAATCGAAACTACATTATGTGGTATATTGTTTTAAAAACACCGTTTTCAATGATCTTAGCCCTTCGAGTGCTAAAATGCAACTGAAAACTTCTATTAAATAAATCAACAACATTTTCACCAAGTTGCAAGTGAAAAGGAAAATTGATTTATTCTTTCTTTTTCTTTCTTTACGGCCAAATTAAAAGCATACATTTGTATCGAAATTTACAAAATATTAATGTTTATCTATTTATGTGAATAAACTAGAAATATTTTATTTCATGTTTACAACAAAGTTATGAATGAAATGTTTATTATTTCAAATTACTGTATTTCGAGTAGGAAGTTAGTGAGGTGATCGCCAGCCGATAAAGCCAGGTAATAATAATAATAATAATAATAATAATAATAATAATAATAATAATAACAACAACAACAATAATAATAATACATTTAACAAAAGAAAAATATTATAAAAAAAAATGTTAAAAAAATGGTACCAGCCTAGGCTGACACCACACAAAATATTTGCATAGGGTCAAGGAGGATGAGAAGACCGAGAAGGGACAGCACAAACCAGACCTCCACTGGAAGTGCAGAGACTGCTAGGACCTCGGGGAGGCTTATTGCCACCAAAATCCGAGAGAAGAACAATGGTCCTTACCAGCGAGAAATGAATGGTAAGCGGCTGTTGTGATACTGCAAATTTATTTGCAGTGGCTATCGAAAAGAGACGGAGAATACTGGACATCTGGGAAGACTTGTTGTCACTCAGACTCCAGGGAATATCACTGGTTGTCGGTGAGCAATCACTGATGACCTGTGTGAGATCTCCTAGTGAGTAAATAATAATAATAATAATAATAACAAATAATTTATAAACAAACAAATTCAATAAACAAATGGAACTAATTAAAATATACGACATAACCAAACGGTGATTTTCGGATTCTTTTCCATATGAAATTGTTTATCCGGTGACAAATGCGAGAGTAAAAGTACATTGGTATAGTGTTAACCTCCCATTTCTGTATTTACGACTAAAAGATAAAGTGCTGATTAGGACTAAATATTAAAGTCGGAAAAATCACAAACAACACGGATTTTTTATTAACCATTTGTTACTAAAACCCTTTCGGTTAAACTTGTTTTATCATAGTTCACCCCAAACAAGGCAGACTGCCACTGTAAACGTAAGGGGCTACTGAAAATTAGGGTGGAAGTTTTAGGGGGTCAACCTAAGTTGTGAGCTGTGCAGCGAGATATATGTTTACGTTAGTTTAACATTTCTGCATGTCGGTATAGTCGAGAAAACAGGGAGCAGGGAGGGAGTTCCAGAGGCCGGCAGCACGAGGAAAGAAGCTATTGGAGAAGAAGGCTCTACGGAATCTGGGGACTTCCACAGTGTATGGATAGGACTTAGCTGATTATCTGGTTGGTCGAGTGTATATACGTCGAGGGAGCACTAGTTCTATCGGAGCACAATCCATTGAAGTATTTGCAAACAAGCACAGGGAAGTGTTATATTATGACGGGCCCTGTATTTCAAACGGGTAGATTAACTAGTATCAAATAGCTAGTTTTGTTATTCGAAAAATAGGTTTTGTTTCTGGACTCAGAAATGAGTCAGAGAAGTGTTTGATTCAGGAGTAGTCAAAACAAATCTAGAAACCTGACGTGACCTTTGAGTCAGAGATCAGAGTCAGTCGTTTTGTCCCCATATCGTTGCGTGGGAAAAATAATTACGTCACCACAGAAAAACAATAACTTAGTTTTAGAAATCAGTCGGTGTCTGGAAGCGAGAGTGTTCAGATCGGTTGCGAAAATGTAGCCGGGAAAACGGGCAGGGCCCCGCTGTGGGAGGGCCAAAAGATATCCCCAGAAGAAAAGAAAATAGCCCGAGTGTGAGAGAATCGAAGCCGGAATCCCCCTGACGACAACCGAACCGGGAAGTAAGAAAGTTGTTGAGAATAAATAAATTTGTGTGAATTGTCCCCTCAAGAAAATCAGTGTCTCGTTTGTTCCTTTGTCTGAGACATACTTCTTCCTTTGATCGAGACGACACAGCGGCGAAGACTAGACGAATCACGGGCCAAAGAAGAGAACAGAAATCAAGGTAACCTTTGAGATCTATTTGAGATTTGTTTGAGAACTGTTTTAAAGACGTTAAGATACGTATAAATGAAAGAGGCTATAAATGAAAGGAGGCCGTAATTGAAAAAGGCCTGAGATGCCGTAAACGGTAGTGGTTTTAAAGAGGCCGTAATTGAAAAAGGCTTGAGATGCCGTGAACGGTCGTGGTTTTAAAAAGGCTTGAGATGCCGTGAACGGTCGTGATTTTAAGAGACGTTTAATGAAAAAAGGCTTGAGATGCCGTAAGTTGATGAGTGAAGATTTGGGACTGTGTTTACGAAGTTTATAGAGAAAGAGTGATATACGGTTAGAATTTTATAGAGTAAAATGACTATGAAAATGATATAGAGTAAATTGTATCGTCAGAGGTGTTGGGGGGAGAGATTGAAATCGCCATTGATCCTCTCGTGAACATTTCACGTTATTTTCGGCCGGAGAGGATGTGATGGCGAACCGTGAGGCGTAATTGAAGAATTGCCTCAGTGCGGAAGGATTTCTGCCTGAAGTAATAAGGAAGTTCTCTCTCCCCCCTTTGCTCTCGTGACGTTTAATGTGAGCGTGTATGCAACAGAAGCAACATTGCGGCGATGGGACAGGGGATGGAGCTTGGGGGATAGTGAGGGACCTATCAAGTTGGAAACTCTTTTTTGGACCTTGTCTAAGAGAGAGAGAGAGAGAGAGAGAGAGAGAGAGAGAGAGAGAGAGAGAGAGAGAGAGAGAGAGAGAGAGAGAGAGACTAGTGGATGATGCACCAGCCCAGATGTGGCAACAATACTCGATGCATGGGTGGATCGTGGCTTATGTTAAAAAAAAACTCTTTTAATAGTTATAATTAGCCGTAATTTATAATGAACTAAACAAGATACCAATCTCCCTCTTTCACCCTTTCACTTTATGTTTATTTAACCACTCTCTAATATTTCTGAATGTATCTGCGGGCATTTGGAGAAAGAGTGACTCTCTCTTTTCAGCTAATTAGCATAGTCTGTTTGTACATTAATTAATAATATTATGAGACTGGTATTTTTTTTTTAGTTCTTCATAGTATTTATTTGTAAAAAAATAACATCATTTTTTAAGTTGCATTCAACCAGCTTGGTCGGTCGGTTGGTCTGTCACACTTAAGTTCGAAATATCATTTTATATGTGTCTTTTTTTTTCACCCCCAAATAACGCAGGGCGCAACTGTAGACGTAAGGGTCTACTGAGAATTAAGGTGAAAGTTCTGGGGGTCATTCTACGTTAGTAGCTGTGCAGCGAGATATCTGTTTACATTAGTTTTGAATGTCTGCATGTCGGTACAGTCAGGGAAACAGGGAGCAGGAGGGAGTTCCAGAGGCGTGCAACACAGTGAATGGACGGGATTTAGCTGATTGTCGGGTTGGTCTAGCGTATTTACGTCGAGAGAGCACTAGAGCAGCAAGTTCATCGGAACACATTCCATTGGAGTACTTGTAAAACAGGTACAAGGATGCCACATTTTGGCGATTGGGTAGGGGCTGGAGCTTGGTGGATAGTGAGGGACCTATTAAATAAGCGACTCTTTTAAAACTTTATCTAAAAGATAGAGATTAGCGGATGATGCACCAGTCCAGATGTGGCAACAATACTCCATGCATGGGCGGATGGTGGCTTTGTAGAGATACAGGATAATGTCAGGCGCGAGAAGTTTTCTATCACGGTAGAGGGAGACCACCTTTGCAGCAGTTTTGGCAATGTCTTCAATGTATTTGTTTCAATTCATGTTTCCTGTGAACGTTAGGCCGAGAAGTTTGAATGTTGGAATCTCAGGTAAGATGTTATTTGCCATGGCAATCGGTGGTTGAAGAGGTTTCTTGGAGTTAGATGGAAATATTGACTATTTTATAGATATTAGAAAAACGAAAAGATAAGATGAAGTTGTATTAGTTTTTATTTATGTTTAAAACAACGTTTGTCTATATAACTGCACTATTCTTTGTAACCCTAACCCTAACCCCCTAACCCTAACTTCTAAACCCTAACCCTAAACCCTAGACACTAACCCTGCCCCTAACCCTAAACCCTTACCCGAAACTAACTCTACCCCTAACCCTAATCATAACCCTGCCCCTAACCCTAAACCCTTACCCGAAACTAACCCTAACCCTAAACCCTAACCCTAACTCGAACCCTAACCCTAAACCCTAACCCTAAACCCTAACTCGAACCCTAACCCTTCATGCGTAATAGAAATATCTTTATTCCTTCTTTGTAACCATTTCTACATATCTTTATTCCTTCTTTGTAACCATTTCTTCAGCTAAACTGACCTAACTGTCGGCTAATCGCCAAAAATGATCGCTTCTAAACTCACACGCAAATCTCGCATTAAATCTCGCAGTCGCGATATCACGAGATATCAATGTAAGATGAGCCGACATTTTGTCTTTTGTGTTTTTATCCGTTTTAATCCGATATTATTTCACGACGTTCGTGGTCGTTTCCGTTGGTAAGATTACACAAATCTGACGTAAAAAAACTAAAACGTATCAGACAAACATGAAATAAATATGAAAACATAAAATACACAAGAAAAACTCCAAATACATCGGGAAAAAAATGAAATAAGAAAAACATGAACTACATCAGAAAACATAAAATAAATAAGAAAATTATGAAATGCAACAGAAAACATGAAATAAATAAGCAAACAAAATAAATAAAGTTGCAGTTCGTGTTGCACTCATTCGCAGAAGACTGCGATAGATTCCGTGCGTATTTTTGGTCTCCCCGAAAGATTACAGTTTTATTCTATAAACAAAAGCACTAAAAAAACAACAACAGAAAATACGGCTCAAGTCACGTTCACACACCAGTTCTCGTCTGAGCACCGAAGTTAATATTTAGATGAGTGACCAATTTGGGAACAGCGGGTGACCTGAGCAAAACAGTCTGTCGATGTGTATAAATGGGTACATTCTTTGCTGAGAAATATAACCCGTAACGACAGACTTGCGTCTTGTCAAAGAAAATGTTAAAAAATTTTGGGGGGGGTTCGCTCCAAACAAAACATATTGTCACTGAAACATAAGAGACTACTGTGATTGGAGTCAAATTTATAGAGGGGGGGGGAGTAACCTGGGTGAGGAGTTGGACAGCAAGTTGTTTGTTCGCATTATATTAAAATTTCTGCATATTGATACGTTCGGGGAAACAGGGAGAAGGGATGGAATTTCAAAGGAAAGCAGTTAGAGAAACGAAGCTATGAGAGCAGGAAATATTCGTATATCTGAAGACCCTTATAGTAGAACGGTTGGATATCGAAAGAAGTATACGGAAAAATATTGCTTTTATGATAAGTAGAATACGTCAGAGTGTTCGACCCATCGGGGAGCATATATATATATATATATATATATATATATATATATATATATATATATATATAATGATAATTTTATTTACACAGACATGTACAAAATCTGCGACACTGGCATGTCGATGTTATCGATCAACAGTTACTAAGAGTTAAGGGTTAGGGTTAAGTGTTAGGGTTACGGTTAATGGTTAGGGTTAAGGTTAAGGGTTAAGGGTTAGGGTTAAGGGTTAAGGGTTAAGGACTTAGGGTTAAGGGTTGGGGTTCGGGTTAGGGTAAAAGGTTCGGGTTAGAGTCATGGTTAAGGGTTAGGGTTAAGGGTTAGGGTTAGGGTTTAGGGGTAAGGGTTAAGGGTTAAAGGTTAGGGTTAGGGTTAGGGTTAGGGTTAAGGGTTAAAGGTTAGGGTTAAGAGTTAGGGTTAGGGTTAGGGTAGGGTTAGGGTTAAGGGTAAGGGTTTAGGGTTAGGGTGGGGGTTACGGGTTAAGGGTTAGGGTTAGTGTTAAGGGTTAAGGGTTAGGTAAGGGTTAAGGGTTAATGGTTAAGGGTTTTGGTTAAGGGTTAGGCTTAGGGTAAGGGTAAAGGGTTAAGGGTTAAGAGTTGGGGTTAAGGACTAAGGGTTAGGGTTAAGGGTTAGGGTAAAGGGTTAGGGTTAAGTGTTAACGGTTAGGGTTAGTGTTAAAGGTTAGGGTTAGGGTTAGGGTTACAGGTTAGGGTTAGGGGTTAGGGTAAGGGTTTAGGGTAAGGGTTTGGGTTAAGGGTTAGGGTTTGGCTTCAGGGTTAGGGTTTTGGGTTAGGGTAAGGGTTAGGGTTAAGGGTTAGGGTTAAGGGTTAGGGTTAACGGTTAGGGTTAGGGTTAGGGTTAGGGTTAAGGGTTAGGGTTAGAGTTAAGGGTTAGCGTTAAAGTTAAGGGTGAATGGTTAGGGTTAAGGTTTAAGGGTTAAGAGTTAAAGGTTAGGGTTAGGGTTAAGGGTAAGGGTTAAGGGTTAGGGTTTAGGGTTAGGATTAGTGTTAGTGATGCCTTTGATTCCAATTTCTCCCAGGCTTTTAAAAAAGTTTTGGGAGGGGATTTTACCTAGTGCTTCTACGATTATTGCTATTATATTGACTTTCTTCGTGGTTTATATCCCTTTCAATTCCCTGACAAGTTCCGTGTATTTGCTTTATTCTTCTATTTTCTTTATCTTCACTCTGTTGTCTGCTAGAGCGGAACAATCTACGATTTGGCAGGATTTTTCCTTCTTGTTGACTATTATGATATCTGGTCCCTTTGCTTGTATGTGTTTATCTGTTTGCACCTCCATGTCCCAGAAGATTTTGTGATTTTCGTTTTCCAGTACTGTCTCTGGTTTATCTCTGTACTATTTGTCCAAGTGTTTGAAACGCAGTTATTAGCATAGTTCCCAGTGTACTGCTTTCCCCAAGCAGTCATGTCTGATCTTGTATTTTTTTTTGGGGGGGGGGGTCTAGTTTTCTGCATTCACTTATTATGTTATTTATTGTTTCGTCTCTTTGTCCACACACTATGTATTTACTGTTTTCCTGAATTTTATCTATTTTAGCTTTAATTATTATTATTATTATTATTATTATTATTATTATTATTATTATTATTATTATTATTATTATTATTATTATTATTATTATTATTATTATTATCATCATTATTATTATTATCATTATTATTATTATTATTACACTTTGTTCTTTTGGTGTTTATCTATTATTTTTATACATCTTAGAAACGAGCGTACGCCTAAACTGTTGTTGATGCTGAATTATTTTAACTGATGTAAATGAATATGTAATTATTTTACACAGACATGTACAAAATCTGCGACACTGGCATGTCGATGTTATCGATCAACAGTTATTATAAACTGAGATCTCATCAGGAAGAGTTAGAATCCGATCTTAACCTCAGATCCTATTTGGAGAGAATGAAGTGGTGAGAAAAAGAAGAAGAAAATAAATTTAACATGTCAAAATTAAGGGAGTCGCGTGGTTTAGGACCGTTAAAAATTAAAAAGTTAAAATCTAAAATCTAAAATCTAAAACAAACAAAACAAAACAAATAAATAAAAAAAATAAAACAAAGTGGAAAGAAGGACATATAATGAAGAGAGTAGTGTGAAGATAGATAGATATACAGATAGAAATATAGATAGGTAGACAGATGGAGAAATGAAAACGTCTGTTAATTCAGACTATTTGATATTGAGCACTTTTTATAAACCCGGTTGAAATTCTTTGGATTACTTCCCTGTGGATGTTTTTACCTGGATTATTACTATTATACATATATATATATATATATATATATATATATATATATATATATATATATATATATATAATATGTACGTATCTTTATGTTAACTATGACTTGATGTTCTGTCACTATTCTTTTCTCTCATTCTCTATCGAAGACATCCTGCTTTCTTTGTTCGCAAATAATGGCCAAAATGTCTCTCTATCCAAAGCAGTGACAAACTCCGCCTGAAAGGCTTCACTTGCCGAACGGTACGGATACAGCCCCCAAAGCACAACAGATAGCCTAAGTGAGTAACATGCAGACCGGTTTTGTGCCCTAGAGTGGGTTTCCTGTCTCAAACAGTCAGTGTTCTTGCGCGGATATGCCGAAGGAATGAAGAAATGGTCTATTTTAGTCCAGAACAGATTTCAATTATGGCCGCTTGAGACATTAATAACGTTACTTTGCACGCGTCGGTTATGCGCATGCGTTATTCTACTTTCAACTATTTATCTATTCAACCACCAATATATACATATATATATATATATATATATATATATATATATATATATACTACGAATATTTACATCGAGGGTTCAATCCCTGCCTATAGTCAAAACCACGTGTCCATGTTTACCTTTTGTGCACGCAAAAATTAATTTATCAATTAATTAAAAAAATTGTATATAAAAATAATAAATTAATTAATTTAAAAAAAATCTATATATACAAAAGGTGATGATTCGTCCGATTAGGAGCGAATTAAAAATGCGGTCCTCTGCATATTCTTAAAATAAATAAACCGTACAATGTAGCGGCAAATAATATAAACGTACCTGTTTACACCGGTCGACTATCGCCAGAAAAAAAAAACAATAACAAAAAATTAGCGTGTATGTATGTATGTATGTGTATATATATATATATGTATATATATGTATATATATATATATATATATATATATATATATATATATATGTACATATATATATTTATATATATGTATGTATGTGTCGATTATTATATTAACACTCAGTTTATGATCTCTTAATTCCCTAAGGCTTTGGCTATATATTTTAATCAAACAAAATACATGCTAAAATGTTCCTCCGTTTTGAGATGTAATTCAATGCAGCATATACGAGACAAATTTGACACTTCTTTGAAAGGAAAGAGAAAACGGACTATCTTGGAAACATTCAAAGTACATCTCTTAAAATATTTTGCCAACTCGAAGACGCCGCCCTAGGTCTTCACAAACGAACAGGACCTGATCTTGAAGCACGAAGCCTTCAGGATGTTCTTCGATGGACGCCGATATACCAATTTGATTTTGCAATCAGTCGAGTTGGGTCAGCAGATTTTGGGTCAGCTGATTTTGGGTCAGCAGATTTTGGGTCAGCTGATTTTGGGTCAGCAGATTTTGGGTCAGCAGATTTTGGGGTAGCTAATTTTGGGTCAGCAGATTTTGGGGCAGCAGATTTTGGGGCAGCTGATTTTGGGTCAGCAGATTTTGGGTCAGCAGATTTTGGGTCAGCAGATTTTGGGTAAGCTGATTTTGGGTCAGCAGATTTTGGGTCAGCAGATTTTGGGTCAGAAGATTTTGGGTCAGCAGATCTTGGGTCAGCTGAAGTCGTGGAAGTTCTCAGTCACTTGTGTGTTTTCTTGGAGGTGTGATACAAAGTCCGGCTGCCATAAGTATGGTATTCCACTCTCTCTACAAAACACTTGAACACAGATGACAGCAACTCAATATAGCCATCTGAATTTATTCTATGGCCATTATAAAAAATGTGGGGTTACACGATGTAGCATGCGCTGAAGACATATCAAAAACGATCACAGTTTCAGGGAACTTGAACTTCATGATAGATGGGACTTTGCGCGGACATAAGCTGCTTATTAGTCCGTGCGTTAGATAGGAACAGGACCATCCACGACTCGACGGTGTCTTTTCTGCCTTGCGTGAGATAGTTCTCTTTGCATTTGATGGAGAGTAGCTATCTCTTCCGACATTTGTATAAGGAGTATCACTTTCTTCATAGTCGCCGTCGCAAAAGTCTGCATTGTCTTGCCTCGGTCTTGCCGCAGCTTTGCAGCTTCTCAACGAATTCTGTTGAGGGGACACAGTCAAAAGCTCGGTTAGTTATAAGTGCCATCGCAGATCCTGTTTTAATAACTAATCTATGAAATACGATTTTTCTAAACAGTAATAGATTTTCAATTTTCAATACAAAAATGGTGTAGAAATTGTAAAGAAAAAATCCGTTCATGTCTCAGGAGAACCTCAAATAATCTGACGATTTCGAAATATGTTTATTGCTGTCTGTAGACATTGCGAGGAACAATAATACTGGAACTCTCCTAAAAACCAACGGAGGTAAATACCCGATCACAGACCAACTAATATCAGTCTGATTTATTTGTCTTCAAATCTGACTTAACAGAGAAGGGGGAATAACTCCAATTGAACCAATTATTCGATGTTGCAGAGAAATCAATCTGTTCTGACAAATCAAAAATTAGCTCTGCTTAGCAAGTTAATATCTAAAAGGTGATATAATACTATAATAATTAGAACCCTAATAATGTCAACTAAACGGATATTATTTCTTTTTGGCCTGAGATCAAAGTGTAGTATCTATTCCGATGGATGCTACACCCCTAAGACCGGTACCGTCTTGGCCTTCGGGTGTTTATTCCGCCGGTCTTAGGGCCTGTCCTGTGCAGTTCTAGGAGGTCCTCCGTCCCAGGATTTGCATTCTCACCCTTTGAGAAGGGGTTAGTTTATTGCTATCGCTAATCGGGGAATGTCGACGGGGCTGACCAGGCATTTTTTGTAATCCAGAGTGCTCGTCCTTTAGGGCGCTAGCTTTTCAATCCCACTTTCCGATCTTGTGTCACATCTTACCGCTGTGGGACGAAGATTAAAAAAAAACTTTATGTGAATTAAATTTATAAAAAATAGTAATATATTGTAGAAATATGTGAATCAAATATATGCATCGGTTTCCAGTAAATTACGGTGGAAATTCATATACTTCAAACTGTTTAGAGATGGGAGATAAACAAAAAGAGGGTTCTATATTTAAAAGTGTGGTTATATTATGAATAAGAAATTCGCTTCTTAGTGTGAATAATTTTTACATGTCAAATGTAAATATGGAATTATAGAACCGTATAACGGCTATATTTCGACAATGTATTAACATTTCTTATATATACAATTAGAAAGGACCTCATCTTATTTGTTTAATGGGTTTCGTTCCTAAGAATAATCTAAAAAATCTATCTAAAGACCTATCCACTCTAATGGTTTTACTATGAGCCATCTAACGTGTTTTATAATATTTTATTTTAAGGTCTCATATATGCATATGGAACGAGGGTCACTTTTCTGACACATGTAATCTCTTCGACTGTTGTAATCTTCTTTATTTCGTTTTAAAGCTTTTATTTTTAATAGTGTCTCGGGTAATCATTCGCAAACCAATAAACTGGTCTTCTTATGAATAAAGTTCTACGTGCAGATGTGAGGAGTTCGATCACGAATTGGCAGACTCAATAACCATCGGATGTGAGGTTATTAGAGGCTCGATACAATTAGGAAATACGTATTTATTAATTTAGATTATGGTATGTATTTACAAGATTATGATTCAAATGTTGAATTTACTGGGATTTTTAAAAAAGAATATAACTAGTGATGGGACGATTCCGAAGTTTTCCCTGATTCCTATAGAATTACTGATTCAGATTTATTTTAAATCTCTAAATATTAGAGATGTTCTTTTTATTTTTTATTTTTTATTTTCGGATTATCTAAAAAAAAAATCCGTGTCATATGTGCATATATTTTCGCAAATGTTGAAATACACTTGTAGGTGCTGACCTATTGATTTTAGTTTTATTGGTAGTTTTAAAATCAATAAATATTTATCATTTCATTATTAGTGAATTGGAACATTTTGTTTGAAACAAAAGCAAACAAAATAAAATTGCAAGAATCGTTTTTGTCATCGGAAAATAGGGACACATTTTTCTCATGCCTCAAAAAGTTCCGATTTTTCAAATTCCCTATTAATAGTCCCAACACTAATTATGATTGCCTATTTTTTTATGTAAATGTAAATATGGAATTATGGAACCTTAGATATATTTCTACAATATATTAGCATTTCTTATATATACAATTAGAAAGGACCTCATCTTTTTTGTTTAGCCGGTTTCCTTCCAAGCACAATCTACAAAATCTATCTAAAAACCTATACGCTCTAGGTTTTTTAGTTAGGTATAAACCAATTAATGTAAAAAACTTACTAATTGTAATTGCACCAATACAGTTTAACCTTTTGAGAATATGAAGTAAAATTAGAAATTATGAAATGTACACTTAACTGACGTGTCTTCAATGTAAGTTTGTGATGCTGTCAGTATTATTTCTCTCATTATTATTAATTAAATTATTTACTCCTGGATGCAATAAAGCATATGCTGTATTGCGATTACTCTAACCATAACAATAACCCTTACCATAACCCTAACCCAAACCCTAACCCTAACCCTAACCATAACCCTAAACCCAAACCATAACTCTAACCCTGGGGTGATCCGAAAAGCGTGACAGTGAATAGAAATCACAGATGTGAACGTGGTATATACCAGGGATGTTGATAAGTGTTGAGTTTGGAAAGCGACTGCGATTGTTTTGATTATCGCAAGATTAAGGCTAAAATTTAAATTGTAAACATTTACTTTTATTTAATTTTCAAGTATGCTATCGAAAAGGATCTGGAACGCAATTACAGAACGTACGTCACCGATCGTCCAGATTTTTGTCCCCAACTTGTGGTTGGAATATTGACAATAAACATAAGCTGAGTGTGCTAAAAGAAATGTTAACATTCTACATGCAATACATTGTCAGGTATGTATATGAAAATATTGCATGTTGTTTTTGTTAGGTGTTTGTTATGTGTTCGTTGATTGTTATTTGTTTGTTATGTGTTCGTAATTTGTTCGTTGATTATTATTTGTCCGTTTTTTGTTATGTGTTCGTTGATTGTTATTCATTCCTTGTTTGTAATGTGTTCGTTGTTTGTTCGTTGTTTGTTCGTTGTTTGTTATGTGTTCGTTGTTTGTAATGTGTTTGTTGTTTGTTCGTTGTTTGTTATGTGTTCGTTGTTTGTTATGTGTTCGTTGTTTGTTATGTGTTCGTTGTTTGTTCGTTGCTTGTTATTCATTCCTTATTTGTTATGTGTCTGTTGTTTGTTCGTTGATTGTTCGCTGTTTGTTCGTTGTTTGTTATGTGTTCGTTGTTTGTTCGTTGATTGTTATTTGTTCTTTGTTTGTTATGTGTTCGTTGTTTGTTCGTTGATTGTTATTCATTCCTTGTTTGTTATGTGTTCGTTGTTTGTTCGTTGTTTGTTATGTGTTCGTTTTTTATTATGTGTTCGTTGTTTGTTCGTTGTTTGTTATGTGTTCGTTGTTTGTTCGTTGATTGTTATTAATTCGTTGTTTGTTATGTGTTCGTTGTTTGTTATGTGTTCGTTGTTTGTTCGTTGATTGTTATCTATTCCTTGTTTGTTATGTGTTCGTTGTTTGTTATGTGTTTGTTGTTTGTTTGTTGATTGTTATTCATTCATTGTTTGTTATGTGTTCGTTGTTTGTTATGTGTTCGTTGTTTGTTCGTTGATTGTTATTGATTCCTTGTTTGTTATGTATTCGTTGTTTGTTCGTTGTTTGTTATGTGTTCGTTGTTTGTTATGTGTTCGTTGTTTGTTCGTTGTTTGTTATATGTTTGTTATGTATTTGTTGTTTGTTATGTGTTCGTTGTTTGTTATGTGTTCGTTGTTTGTTCGTTGATTGTTATTCATTCCTTGTTCGTTATGTGTTCGTTGTTTGTTCGTTGTTTATTATGTGTGCGTTGTTTGTTCGTTGTTTGTTCGTTAATTGTTATTTGTTCGTTCTTTGTTATGTGTTCGTTGTTTGTTCGTTGTTTGTTCGTTAATTGTTATTTGTTCCTTATTTGTTATGTGTTCGTTGTTTGTTCGTTGATTGTTATCTATTCCTTTTTTGTCATGTGTTCGTTGTTTGTTCGTTGATTGTTATTCATTCCTTGTTTGTTATGTGTTCGTTATTTGTTATGTGTTTGTTGTTTGGTCGTTGATTATTATGTGTCAGTTGTTTGTTATGAGTTTGTTGTTTGTCCGTTGATTGTTATTCATTATTTGTTTGTTATGTGTTCGTTGTTTGTTCGTTGTTTGTTATCTGTTCGTTTTTTTGTTAAGTGTTCGTTGTTTGTTCGTTTTTTGTTATGTGTTCGTTGTTTGTTCGTTGATTGTTATTCATGCCTTGTTTGTTATGTGTTCGTTGTTTGTTATGTGTTTGTTGTTTGTTGGTTGATTGTTATTCATTCCTTCTTTGTTATGTGTTCGTTGTTTGTTATGTGTTTGTTGTTTTGTTCGTTGATTGTTATTCATTCCTTGTTTGTTATGTGTTCGTTGTTTGTTCGTTGTTTGTAATGTTTTCGTTGTTTGTTCGTTGATTGTTATACATTCCTTGTTTGTTATGAGTTCGTTGTTTGTTCGTTGTTTGTTATGTGGTTGTTATTTGTTATGTGTTCGTTGTTTGTTCGTTGATTGTTATTCATTCTTTGTTTGTTATGTGTTCGTTGTTTGTTCGTTGTTTGTTATGTGTTCGTTGTTTGTTCGTTGATTGTTATACATTCCTTGTTTGTTATGTGTTCGTTGTTTGTTATGTGTTTGTTGTTTGTTCGTTGATGTTTATCCATTTCTTGTTTGTTATATGTTCGTTGTTTGTTCGTTGTTTGTTATGTATTCGTTGTTTGTTATGTATTCGTTGTTTGCTATGTGTTCGTTGTTTGTTCGTTGATTGTTATTAATGCCTTGTGTTTTATGTGTTCGTTGTTTGTTCGTTGTTTGTTATGTGTTTGTTGTTTGTTATGTGTTCGTTGTTTGTTCGTTGATTGTTATTCATTCCTTGTTTGTTATGTGTCTGTTGTTTGTTCGTTGATTGTTCGTTGTTTGTTCGTTGTTTGTTCGTTGTTTGTTATGTGTTTGTTGTTTGTTCGTTGTTTGTTCGTTGATTGTTATTTGTTCTTTGTTTGTTATGTGTTCGTTGTTTGTTCGTTGATTGTCATTCATTCCTTGTTTGTTATGTGTTCGTAGTTAGTTCGTTGTTTGTTATGTGTTCGTTGTTTGTTATGTGTTTGTTTGTTCGTTGATTGTTATTCATTCCTTGTTTGGTATGTGTTCGTTGTGTGTTCGTTGTTTGTAATGTGTTCGTTGTTTGTAATGTGTTTGTTGTTTGTTCGTTGATTGTTATTCATTCCTTGTTTGTTATGTGTTCATTGTTTGTCATGTGTTTGTTGTTTATTCGTTGATTGTTATTCATTCCTTGTTTGTTATGTGTTCGTTGTTTGTTCGTTGTTTGTTATGTGTTTGTTGTTTGTTATGTGTTTGTTGTTTGTTCGTTGATTTTTATTCATTTCTTTGTTTGTTATGTGTTCTGTTGTTTGTTATGTGTTCGTTGTTTGTTTTTTGTTTGTTATGTGTTCGTTGTTTTTTATGTGTTCGTTGTTTGTTCGGTGATTATTATTCATTCCTTGTTTGTGATGTGTTCGTTGTTTGTTCGTTGTTTGTTATCTTTTCGTTGTTTGTTATGTGTTTGTTGTTTGTGCGTTTATTGTTATTCATTCCTTGTTTGTTATGTGTTCGTTGTTTGTTCGTTGTTTGTTATGTGCTCGTTGTTTGTTATGTGTTCGTTGATTGTTATTTGTTCTTTCTTTGTTATATGTTCGTTGTTTGTTCGTTGATTATTTTTCATTCCTTTTTTTGTTATGTGTTCGTTGTTTGTTCGTTGTTTGTTCGTTAATTGTTATTTGTTCCTTATTTGTTATGTGTTCGTTGTTTGTTCGTTGATTGTTATCTATTCCTTTTTTGTCATCTGTTCGTTGTTTGTTCGTTGATTGTTATTCATTCCTTGTTTGTTATGTGTTCGTTATTTGTTATGTGTTTGTTGTTTGGTCGTTGATTATTATGTGTCAGTTGTTTGTTATGTGTTTGTTGTTTTTCCGTTGATTGTTATTCATTATTTGTTTGTTATGTGTTCGTTGTTTGTTCGTTGTTTGTTATGTGTTCGTTTTTTGTTAAGTGTTCGTTGTTTGTTCGTTTTTTGTTATGTGTTCGTTGTTTGTTCGTTGATTGTTATTCATGCCTTGTTTGTTATGTGTTCGTTGTTTGTTATGTGTTTGTTGTTTGTTGGTTGATTGTTATTCATTCCTTGTTTGTTATGTGTTCGTTGTTTGTTATGTGTTCGTTGTTTGTTCGTTGATTGTTATTCATCTCTTGTTTGTTATGTGTTCGTTATTTGTTCGTTGTTTGTTATGTGTTAGTAGTTTGTTATGTGTTTGTTGTTTGTTCGTTGATTGTTATTCATTTTTTGTTTATTTTGTGTTCGTTGTTTTTTCGTTGTTTGTTATTCATTCTTTTTTTGTTTTGTGTTCGTTGTTTGTTCGTTGTTTTTTATGTGTTTGTTGTTTGTTATATGTTTGTTGTTTGTTCGTTGATTGTTATTCATTCCGTGTTTGTTATGTGTTCGTTGTTTGTTCGTTGTTTGTTATGTGTTCGTTGTTTGTTCGTTGATTGTTATTCAGTCCTTGTTTGTTATGTGTTCGTTGTTTGTTCGTTGATTGTTGTTTGTCCGTTTTTTTGTCATGTGTTCTTTGTTTGTTCGTTGATTGTTATTGATTCCTTGTTTGTTATGTGTTCGTTGTTTGTTATGTGTTTGTTGTTTGTTCGTTGATTGTTATTTATTTGTTGTTTGTTATGTGTTAGTTGTTTGTTCGTTGATTGTTATGTGTTCGTTGTTTTTTATGTGTTTGTTGTTTGTTCGTTGATTGTTATTCATTCCTTTTTTGTTATGTGTTCGTTGTTTGTTTGTTGTTTGTTATGTGTTCGTTTTTTTATGTGTTCGTTGTTTGTTCGTTGTTTGTTATGTGTTCGTTGTTTGTTCGTTGATTTTTATTCCATCTTTGTTTGTTATGTGTTCGTTGTTTGTTATGTGTTTGTGGTTTGTTCGTTGATTGTTATTCATTACTTGTTTGTTATGTGTGCGTTGTTTGTTATGTGTTTGTTGTTTGTTCGTTGATTGTTATTCATTCCTTGTTTGTTATGTGTTCGTTGTTTGTTCGTAGGTTGTTATGTGTTTGTTGTTTGTTATGTGTTTGTTGTTTGTTTGTTGATTGTTATTCATTTCTTTGTTTGTTATGTATTCGTTGTTGTTCGTTGTTTGTTATGTGTTCTTTTTTAGTTATGTGTTTGTTGTTTGTCCGTTGATTGATATTCATTCCTTGTTTGTTATGTGTTCGTTGTCTGTTCGTTGTTTGTTATGTATTCGTTGTTTGTTCGTTGTTTGTTATGTGTTCGTTGTCTGTTCGTTGTTTGTTATGTATTCGTTGTTTGTTCGTTGTTTTTTATTTGTTCGTTGTTTGTTCGTTGTTTTTTATGTGTTCCTGGTTTGTTATGTGTTCGTTGTTTGTTCGTTGATTGATCGTTGTTTGTTCGTTGTTTTTTATGTCTTCGTTGTTTGTTCGTTTTTTGTTCGTTGATTGTTATTTGTTCCTTGTTTGTTATATGTTCGTTGTTTGTTCGTTGATGGTTATCTATTCCTCGTTTGTTATGTGTACGTTGTTTGTTCGTTCATTGTTATTTATTTCTTGTTTGTTATGTTTTCGTTGTTTGTTCGTTGATTGTTATTTATTCCTTGTTTGTTATGTGTTCGTTGTTTGTTCGTTGTTTGTTATGTGTTTGTTGTTTGTTATGTGTTCGTTGTTTGTTCGTAGATTGTTATTCATTCCTTGTTTGTTATGTATTCGTTGTTTGTACGGTGATTGTTCGTTGTTTGTTCGTTGTTTGTTATCTGTTCGTTGTTTGTTCGTTGTTGTTATTTGTTCGTTGTTTGTATTGTGTTCGTTGTTTGTTCCTTGATTTTTATTTGTTTCTTGTTTGTTATGTGTGCGTTGTTTGTTCGTTGATTTTTATTTAATTCTTTGTTTGTTATGTGTTCGTTGTTTGTTTGTTGATTGTTATTTGTTCGATGTTTGTTATTTATTCGTTGTTTGTTCGTTGATTTTTATTTATTCTTTGTTTGATATGTGTTCGTTATTTGTTCGTTGTTTTTTTGTTTATTGTTATTTGTTTGTTGTTTGTTATGTGTTCGTTGTTTGTTCGTTGATTGTTATTTGTTCGTTGTTTGTTATGTGTTCGTTGTTTGTTGATTGTTATTTGTTGGTTGTTTGTTCGTTGTTTGTTATGTGTTTGTTGTTTGTTATGTTTTCGTTGTTTGTTTGTTGTTCCTTCGTAATAGACCGTCGCCCATTTACTCACCTTTTTCACGGACCAATTTATTTTGCTTTTCTGAGTACATTTACGTATCATGCTGCTAGAGAGAGTTCCGTGTTTTTTTTATTAAAAAATATTTTTTAGTGTTGCAACATAGGTAATAAGTGGGTGATCAGTTTACGTTAACTTTATATAGGAAACCGACCCCCCTCCTAAAATCTAAGATATTTAAAAAAAATTGTTTTCAATTTCTTTATTTCTTCTGCGACACATGAGAGTAACAATGTAACATGGTATTTATATTACATGTCACATGTTATTATTTGTTGCTTAAAGCATTTTCATATAATTAGGTGTATTAATCTATTCCTATTTATTTGATTACTTCATTTGTGTCTCATTAATTAATTAATACATTTCTTGCAATATTTAGAAATATGTATAAAAGTGGGTTTGAATATATATATATATATATATATATATATATATATATATATATATATATATATATATATATATATATATGAGAAAGGAAGTATGAAGGTAATCCGACGTAATGGGAAATGAAAAAGGAAAAACCAAAAATGATGTTTTTTATATATTCATCAACGTTTCGTCTTTATTTGTAAGACTTCCTCAGGATGATTATTTTAAGAAAAATGTCATGTAAGTACGTGAAAATATTGGGTTGACATGATGGGCTGATGAGAAAAAGTAGTAGCCATTACTGGGTGCGCAGACCCGAGGTCCGGGCTTAGTGAAGTCAGTAGCATGGAATGAAATAAATGAGGATGGTTCTGAGTGAAAATGTGGAGGGGTGGGTGTGAACGGAAATAATGTGGATGGCTGTTAGTGATGAAGTGGAGGGGTGGGGGAAAGAGGGGGCTCTGTGATTTTGGTGCGTGGGTTTAAAAAAATTAAGGGGATTTGTTGGGGATTTGTTGGAGGGGTAGGTGGGTAAGAGTGTGAGAGAAGTAGTCGGAAAGGTTAAATGGGTGAGGGGGAGCAGGGAGATTTTGTTGTGGGTAGGTGTGAAATTTTTGGAGAGTAGTAGGTTTTGACCAGCTGGCTATGTCAAGAATGTGTGGAATGAATAAAGTAGGTTTGGATTCGTGGTGAATGAAAATTTTTGTGTGTGGGGAAAGGGTTGTGTGTGAGTGTGTATGCGGAGACTGGTATGTGAGTATAACAGAGAGCGAAGAGAAAAAATAGAGGTTAGCCATGATCTAGGTTGAATTTTTGTTCAGTGAGGATTATTTTGCTTATTTAGGGGGATAGATGATAAAAGCCATTTTGTTGTCTGATGGTGTTGGAGGCTGTGATTAGTGTGGTTTCTAGTAGTCTTCGCCGAGCTTTGTTGTGGATGTATTTGGTGGTTTTGGCTTGTTCAAATTTGAAAGCATGACCGTGCTCTAATGCATGGGAGAAAAGTGCACTGAGAGAGTTATTGTTTTTTATGTCCCTTTTGTGTTCACGCAATCTTTTCTTCAATTCACGTTGTGTTTCTCCCACGTAAATTTGATGGCAGTTGTTGCATGGGACAGTGTATACGCCGGCATGGGATGTGTTTTTTAAAGTGTCTTGATGTGTTTACTGTTTGTTGTATGGATTGTGATGGGGTTTGTACTGTTGGAATGCCTAGTTTGTTAAGTGTGTTGCATATGGATATGTTATTGGAATGCGTGGGTAAGAGAAGGGGGGCTGCCTGTGAGAGAGGTGTTTGGTGTTTGATTTTTTTGTGTTGTTTTTGGAGAATATTTGAAAGGCTTTCTTCTTGACATTTAATATAAAATGTGTGGGGTATTGCAGTGATTTTAAGGAATTAATGATGTATTTTATTTCTTCATCTATGTATTGGGGACTACAGATTCTAAGAGCGCGTAGGAAAAAGCCGATAATCATAGCTGTTTTTATCTTGCTATTGTGTTGAGAGTAGAAGTGTGTGTAGTCATTTTTGTGAGTGTTTTTTGCGGTGTACCTTGAATTCTAGTTTGTTTTTGGACTTAATTATAAGAGTGTCTAGGAATTGCTATTTATGTCTCATGTTTGAATTTTATGGAGGGTTCTACTGTGTTTAGTTTGTCTTTGGGGTTATTGATTTGGTCATGGACATCATATATTGAGTATCAACCCATCATTCCTACACTATACGGGCTCCCCAAAAGCCACAAACCAGACATCTCCATACGCCCCACTGTATCAAGCATAGGTAGTACCACACACAAAATCGCACGGGCCATAGCTAACATTCTCACCCAACTAATGGGCACCATCAGCTCCTCCCACATCAAAAACTCAGGCGACCTTCTTAACAAAATAAAAAACCGACTTACCATTTCCACCAACATTTTAATAGAAATAATTAGACTCATCACTGACGTAACATATTTCCAATTCAACGAAGAATTCTACAAACAAAAATTTGGGCTCCCCATGGGCAACCCCCTAAGCGGTGTATTAGCCTGCCTATTCTTAGAATTCTTAGAATCCGGCCCTTTCAAATTTAGACTACCCTTTAACATCGAATACTTTAGATACATTGATGATATTGTAATTTTCCTCCCCTTAGATATACAAATCAATAATCTCAAAGACAAACTCAACACAGTAGAACCCTCCATAAAATCACAGAGCCTCCCCCTCCTCTTTTCCCCACCCCTCCACTTCTTGACTAACAGCCATCCCCATTATTTCCGTTCACCCCACCCCTCCACTTTTTCACTCAGAACCACCCTCATTTATTTCATTCCATGCTACTGACTTCACTAAGCCCGGACCTCGGGTCTGCGCACCCAGTAGTGGCTACTACTTTTTCTCATCAACCCATCATGTCAACCCTAATATTTTCACGTACTTGCATGACATTTTTCTTAAAACTATCATCCTGAGGAAGTCTTACAAATAAAGACGAAACGTTGATGAATATATAAAAAATATTCTTTTTGGTTTTTCCTTTTTCATTTCCCATATATATATATATATATATATATATATATATATATATATATATATATATATATATATATATATATATATATATATATATGTGTGTGTGTGTGTGTGTGTGTGTGTGTGTGTCTCTGTGTTTGTATGTTTATGTATTTGTGTGTGTGTACATGGAATATGATACATAATTCTTATTCGAAAAGCCTTCGGTCGTTCTCCGGCGTTCACACTAGAATTCGATTATCAATCCTAAACAAACATTCTTCGACAAACATTGCCCGTTTCTCCGGTTCAATGGATCAGATGGCCGCCGCATTTTACAACCGGTCTCTTTTGTCATAGTCTTGGAGGCGAGGATAAAAGGAGGCGTTTAGTTCGGAAGTTAGGGTTAGCTTTGAGAAATTCAAGACTACGGGATTGAAGACTAACCATCGGTTCGCTGACAACTGCTGACGGCAAATATTTTCAATGTTAAGATTGTATATAGACTAAGGATGTCCAGGGGTTGAATCACATATATTCTATTTTACAGCAAGACGAAATGCCGAAGTTCCTGAAATTAGCAGAAGCCGATCTGTTATAATCGTATGGACCAGTAGCATCAGTATTTAAACGGGCGCTAACTAGCTGATACTTTCAGATAAGCTTCATTGTAATGAGTAGAATAACGTATTTAAATGATCGAATTTTTTACCCTTTGTTTTATTGGTAAGCGCTCATCAAGGCCAGCTGGCACTCAAGGATAAATGTTAATGAGATAGAATGATGATCAGGACTTTCATAGTTCACCCCAAACAAGGCAGGCCGCCACTTTAGACGTAAGGGGCTACTGAGAATTAGGGTGTAAGTTTTAGGGGTCATCCTAAGTTGAGAGCTGTGAAGCGAGATGTTTGTTTACATTAGTTTTAACTTTCCGCATGTCGGTACAGCCGAGGAAACAGGGAGAAGAGAGGGAGTTACGGAGGCTGGCAGCACGAGGAAAGAAGCTATTAGAGTAGTAGGCTCTCCGGCATCTGTGTATCTCCATAGTGAATGGATGGGGTTTAGCTGATTGTCGGGTTGGATCTGTTCATATTGGCTTTTATGACAACCGAGTTGTAATCTTCGGGGAAGCAGTCCCGTCGCAATATGTTCCACAGTTTGGAAGCACTTGCGAAGAAGTTTTGTTAGTTGAAATTGCGTCTGACGCTAGGAAACACTAAGGAAGACGGAACATTGTTCTTCGTTATTGTAGAAAGACGAGTTCTTGATGTGAATGGGGCTCACCTTCCATGGAATTAAAGATAGAGCAGATAAAGACTAGCAATGTTTATTCTGTGAGAATCAGGCTGTAAAGAACGGAAGAGATCAGCCCCACTAGATTTCGAAGTCGATTCTGAATTCTGTCAAAGCAACGCAGAGTCCTCTGAGTGGCACTTCCATGCGTTAATGATGGAAGAAGAAAAGTGTGCCTTTAGAAATGCTGATAGTAACAAGCCACTTTTCTTTCTATTACCTGCTCCAGATCAGCGAGGGGATCAACGAGAGCTTGATGACCAGTATTCTTAGGAAGTGGGTTGACTCAAAGATTGATCCTTGAAACGTGAATTCATTTTCGAAGCAATGTGAAACTTCGTTGGCAAAGTAAAGTGAATTGATATTTGTTTGCAAATGGTCGGAATGATGAGTTAATAAGGCATACAAGACAGATTTATGTGTTAAACACTTATAATATAAGAAATGTGTAGAAGGCTAATTGAATGAATTATGGAATACGTATTCTAGAAAACAAGGTGAGTAACGTGGTGTGTGTGTGTGAAAAGATGACAGACGGAAAACAAGTAAAAGTGCAGGAGAAAAACAAAAACAAGAGATTTTTTTGAGCGGTTTCGTTCGTGGGGGACGTCTTCAGAAAATGAAGAATACAGAAATAATTTTATTTTATATTGAAGGCACACACATGGGATGAGGGGAAAAATGATCTGATTGGATTATATGAGAAAAACATTAAGTGATCTTGGGACATGATAAGTAGGTGATACATTCTTTTAAGGCGGTTGGGACACTTAGCTAAAGCTGCACTAAAACAATGCAATATATTGCACCACTGCGCCCCTGCCTAAATATATATATATGTTTACATATACACATGTGCGTGTATGTGTGTGTTTATATATTTTTATATGTTTGTGTTTTTTGCAAGCTCTCATTTATAATCTACCTTTTTAATACATCTCTCTTTAACCCTTATTTTTTTTTCCATTTTTTAAATCCCATTTATATTTTTGCTATTGGTTTTCCCTTTTTCATTTCCCATATATATATATATATATATATATATATATATATATATATATATATATATATATATATATATATATATATATATAAAGTTAGAAGAAATAAGAGTGATAAACATGTACGAATGTCCAAATTTATTTCAAATTTCGATTGTTCAATGCAAGGTGTATTCTGTAGTAAACTAGTGTTTATTATTCTTTCCTTAAGCCAAGGCTTTTCAAAGATCGAAATCTTATCATCAGAGGAGAAATACAGATAGATAAGTTATTTGAAAAATATTAAAAATGGAGTGAAAAAAAAGCTCGTGTAAAAAAATATGTGGTTTGTCCAGATGGTAATTGTCCGTTGAAAAGGTGTCCAATGAAAAGGAGATTTTGAAAAAGACGAAAAAAGTTTTTCGTAAAGGCAGTATGGAGAAAGTGTTCAAAATGAAGGAAATCCAAAGGTAAACTGTTGAAATCAAATCTTTATAATTGCTCTATTTCGTATATTGAGCTTAACCAATTCACTATAGGTTCTATCTACTAAAAGTTTACTTTTAGTTTATAGTTGATTCTACTATATATATATATATAATATATATATATATATATATATATATATATATATATATATATATATATATATATATATAGGGTCGCGCAGATGAATTGGAACTAGTTTAACATGCTAATATTTTTTTAATTTTTGATCATATGATTACGGTTTTTTTTTACTAAGGATCCTTAAACACTTTCTTGCAAGATAGCATAATTATATTGATTCAAATTTGTTTTAATATGGCGGAATTAGCACGAAGAATAACTATATGCGAAATGAGACGCGCCGGAAGTTCTCCTTCGGATATAATTAAAAGCACTGGCTATGCAAAAAACGACTGTCTATCGGGTTGTGGCTAATTTCGATGCCGTGTGTAAGGTTCTTCTTCTTCTTTCATGTGAAACAGATGATTCTGGTGTTGGCATTAGTTTGCCCAATGTTTTTCTAGTTAGAAGTCTTTCTGGAAAGACATTGGGTACTTACGGGAAGGACCACGAGAAGAGTGCCATCATCCCTAAGTGAAAGTAGTGGAACCGACTGGATTCGAACTTGGAACATCCAGGTCTTCAGTCCGTGTCGTTATCCACTTAACCACCGTCACCTCCCGAGTGTAAGGTTGAGAGAAGTCGGCACAATACTCGTAGTGATCGAAAGCGCACTAAAATTTTCCTGGTGGGACTAAAAAGGTCGATAAAGGCACACCCAAGTCAGTTGATGTCGAAACTGGCAAAAAAGCGCAATGTAAGTCGCAGAACTATCAGCAGAGCAATCAACGAAGACCTTGTGATGAAGTCCTACGTTAGGAGACGCCGTAATCTCCTCACTGCTCGTTCAAAAGCTATCAGAGTTGAAAGATGCCCCAAGCTTATCAACCATCAGAAACACAAAGGAGGACATGTGCGCATTTTTGTTGATGAGAAAAAGTTCATCGTGGATGAAGTTCAAAATCGCTAGAACATTCGAGTTATTGCCTGTGACCTTTCGGAAGTTCCTCCTGTGATGCAGAGCAAAAATCCTGCTTCTGTGATGATTTTGGCAGCCGTGGCAAGTGATGGAAAAGTTATGCCTCCTCATTTAATCAAAGCGGGTCTTAAAATAAACACAGCGGAGTATTTGAACATTCTTAATAATGTTTTATTGCCTTGGATCCGTAGAAACTACGACCCTACGAAAGTCATGCTCATCCAAGACTCGGCACCAGCGCATGGATGAAAAAAGTCCAAGATTTCATGAAGGAGAATCTTCCCTTGTTTGTTCCGAAGGATATTTGGCCCAGCAGCTCTCCAGATCTAAATGTTTGCGACTATTATCTATTCGTCGTCGTCGAGGGACAGACTAATGTCAATCCGCACCCAAATATAAACTCATTGAAGACAGCCATTCAACGAGCATTTCGCAATCTCGATCCCAATAAAATAAAGAGGAGTTGTTCACGGTTTCGTCAAAGAATCTCCAAAATAATCGATGCAAAGGGTACTCATATTGAATAATTTTGTTCAATACTAGACTGTAATAATTAAATAAATAAAGGTTAAAATGATATCTTTCCATATTTAATCCTTTTAATTATGAATTTTGTAAAAATAAAAAAGTACCAATTTAGCTGCCCGACCCTATATATATATATATATATATATATATATATATATATATATGTGTGTGTGTGTGTGTGTGTAGTTCGGCAGCAAGTCGTTTTTTATGCAAGTTTCATTAAAGACCACGCGGTTCTCTCTCTTCACGATCTTTCTCGTAGTATATATATATATATATATATATATATATATATATTATTATTATTATTATTATTATTATTATTATTATTATTATTATTATTATCATTCCATGTTATAAGGAGATATGATCATTTATAGAATTTGGTATATTCGGACTACTTTTCTCATCTTCGGTGTTTTTATCACAACGTTTCCGCCGATGTAACCTCCGCCCTTTTATCAGGTGTACTTTGTCGTACTCGGGAATCTTTCTGTCGAACTCGGGAATCTGGACTGAATTTCGAACGGAACCCTTTATTAAATCGACGGGAGTAGCATGCTCTCGTTCCATCTGCCATGACTGGGAAGAAGTCTTCCGCAAGGACACGTGGCGCAGTGGATATAGTACTAAGTATAATTCAGTTCGAAATGACAGTCATCTGAAGGTTGAAGGTTCAATCCTCAGTGCGGGCGATACGAAGAATTGCGAACTTTTGAATATACCAAATTCTTCGAATTAACAACCCTCATCTAAAAAATTCCGAAGCATAATTATTCATGTATCAATGTTCAGTATTTACTTCAACAGTGAGTAGAGCTAGGTGTTGCATAGCCCCTCTCCTGCTTGGACCACGGCTGTATGCGTTTTGTACACTTGTCATTTAAAAAACCATCAATCATATTTAGTTTGCATACCTGTAAATTTCTCCCTCGCCGCGTAGAGGGTCGCCGTCTCGATGTCGTCTAGTGGTTGAACTCCTTCCTCCTTCTTCTGCCGTGAACCACGCCGCTGCAAAAAAGCTCCATGATCGTGTCGGAAGACAAACAATCTTTTTAAATTTAACTTCAGTTTTTATTTCAAGCGTTAGTTATCAAATCAGCTGGGAGATATTCACCAACGTCGAGAGAGAGAGAGAGATAGAGAGAGAGAGAAAGAGAGAGAGAGAGATAGAGAGAGAGCAAATTACTGCTATCGTAATTACTTAACAATTATTTCCTTAACTATTCGTGGAGGGGAGGGGGGAAGAAATCTTTCGCCTGTATTTTCTTAGGGAAATATTTCCCTTCATCTGTTGTAGTTTACTTTCTAACAATCACGTCTGATAGGTCCGCCTCCAAAACCCAGACTGCTAAAACTCGCGAAGAACGAGGACGTCACGGATCCCTCTGTTTCCCATACAAAGGCCCGTGACGTCACTAAACCTCTCGCAGGTGCACATTGACCCTTGATCTGGGGTCTCGTCACGCGGTGCCATTGTCACGTTTGTGATTTCCGACTGTGAGAACAGACTCTATTCTGCACTCGACTGCACGGATCCACCCGCGCTAATTTGCGCAAGTCAAACCAACGATTTTTACAGATACGTCGATTCGCATAGGGGACATTATCCAACACAAGGTAGTAACTTATGAAAATATATATATGGCAATTAAGCTACACAGAGGCATCCGCGTTTCATCCCCGTATGGAATCGTCAGTCTTAAATGCCGGGTGTTTATATATATATATATACACATGGTTTTAGTCTAGCTAAACCAATCAGATTCTTTGTTATTCTCTTAGCTAATCGTTGGGCTTCTCACAAACAAAGGTTCGGTTTATTTTACTTCCTATTTCCTATTATTTTGTTGTTTTCAATAGTGTGACCTATCCCAGTTTCTTTGTTATGTCAAAATAATAGGTGACCTTATTTTAACACGTGCCTGTTTGTATTTCTGTTTTAGGTTTTAGTTTAGTTTAGTTTTTTTATTTATTTATTTGTTCATTTATTTATTATGTATTGTTTACCTAAAGTGAATTTTATTCCGTGTAAGCAGTTGTCTGCTATTTCACTTCTACAGTTCAATAGGTTTTGGGGTTCTTTAACGTTTAGGATTTCAAATTTCTCATTCACACATAATCTTCACAAGTCGTCTAAATTTCCACATGTACTGGCCTGTCGTATTATTTTCCATTAAATTATTGGTGAGCTTCTGTTTTCTTTGTACACACAATACTGGTTTGCTAATGCTGTTTTAATTCGACGTTCTCTGTTTTTAAATGTGTTGTTGTGATCGTAATATTTGGTTTTAAAATATAGAGAGGTCATATCCACGTAGTACTTCTTGTTATTTGGGTTTTCTTTAGATATATATATATATATATATATATATATATATATATATATATATATATACGCAAACATTGTTAATAATAACAGAATCCGTCTGTTATACTTTTTTATTTAAATTTTTTTTCTAACGGTCTTCTGTTGATTATAATAAAACAAATTAATAAATGCCCATAGGTATCACGAACGTATTCGATTCTTCTTTTTCGACGAAGAAAAAATGAAAAATGTATAATTAAACAGACGAATTCTTTTATTTTTAACAATGTTTGCATAAATGAGAAAATGCTGAGAAAATATACACAATATATATATATATATATATATATATATATATATATATATATATATATATATATATATAATATTTATAAATAAATATTAAATTATTTATACCTACAGACGCTAACGTTTCAAGCTTATTGCTCTCATCAGTGCAGGGAAGTAACAATTTCAGACGGTCGGGAGGCGCGAACCCGGTACACAGAGTCAGCCATATCCACTCGGCCCACGGAAACTGTCACGTAATTTAGGGAAATTAAGATCTATATGTACCTAGAAGCGGGCACAGATAGAAGACTAGTCGAGAGTGTTCGACGAACGTATTCGGAACTTTGCATTAGAGCTTTTTGACAGTCTATTTTTAACTTCCCCGAGAGTGCTCAACTTTAATTTCTTAAAGGGGCTTAGTATAATATTTATAAATAAATATTAAATTATATATATATAATATTTCATAAATAAATATTAAATTATGATTGAACATCTAAGTTCTAAGTGATAGTCATCTGAAGGTTGTAGGTTCAATCCTCGGTGCGGGCGATACGATAAATTGTCAATTACTAAAGACTTATCCTAGTCTTGGCTGACGGAACGAGAGCATGCTACCCTCATCCATTAAATAACGGGTACCGTTCAGAATTCCGTCCAGATAGATATGAAGAAGGCCGGAGCTTACAGCGGCCGAAACGTTATCAAGATGAGAACAGTAGTCCGAATAACTAAAATCGTACGTAGATATATAAACAACATTTTGATACCTTCCGATTTGATGCATTTAACCAAAGAATTTGGTACAGTCACAGCAGACGCTGTGATTTGGTAATAGACTCATCTGAGGCGCAGATCTGCATTGTCTCTTGAGACAAACGGATGGCAACAACAAAAGTAACAAAAATAACAAGAAGAACAACAACAATTAAGCAGAAATAAATCTTGTTATATATTTATGAGTAAGGTTATTTACTCGCTTTTGATGATGTCGTTTGCACGGCAACTGATAAAGCCGAACTACTTGCCCAGCGTTTCGCTTCTAACTCCACTTTGGACTAAGATAACCACCCCTCCCCAAATTCCCTTTGCGGACTGAAGCCACACTTGATAACCTGGTCATCACCCCATCGTAAGTCATAGACATCATAAAAAAACCTTGACACCTCCAAAGCTTGTGGGCCTGATCTTATACCTGTAATAGTAATAAAGAAATGTTCTGCTGAACTAGCCCCTGTCCTCTCCAAGCTCTACAATAAATGCCTAGCTGAATCTTGCTTCCCCGATAGCTGGAAAATTGCCTCTGTGATACCAGTTTACAAGAGTTCTGGGAATAGAACCGATCCCCAGAACTATCGCCCAATTAGTCTGCTGCCGAATTTGCTAAAATCTTTGAATCCTTAATCAATCTAGCGATAATCCGGCACTTAGTTAATGCTAAACTTCTATCTGAACGTGATTTAGACAAGCACGATATACTGCAGACATCCTAACGGTTATGTCTGAACGCATGTATCATACACTCGACAAGGCAGGAGAAGCTAGGGCAGTAGCGCTTGACATATCCAAGGCCTTTGACAAGGTATCGCATAAAGGGCTTCTCCTGAAAATACGCTCATACGGTATTACTGGGCAATTACTTAATATAATTAGATCCTTCCTAAACAAAAGAAAAATCCAGGTTGTCCTCGATGGCCGTTTATCTATCATATTAGTATTGCAGAGTTGCGAAAACTCACTGGCATCCCATCATGATCCGTTTCGTTTAACAGAAGAACAACCGATATTGATATGCCAATCCCGGATCCTTCTCCCATGGACTAATCTTTTTTGTTTCATCGCTATGTATTTTTTTTCTGATTCAGAACTTTCTGCTTTTCTGATAAGTCTATTGAAGAAAGATCCGGGATTGACATACAAATATCGGTTGTACTTCTGTTGATCCGTAATTGTACCAAAGTTAAAAAAAAGAAAAAGATTGCTAAGATGAATACCATCTTGATCTTTTGAATGTAGCAAAATGTTGTTTATGTATATATGCTCTGTTGTTATATGTTAAAAGTCATCGAGCTTTCAGTTTGAAAAGGATGGCGTCTAGTAGGTAATTCAAACTCCCCATGTTTCCGTGTGTATGTGTGTATGTGTGTAAAGAAACGAAGCCGTAATCGTGTTTCGATAATATTTAGAAATCCTTTTTATGTATTCAACATCCCCTCTTTTCTGTTTGAATATATAGGGTAAGGCTTGGTGTTAGGGTTAGAGTTAGGGTTAGGAATATCGAATTAGCAAAGTTATAGCATAAGCTTTCTCGTAAGACGAATGGATTTCCTTGTCAAACTAATTATTCCTATTAGCTATTTAGAAATCCATAGCCGAAGTGAAATTCAAACTAAATTGGATTACATTTCTGGTACGAACGGCCGAGCAAAGTAATTAATTAATCTATCAAGAAATGAAATTAATATAAATCGAACCATAGTTTCGAACAAAACGTTTCTATCTGATTCTTATGTAATGAATGAATAAATGAACGCAGACGAGTGAAATCAACCCGTTCCTATTTTCAGTTGAAGTAAGAAATCCTTAAAGAAGCCGCAGACTGAAAAAGTAATTCCCATTTTTGCACGAAAAAAAAAATTATGACAAGCGGCCAAACAGGTGCTTGTTTGCCTGGATGAAGCATAGAACGTATGGCAACGACGGAAACAGCTGCTCGTCTCCGTAAAATTGGTCAGTCTATCTGTCTGTCTGTCAGTCTGTCTGTCTGTCCGTCGGCGAGAATTTTTGTAAACGTAAGAGGGGGGGGGGCGAGTAAATACTATTTACATAATTTTCAAGTGAGTGAGAATCTTTGTAAACATAAGAAATAGATTAGGACACATCTTAACAACTAAATAAGCAATAAATAAATTTGACGCCGCGGTCGTGATTTGAACTCGCGACCTCGACGTCTTAAGCGAATTAAGTGGAATATTAAACATTTCTGCTCGGTGTTCTGTTAACATGTAGCAAATTTCTCTGTGGATAGTTCGTCTCTAAGTTTCTTGTTCTTCTTTCATCCATGTAGAACGGGAGGAATTTAAAGCAGCAAATGAAGACATTTTTGATTATATCTGGGGTTTAGTTAATTTTTCGCGGCTATTTACATCAAAGTACATGCAAATGAGCTGTAATTTCACACTTCGCCCAAACGGGTAAGGGTTTATCACGAAAAAAAAGATGTCTGCTCAATTGGACGTAAACGCAAAAAAACACAATCGATTTCGCTGTTCTGCTATGTACTTGCCCCCATGCCGCAATATCCCGTGACGTAATCATAATTCAAGTCTGTTAACGTTTAAAAGAATTTTCCACTATTCTAACATTATGCTTACTCTAGCCTCGTGTGAAAAAATACCGTTCTAAACATTATTTTTTACGTAATGTTTTACTATTCTAACCTTATACCAAGAGCCAATCAATCGTCTCTTCTTTTCTACCGCGATTTTTCGTTCTAGAAGAAAAGTATTCTCGGGTACTACAGGAATCGGTTGGCATCGGCGCTTCGTATACGTTTTCCGAGATTAGGGTTTAATAGCGTATTGGTGGTCGTACACGGTTTCGGTGCAACCTGAGCACCGGCTATTTTCGGAGCTGTATTCGAGATTGTATCAGTACGACTACATTAACAAAAATGAAATGCGCATGTGCAAACAAAACGACTTCTTCCTGCCGATATATATCAGATCCCATCATAGAGTATGTAGTTTTTACACAGAAGGCCAACATCTCCATCATATTGTGAAGCAAGTTCGTTCCTCCAGTAAAGTATCTCAAGTTAACTTATCCCGTACAACACCACAGAGTCTCGTCAGTGAGTACTTTTGTGAACAGACCTACTACATCTCGGCCCACCATCTGGTTGGATTGGATGGACGCATTATTGATTTATTCCACGAAGTGAGCTGAATTCTTGACATAGGATAGAGATTTGCCTGTGAGTAGGGTGATTATATGTACAAGGAATCAGTACAATTGGTGGCATGCTGAACCTCGGGCGTTGACCATGGGTTTTAATGGAATACCGTCTTTGTGACTTTTAAGAAGGTCGCGTAGGTGTGGTAGCTTGCTGTAATGATGGACTAACTGTCTGCATTTTGCAGATGATATTAGGTCTTTGTTCTTACCGATGAAGTGTGACAGCTTTCTCTTTGTCTTCAAGGTCGGATTTTTTTTTTACTTTACAGTAGCCATCAGATCCTATTAGATCTGCTAATTTCTTGGAATATTCGGCTTAATACATTCATACTGTAGCATTGCATTTGTCCGCCGGTAGTATTATGATATCATAGAAACTTCGTAGTGACTTGATGACCAATACGTCTACCCTTGTGACGTCAGGTTTTCGAGATATTGAATTCTCGAGCACTTATCTCACCTTCCATCTTAGCTTGGGACTCCTTGAGACTTGGGTTTATTCAAGGCTGCCTCTTCTATTAGAGCTATCATGTCTAGGTATGGAATCTGCTTGATGGTTGTGGCGAAGTTGAGACCTTTGTTGGCACTGATTCTTCAGAGGTGGTCAGTTGTTTAAAATGACCCTTATTCCAGAGTTCAACAGAAAGATTCCCGAGTTCGTCAAACTGCAGCCGAAGAAAGTTGGCTCGTTAGAATCTAGTATCGATTTGGCGATGCATGACTAAATTAGCCTAACTTCTATAATACGACTGACTTTATTATATATATTAGACATACAAAAAAACGTTACCTGTTGGTCATCCATCGAGCTTGGGTTCGATTGCTTGAATCAGTAAAAAGTGAGTTTACAAAGCCAGTTACATTTCAAACATAAAACAAAGTAAAAAAATTAATCGTGTTCTAATCGGTTTCTCACTTGTTAAATAGTTTAATCTGAATTTTTTAGATGACGATTGATAATTGTTACAATTTGAATGATTTGGACTATTGTTTTCATCTTGACTGTTATTCTTAAAGCGTTTCGCCCGATGCAACCTCCAACCTTCTTCAAGTGTATCTTGGCGAACTCGGGAATCTTTCAGTCGAACTCGGGAATCTGCACAGAATTTCGAACGGAACCTTTTATTTAATCGACGGGGGTAAGCATGCTCTTGTTCCGTCAGGCATGACCGGGTAAAAGTCTTCAGTAATTCGCAATTCCCAGTATTGCCCACACTGAGGATTGAACCTTCAACCTTTAGAAGACTGCATCTAGACTTGAATGTAACTTAGAACTTTATCCGTTGCGCCACGGGTCCCGAGTTCGACAGAAAGATTCCCGAGTTTTATAAGATACGCCTGAAAAAAGTAAGAGGTTACATCGGCCGAAACGTTGTGAGAATAACACTCAAGACGAGAATAGTCGTCTGAATAATCCAAATGATACAAAGTAGGATTGCCTGTGGTGATATTTTCATTTTGCTGACGTAAATACTAAGAAAAGAAGGAAGAGGAGAGAGTTTGCTTTTGGTGCGTCTGTTGGAAATGCAATCAGAAGAGTCCATTGGGGTTATTGACCGTTGAAGCACAATACATTCTGGAAACGTTTAACGATGCTATCGTAGCCATTGCTGGTGTGAGATGTTTCTGCCTTTCTCAATATTATTTAAGTGTGCATGGGTGGTGAGGAGACCAATGTCAAAAGAAGAATGAGAAAAAGAGATATAAAGGAAAAGTAATCTGCATAATTGAATGAGTCATTAAATAAGAAGAAGAAGAAGAAGAAGAAGAAGAAGAAGAAAAAAAAGAAGAAGAAGATGAAGAAGAAGAAGACGAATAAGAAGACAAAAAAGAAATAAAACTTTGAAGCGGAAAGGAGATGATTAAATTAATGCTGACAAAGGAAGAAGAAAAAGAAAAAAAACGA
>OY744519.1:219528990-219531490 GCA_963556195.1 Sepiola atlantica
AGAACCCAACAGCAAGTCTACACCATCAGAATACACGTTGGAATCAGCAAACGGATCAAAAATCCAAACCTTCGGTGAGACATCACTAACATTAAATTTGGGACTGCGACGACCTTTTTCATGGATTTTTACACGAGCCCAAGTAAAAACACCCATTCTCGGGGCAGACTTTTTATCTCATTTTCGTCTATCGGTAAACATGTATACACACTGTCTCATCGACAATGAAACACAGTTGTCGATGAAAGGAATAACATCAGTGTACAAATCGACAGGAATCAGCTATACTTTACCAACTAACAGTGATTTACAGGAACTGTTTAAAAAATTTCCATCCATAATGACTCCTTTGAAGCACACGGATGAAATTCGCCATTCTGCTAAACACCACATTAAGACTACCGGACCACCAACTCATGCATCTCCACGCAGACTACGCCCGGATAAGTGCAAAATAGCAAAAGACGAATTTCAACACATGCTAAAGTTAGGAATCATCCGCCCATCAAGTAGCCCATACTCTTCGCCACTACACATGGTACCAAAACCAGATTCAGGGGCTTGGCGGCCTTGTGGAGATTTTCGACACCTCAATGCTAAAACAGTTCCTGACAGATATCCTATTCCACACATCCACGATTTTGCCATAGGTCTGCAAGGAACTAAACTTTTTACCAAACTTGATTTGGTCAAAGCATACTATCAGATTCCAGTGGCGGAAGATGACATAGAAAAAACAGCAATCACTACTCCTTTCGGCCTATATGAATTCACAAGAATGCCTTTTGGATTACGTAACGCAGCTCAAAGTTTCCAGAGACTAATAGACGAAGTTTTGAGAGGATTACCATTTGCCTTTGCATACATCGATGATGTTCTCATCGGTAGTCGAAGTATGCAGGAACATCATGAACACCTAGAACAGGTTTTTGAGAGACTGGCACATTTTGGTTTAAAAATCAACGTGAACAAATGTGTTTTTACAGTTCCTCAACTGACATTCTTGGGTCATGTAGTCGATGAGCAAGGTATTGCGCTCATACCAGAAAAAGTGGGAGCGATACAGCAGTTTCCACAACCAACAACATTACGACAACTGAGAAGATACCTCGGTCTTATCAATTATTACCGCAGATTTATTCCAGGCTGCGCAAAGATATTAACCCCACTCACAAATTTACTGCGCAAACAAAAAAAGAAAAATGCAACAATTGCAGTAGAAGGGGAAGCATTGATCGCATTTAAAAACTCGAAGAAAGCACTAGCAGATTTCACAAAGCTTTCCTACATCCGTGATGAGGATAATTCACTACTCACACTGACTACGGACGCTTCTTCAGATTCGATTGGATCAGTTCTACACCAGTTTCAAAACGGTACAGAAAGACCAATTTATTTCTTTTCTGTGAAATTGAATAACGCACAGCAAAAATACAGCGCTTTCTCCAGGGAATTACTTGCGATCTATCTCTCGATCAAACATTTTCGGCATCTTCTCGAGGGTCGAGACTTTACAGTTTTCACAGATCACAAACCCCTCACATACGCCTTACACACAAGCATGGAAAGATATACACCACGAGATACCCGACAGCTGGACTATATAGCCCAATTTACATCGGATATCCAATACATCAAGGGTACAGACAACATTGTAGCAGATACTTTGTCACGTTCCACTATTCATGCCATAAATTCGGAAACACTCAACTTCGATCTAATCGCAGTAGAACAGCGAAATGATGTGACATTAGACGAAGTAAAAAAAAACACTTCCTTAAAATTAAAGGCACAACCAGTCCCTTTCGGATCAGAAACATTTCTATGCGACACGAGCACAGGCTATTCCAGACCATACATACCACCTTCACTAAGACAAAAAGTTTTCCAACATTTTCACAACTTGTCACACCCAGGCAGACGAGCTACAAAAAAATTAATTAGTGATCGTTTTGTATGGCCTAAAATGCATAGAGACATAACTGACTGGACTAAAGTATGTTTAAAATGCCAAACTAGCAAGGTAGGCAGACATACAAAATCTCCTCCTGGACAATTTATTCACCCAGATGGTAGATTCACCAACTTACATATCGACATAGTTGGACCACTACCAGAAGCAAAGGGCCACCAATATCTACTGACAATAATCGACAGATTTACCAGATGGCCTGTCGTAACTCCTTTGCGTGATACATCCGCACATTCCGTCGCGAAAGCAATATTGCAGGATTGGATAGCTAATTTTGGTTGTCCATCCGTAATAACAACAGATCGCGGCGCACAATTTCAATCAACACTTTTCGAAGAGTTCACAAAACTTTTGGGAGTGAAACACATAACCACTACGGCTTATCAACCTTGTGCGAACGGAATGGTCGAGCGTTTCCATAGACAACTGAAAGCAGCTCTGACAGCAAATAACGATTCCGGAACATGGTTAGAAAACATCCCTTTGGTTTTGTTGTCCATCAGAAATGTGTTGAAACAAGATTTAGGG
>OY744519.1:219536490-219563990 GCA_963556195.1 Sepiola atlantica
TTAATGTTTTTTTCTTCTGTATGACGTATAGGCGCTGATAAAGACCGTTTTGGACTAACTCTATAAAATTATAAAATAAAATAAAGTTTTGGAAACGATCGTACGCCATAATGGACTTGATGTTCTAACTCTGGGAACAATAGTAATGTTTTTATTCATTAAATGTTTAACGTTAGATGGAAAGCATTTCACCATGACATGAACCACAAAACCTCCTCCCACCAAACTGACTCCAGCAATTCCTCACTTTCTACCCACTTTGGATCTACACTACCTATGAACTCCTCTAGGGAACTGAAGAAATTGGAAAAATCAGCTGCCTCCAGGTACGGTCTCAAAACCTCCTCCTTCCCTAAACAAAATGAACACCTCAATCATTTCGAAAATGACCTATTTGACCTCATTAGTCGCATTAAATTCAAAAGACACAATAAACACCTCAATCCCATCATCAAAAAAATCAACAAGTTTACTAACAATATTAAGAAACACCCAGATATAATTGTCCCAGCTGATAAAACTAAGAATTTTTACAAACTGAAATATAGTCAATACAAATCCTTAATCTACAAAGAATTAAATAAATCTTACAAAAGCACATCTCACGATACCCTGGCTAGTATAAACAATGAGGCTAAATCCATACTAACATCTTTGAATGTCCTCAACTACGCAGAAATTTTAACCCCTGCAATACCTAGATTTACTTTGAAGGACCACAAAAATAATTTCCAAGAAAACCCTACCATCAGACTAATATGCCCCTCTAAATCCGACCTAGGCATCATAAGCAAGAAAATCTTGGATAGAATTATCCCTACCTTGAAAGAAAAAATTCGTTACACTCTTTGGCAATCCTCTGATGAGGTTACTACCTGGTTCCTTAACCTCATTGATAAGTCTAAACCTAACTTGAACTTCATAACATTCGACATTAATAATTATTACCAATCCATTTCCCCTATCTTACTTAACAAAGCATTAATCTTCGCCAAAAATAATTCTGACATTACTGACATAGAGATTAAACTAATAATATTAGCCAGAAGATCCCTACTAGAATTTGATAATAAGCTTTGGACTAGGAAGGACACCCCCAATAACTTTGACATTACCATGGGGGCCTCAGACTCTGCCCAGGTCACTGACCTGGTAGGTTTGTACTTGATGAGAGAATTGGGGTTTAATTTTGGACACTTACAGGGTGGGTTGTATAGGGACGATGCCCTGTTTGTATCTGGGGAGAGATCGAGACAATATAACAACACTATCAAAAACCTGCATAACTTCTTTAAAAACTTTGGTTTGACCATTACAGTGGAACCTGAGAAAAGAATATCTAACTTTCTTGACCTTACATTAGATCTTAACTCGGGAACCTTCAGCCCATACCATAAACCTAACTTAACCCTTTTCTACGTACATAGCCTATCTAACCACCCTAAATCCATCATAAACTCAATAGTCCCCTCAGTATCTAATAGAATCTCTAAGCTATCTGCGAATAAATCTATCTTCGATCAAAATTCTAGCTTTTACAATAATGCTTTGCTTAACTCAGGCTACAATCACAAAATTAAATATAACTGCAACCCCCTTACTCAAGTTAACAAATCTTCAGGCATTATTACTCACAACATGACCACACACAGAAATAAAAAGTTTAACTCATCAGCACCTAAGATAATCAAAACACACTCTAATAAGCCCATAGGAACTAAAGATATTGATAATCGGGTAGACCCACATTCGCATAAACAAAGAAAAAAACTTAGAAGAAAGAATAACATTTGGTTTAATCCGCCTTTCAGCAGTAATGTTAAAACCAATATACCTAAAGAATTTTTCCAAATCTTAGACAGATCTTTTAAGCATCCCCACAGATATAACACTATCCTTAACAAAAATTCTATTAAAATATCATACTCTACTATGCCCAATATTGAACAAACTATCATAACCTCTAACAATAGGAAAATCAAACATATCCAACAGCAACCACCCACCACATCCCTCACCACTTGTAACTGCCGTAAACCTAGAGATTGTCCCCTTAACAACAACTGTGTACAGAAGGACGTAATATACGCTTGTACTGTTAAACAATTCCCTCGCTCCACCAATGTTATGAGTAATCACAGTTCCCATACTCCACCCGAACTCCGGATCTCCCCGCAACCCCAATCCGCTTCTACTCTAAACTCCCGCTTATACAGCCATACCTCTATCCAAGCACCCCCAATAATAAATAGTGCTCATGGGCCAACTCACATTTCCCCCATATCCGCTCCACCCCACTTCTCCAAACAACTTTCCTCGCATAACTTGGATCTCCAAACCCAAATCTCTTCTAATACCATTAGTAATCTCAATGCAACTATAGCACCACCCTTCAAGATACACACATATATTGGGGCGTCCTCTTTCCCCATAAAGACCCGGATCTCTAACCATATATATTCCTTTAAAAATAGTAGCGATAACAGCACAGGCACTTCACTTTCCAATCTAATTAGAAACCTCAATCTCAAAAATACTCCCTATTCACTTCACTGGTCAATACTTAAAAAGTCCAAATCATATACCCCTGGAGCATCCCATTGCCAACTTTGTACTCTGGAAACCTTTATGATAGCTACTGCTACTAAATCTAAAAATATTATTAATTCTAAGAATGAACTTATCTCCAGTTGCAGACATAAACGTAAATTCAGGTATAGCAACCATAATAATCCCCCAGACACCCCTCCCCCATTTGATTAAATACCCTCCCTTCATCTCGGATCTCCCCTCCTTACATCTCGAAACCCCTTTCTGATAGTTCTAATTCTTGTTGTTCTTTAATCTCTACTTATATCTCCCTCATCCCTTTAACCTTCTCTTAACTTAATAAAATTACCCATAAACTTCGTTAGCTTCGCATTTCCCTTAGTTTTAACCTTGTATATCTCTTACTTCTTCCGGCCTTCACTAACCTATTTAACAATTTTCTTAATTAACCTCCATATAACTTTTTTTTAAATAAAATTTCAAAGTTTATATTTTCCCATATCTATTTGAACTAGCATCCCGTAACTGCTTATTTACTTACCCATAATTTTTTTCCACCTTGGAGACTTCCATTCCGGATATCCTCTCTAGGTCTTGTTTTCCTTTTTCTTTTTCCTTATTCTAATTTTCATTCTTGAGCTCCAATCTTATCGACTTTTCCCTCATTCTATTATTAGTATCTTATTTTTTTATTTTTTTATTTTATTTTTTAATTTTTTAATTATTTTTTTATTTTATTTCTTATTCTTTCGGTCAATCCTCAATTTTCCCTGCGAGTTTAAGACTAATCTTATTATCTATTTTTCATTCTTTACTCTTTTATTTTCTTATTTCTACTTTTTATTCTATTTTTATCTTTATTTTTTATCTTTACTCTTTTAATTTTTAACTCATTTTCCTAGTCCTACCCTTCATTATATTTTGCCTCATTGCTTATATCTAAGGTCATTTGATTAAACTTCTAAACCCCCGAACTCTGTTCTTATACATATTCTGATATTTTAACCCCTTATCCTAACATTCGTTAACTTACCCCCACTCTTTTCTTCCCCTTTTCTAGTTGAATCCTAATTCGCCTAACTTCCAATTTCAACTTTATGTTTCACCCCCCTACTTTCACACTCTTAGTTTTATCCGCATTCCTTCACCGCATCGCTCCCTTTCTCCCCCCCTCTCTTTCCTCGTACCCATCCCTTTCCCCTCCCACATTCCACTTACCCGTTTCCTCCCTTGCCCACTGGTCGCATTTTATACTCCTGTTCTCACTGTCTCTGCTTTTCTTCATTTATAGCCGGCTTTCTCAACTGGGCAGACTTTAAATATTCTCACTGCCCCTTTTTCCACTTTAAAACACTTTCCTTTGTCATCTCTGCCCGGGAAGTTTCTTTAATGGCGAATTTTTTACATCTTAATCTCCTCTGACGCCTGCCTGCATCATCGAATGTACCTCTTATTGGACTTTTTACCCTTCCTGGATTTTCCATTTTCGCCGTACCTGAAGTTGTGGCTTCTTGGAATTTAACTTTGAAACTTCTCTCATTACTTCTCGTCCCTCTAACGACCTACCTATCTACATCGTATCCTCTCCGCTGGACTCTTCGACACCGGACTTTTTGGCAATCGGACATTTGCTTGCACCCTGGCACAGTTTTGCCCTACGTTTCCTTCCCTACAACTTTTATTTTTTTTCATTTTTTCAAATTTTAAATCTTGGCCATTGCCAACTTATCTATCCCAGCGACTTCCTCTGATGATAAGATTTTGATCTTTGAAAAGCATGGCTTAAGGAAAATTTAACTTGAATAAATTGCCTTTTTGCGGAATATACCTTGCTTTGAACTTTTGAATTGAATTTTGATTTGGCTTTTGCTTTCTCTAATTCCTTTCCACTCTCCTTCATTTCTACCTGCTCTATCCTGGATATTGAGCTGTATACTCTTCACAATAGGGTTTTACCTTTCCTAAAAGTTCGCTTTTAGTACACCTCTTTATTTTAAGCTCCTACTTAGTTGAGCTTTTTCCTCCTATTTGTGATATGTTCAACAAGGAATTCCTCCCGCTTTCGGCAAAAAATATACCCATCCCCTCAAATGAAACCTATATCTGCAAGCTTATCCAATCTGTGAAGAAGTTCATCACTAACGTTAGATGGAAAGCATTTCACCATGACATGAACCACAAAACCTCCTCCCACCAAACTGACTCCAGCAATTCCTCACTTTCTACCCACTTTGGATCTACACTACCTATGAACTCCTCTAGGGAACTGAAGAAATTGGAAAAATCAGCTGCCTCCAGGTACGGTCTCAAAACCTCCTCCTTCCCTAAACAAAATGAACACCTCAATCATTTCGAAAATGACCTATTTGACCTCATTAGTCGCATTAAATTCAAAAGACACAATAAACACCTCAATCCCATCATCAAAAAAATCAACAAGTTTACTAACAATATTAAGAAACACCCAGATATAATTGTCCCAGCTGATAAAACTAAGAATTTTTACAAACTGAAATATAGTCAATACAAATCCTTAATCTACAAAGAATTAAATAAATCTTACAAAAGCACATCTCACGATACCCTGGCTAGTATAAACAATGAGGCTAAATCCATACTAACATCTTTGAATGTCCTCAACTACGCAGAAATTTTAACCCCTGCAATACCTAGATTTACTTTGAAGGACCACAAAAATAATTTCCAAGAAAACCCTACCATCAGACTAATATGCCCCTCTAAATCCGACCTAGGCATCATAAGCAAGAAAATCTTGGATAGAATTATCCCTACCTTGAAAGAAAAAATTCGTTACACTCTTTGGCAATCCTCTGATGAGGTTACTACCTGGTTCCTTAACCTCATTGATAAGTCTAAACCTAACTTGAACTTCATAACATTCGACATTAATAATTATTACCAATCCATTTCCCCTATCTTACTTAACAAAGCATTAATCTTCGCCAAAAATAATTCTGACATTACTGACATAGAGATTAAACTAATAATATTAGCCAGAAGATCCCTACTAGAATTTGATAATAAGCTTTGGACTAGGAAGGACACCCCCAATAACTTTGACATTACCATGGGGGCCTCAGACTCTGCCCAGGTCACTGACCTGGTAGGTTTGTACTTGATGAGAGAATTGGGGTTTAATTTTGGACACTTACAGGGTGGGTTGTATAGGGACGATGCCCTGTTTGTATCTGGGGAGAGATCGAGACAATATAACAACACTATCAAAAACCTGCATAACTTCTTTAAAAACTTTGGTTTGACCATTACAGTGGAACCTGAGAAAAGAATATCTAACTTTCTTGACCTTACATTAGATCTTAACTCGGGAACCTTCAGCCCATACCATAAACCTAACTTAACCCTTTTCTACGTACATAGCCTATCTAACCACCCTAAATCCATCATAAACTCAATAGTCCCCTCAGTATCTAATAGAATCTCTAAGCTATCTGCGAATAAATCTATCTTCGATCAAAATTCTAGCTTTTACAATAATGCTTTGCTTAACTCAGGCTACAATCACAAAATTAAATATAACTGCAACCCCCTTACTCAAGTTAACAAATCTTCAGGCATTATTACTCACAACATGACCACACACAGAAATAAAAAGTTTAACTCATCAGCACCTAAGATAATCAAAACACACTCTAATAAGCCCATAGGAACTAAAGATATTGATAATCGGGTAGACCCACATTCGCATAAACAAAGAAAAAAACTTAGAAGAAAGAATAACATTTGGTTTAATCCGCCTTTCAGCAGTAATGTTAAAACCAATATACCTAAAGAATTTTTCCAAATCTTAGACAGATCTTTTAAGCATCCCCACAGATATAACACTATCCTTAACAAAAATTCTATTAAAATATCATACTCTACTATGCCCAATATTGAACAAACTATCATAACCTCTAACAATAGGAAAATCAAACATATCCAACAGCAACCACCCACCACATCCCTCACCACTTGTAACTGCCGTAAACCTAGAGATTGTCCCCTTAACAACAACTGTGTACAGAAGGACGTAATATACGCTTGTACTGTTAAACAATTCCCTCGCTCCACCAATGTTATGAGTAATCACAGTTCCCATACTCCACCCGAACTCCGGATCTCCCCGCAACCCCAATCCGCTTCTACTCTAAACTCCCGCTTATACAGCCATACCTCTATCCAAGCACCCCCAATAATAAATAGTGCTCATGGGCCAACTCACATTTCCCCCATATCCGCTCCACCCCACTTCTCCAAACAACTTTCCTCGCATAACTTGGATCTCCAAACCCAAATCTCTTCTAATACCATTAGTAATCTCAATGCAACTATAGCACCACCCTTCAAGATACACACATATATTGGGGCGTCCTCTTTCCCCATAAAGACCCGGATCTCTAACCATATATATTCCTTTAAAAATAGTAGCGATAACAGCACAGGCACTTCACTTTCCAATCTAATTAGAAACCTCAATCTCAAAAATACTCCCTATTCACTTCACTGGTCAATACTTAAAAAGTCCAAATCATATACCCCTGGAGCATCCCATTGCCAACTTTGTACTCTGGAAACCTTTATGATAGCTACTGCTACTAAATCTAAAAATATTATTAATTCTAAGAATGAACTTATCTCCAGTTGCAGACATAAACGTAAATTCAGGTATAGCAACCATAATAATCCCCCAGACACCCCTCCCCCATTTGATTAAATACCCTCCCTTCATCTCGGATCTCCCCTCCTTACATCTCGAAACCCCTTTCTGATAGTTCTAATTCTTGTTGTTCTTTAATCTCTACTTATATCTCCCTCATCCCTTTAACCTTCTCTTAACTTAATAAAATTACCCATAAACTTCGTTAGCTTCGCATTTCCCTTAGTTTTAACCTTGTATATCTCTTACTTCTTCCGGCCTTCACTAACCTATTTAACAATTTTCTTAATTAACCTCCATATAACTTTTTTTAAAATAAAATTTCAAAGTTTATATTTTCCCATATCTATTTGAACTAGCATCCCGTAACTGCTTATTTACTTACCCATAATTTTTTTCCACCTTGGAGACTTCCATTCCGGATATCCTCTCTAGGTCTTGTTTTCCTTTTTCTTTTTCCTTATTCTAATTTTCATTCTTGAGCTCCAATCTTATCGACTTTTCCCTCATTCTATTATTAGTATCTTATTTTTTTATTTTTTTATTTTATTTTTTAATTTTTTAATTATTTTTTTATTTTATTTCTTATTCTTTCGGTCAATCCTCAATTTTCCCTGCGAGCTTAAGACTCATCTTATTATCTATTTTTCATTCTTTACTCTTTTATTTTCTTATTTCTACTTTTTATTCTATTTTTATCTTTATTTTTTATCTTTACTCTTTTAATTTTTAACTCATTTTCCTAGTCCTACCCTTCATTATATTTTGCCTCATTGCTTATATCTAAGGTCATTTGATTAAACTTCTAAACCCCCGAACTCTGTTCTTATACATATTCTGATATTTTAACCCCTTATCCTAACATTCGTTAACTTACCCCCACTCTTTTCTTCCCCTTTTCTAGTTGAATCCTAATTCGCCTAACTTCCAATTTCAACTTTATGTTTCACCCCCCTACTTTCACACTCTTAGTTTTATCCGCATTCCTTCACCGCATCGCTCCCTTTCTCCCCCCTCTCTTTCCTCGTACCCATCCCTTTCCCCTCCCACATTCCACTTACCCGTTTCCTCCCTTGCCCACTGGTCGCATTTTATACTCCTGTTCTCACTGTCTCTGCTTTTCTTCATTTATAGCCGGCTTTCTCAACTGGGCAGACTTTAAATATTCTCACTGCCCCTTTTTCCACTTTAAAACACTTTCCTTTGTCATCTCTGCCCGGGAAGTTTCTTTAATGGCGAATTTTTTACATCTTAATCTCCTCTGACGCCTGCCTGCATCATCGAATGTACCTCTTATTGGACTTTTTACCCTTCCTGGATTTTCCATTTTCGCCGTACCTGAAGTTGTGGCTTCTTGGAATTTAACTTTGAAACTTCTCTCATTACTTCTCGTCCCTCTAACGACCTACCTATCTACATCGTATCCTCTCCGCTGGACTCTTCGACACCGGACTTTTTGGCAATCGGACATTTGCTTGCACCCTGGCACAGTTTTGCCCTACGTTTCCTTCCCTACAACTTTTATTTTTTTTCATTTTTTCAAATTTTAAATCTTGGCCATTGCCAACTTATCTATCCCAGCGACTTCCTCTGATGATAAGATTTTGATCTTTGAAAAGCCTGGCTTAAGGAAAATTTAACTTGAATAAATTGCCTTTTTGCGGAATATACCTTGCTTTGAACTTTTGAATTGAATTTTGATTTGGCTTTTGCTTTCTCTAATTCCTTTCCACTCTCCTTCATTTCTACCTGCTCTATCCTGGATATTGAGCTGTATACTCTTCACAATAGGGTTTTACCTTCCCTAAAAGTTCGCTTTTAGTACACCTCTTTATATATATATATATATATATATATTGTTTTTGCGCAGGACTTATATATATATATATATATATATATATATATATATATATATATATATATATATTAAAATGTTAAATTAAATTAAAGATAATTGAATTATTGTTTAATAATAATCTATCGTGATAATATAAAGCTCAATATATTGAATAGAGCAATCAATTCAAGAGATGAAAGATGAGAATAAAAAATTGTAAAAATATAATTTTTATAAAAACATCAGAAGTTCAAAGCAAGGAGTTTCATATCCTTAATCCATGGATTTTCAAAGACAAACTCTTTTCATCAGAGGATAGAAACATCCGACAACGTAATTGTAAATGTTATCGGCAACATTTAACTTTTTAAAAATTATACACAAAATTTAAAAAACAAAAGATAAGAGTTTTATGTTGAGAATAAAACGTAGAAACGTCAAAAAACACGTAAAAACAAAACAGCTGTTATATTGGAAATGAATGTTTGAAAAAGAATACTCAAAGTGTTTTAGACTCCAAATGTTCTTGTTAAGAAGCTGATTATTCGACGAAAATAGCCATGTTCATAATCGCCTACAAGGAATACCTTCACTCGACGCCAGATTGAAAATAGCGGTTTTAAATCCATTTTTGTAACCTATCGATACACTGATCAACCAGAGAGCTAGAGGTTATCGTAATGCACACTTTGATATACATCGAACTCTGACTGATAAACTTCATTCTGGATCCTGTGAAATGGATAATTCCACTCTCGGAATGAATTGAACTGACCACCGTCGAATAATCAGCTTCTTAACAACATTTCTTTGACGCATCTTATTTATTTTAACGTTAACGGAATAGAAGAAGCTTAGTATTCCTCAGCCAACTATGATGATGGCCATTAACGGGTCGGATATTGTGCGACACAAAGGCCGACCGAAACATCACCGTGGCGGTTGTAATTCGAGCGAACCCCTTTAAATATGGCGGCAGTTTTTATCCTATTTACGTGTTCGAACGGACTTCAGTCGCCATCTTCAATGTTTACGACATTTTTAATGATGGAACGTGTCATGGACAAAGGTTCTTTTGATCGTCACCGACATCAAAAGTGGTCGATAGTTAACTTTCGGCATGTCCAGAGGCAGAGACATTTTAAAAACACGTTCAATTCTGCGCGTTTCAAACGATCAATCGCACGCCATCTGGTGGTAGAAATGTAAACGAACAAACCGACACATCAAAACAGAATTTTCAGGGTTTTTTTTCTCTTTTAGATGAAAGACGTAAATATTGCTTAACTATATTGTTTTTCTTCTGGAGATCGGTCGGTCTGTCACGTTTAAGTAGATTAACGCCATTGTTGTTGTTATTTTAATCGGCTTCAGAAAACTTCTGGATAAACATCGCTGACTCCTCATTTTCTTTTCTTCTCCTACACCCTCTACTCCTTCTCCTCATGTTACTCTTCTTTTTCTTCTTCTTCTTTTTCTTATTGTTGTTGTTGTTCTTCTTCTTCTTCTTTTTCTTCTTCTTCTTCTTCTTCTTTTTCTTCTTCTTTTCTTATTGTTGTTGTTGTTGTTCTTCTTCTTCTTTTTCTTCTTTTTCTTCTTCTTTTTCTTATTGTTGTTGTTGTTCTTCTTCTTCTTTTTCTTCTTCTTCTTCTTCTTCTTCTTCTTCTTCTTTTTCTTCTTCTTCTTCTTTTTCTTGTTGTTGTTGTTCTTCTTCTTCTCATTTTTCTTCTTCTTCTTCTCATTTTTCTTCTTCTTTTTTTTCTTCTTTTTCTTCTTCTTCTTCTTTTTCTTCTTCTTCTTCTTCTTCTTCTTCTTCTCATTTTTCTTCTTCTTCTTCTTCTTTTTCTTCTTCTTCTTTTTCTTCTTCTTATTCTCATTTTTCTTCTTCTTCTTCTTCTTCTTTTTCTTCTTCTTCTTCTTCTTTTTCTTCTACTTTTTCTCCTTCTTCTTTTTCTTCTTCTTCTCAAGTTTTATTTTTTGACAATCAATCTCACCTTTAGGGTTAGGGTTAGTGTTAGGATTAATATATATATATATATATATATATATATATATATATATATATATATATATATATATATATATATATACATACATATATATATATATATATATATATATATATACATACATATATATATATATATATATATATATATATATACATATATATATATATATCCAGTTATCTCTCGCATATCAATTTTTCTTACCGTTAAGTACTGAAAATGCTACTTTCCATTTTCATATAGGAATGAAACTAATAATAAATCTTAATCAAAAAGCTAAGAAAAAATAACATGAATCAAATAATTCGCAAAAAGACCTCCGGCTTATCTACGTGGTGCAGAAACATTCAAACAGCAAGAGATAAGAGGTTATGATCATTCTGCCTCCAGTCAAATGAATATTTCCATAAGCCAACGATTAGATATGGCCGACCAAAAATTTATATTCAACTGCAACTCAAAAACGTGCTTCCTGATCCCATAGCTGATGCGAATGAATAGTTTCGGTGAGAACTGGTCCTCATATTTTGAGGGCGAAATCACCAGATTTTTCTCGTAAAAGGATCGGAATTTAGTTCTGGTGTAAATGTTACATTGTGACCATTTGCTTATTAAATAGTCGTGAAAATGTACTAGTTCCAATCATCTGAAATCATACCTTGTTTTTCGCCAGTTGGCGACGGAGGTCGCTTCACCAGCTGCAACAAGGCCATTTTATGCTCATAAAAGTATTTATTTTATTAATACGACACAAAATCTTTTCGAAAACAAATTGTATATATATATATATATATATATATATATATATATATATATATATATATATATATATATATATACACACATACATACATACATACATACATACATACATACATACATACATACATATACATATGAAGTTAAGACACCTGAGCATTGTCAGTACTAAATGGGTGACCATTTTGGGAATACCAGGTGCTGTATGTGCTTTCCGCTTATCTCGACATTGTTTCTAGGACTTCTCCTTGTGTTGTATGTGGCCTGGAGAGGATATGGACACTACCAGGTTCTATCATGCCCACAGAAAAGTTAGGATAGATAGAGTATTTGCCTGACTCCTCGGAGACACCCCCAAACGTTATGGAAAACAAACAAACAAACAAACAAACAAACAAAAAACAACAACCATACATATATAGATTTATATATATATATATATATATATATATATATATATATATATATATATATATATATCAGCATGTGTCGTCTAGGTCTTAAAAATTTTAAAAAGGAAGAAAACAGAAGAGAGACGGGTGATAGCCCTATTTTATAAGTCCATGACTCAATTATTTTTCTTCAAATTAACCAATCTTAAAACACGTCCTGTGGATCCAACTCCCATGCAAGACACCCTAAATCTTATCGACCACCACTCTCTCCATAATCATATCTGACGTCATATCCGGCTTAACATTATCGCTTCCGATTCTCACAAATTCAGTTTATTTTCTGTGGTCTTTTGTCCGCAACGCATCCTGTTTACAATTGCGAACGAATGTACTTTAACTCAATATTTATACTAGCTAAGGAGCTCACGAATATTTAACACAAACGCCGAGCTCAAATTCTATTTTTTGATTGATTTAGTTTTGGACCAATCAGAAAGCGTGTAAGAAACGTAGTTTAATAAAAAAGAAAACTTAAAATTAAAATATTTGATTTATTTATTTTTCCACCAACGAGAAAGCGTGTAAGAAAACGTAGTTTACAAAGCATGAAACAGTGCGTTAAAAATGTAGCGTGATTTTACCTGCGAGCCTCGTTGTCATCACATACGTAATAGCGAAAACTGATCAGTTTAGTTAACAGGTGATCGTCTTCGATCGACTAGTAGCACGATCCAAGAACTACAGCGATAATACCACATGTTGTACTAGCACCACTGGCGCGGTCACTAGACAATAGCGAATGAACTGTTACAGTAAAAAGGCCACTTTACCCTATTTTCTTTCAGATATATTCAAAGGAAATTAAACCTTTTACCTTTTGTAGTACTGTGTTCCTATTTACTTGCCTCCCTACTTGGGCAAAGTTAGACACAAGGTCTATTTTTACTGTGGGGAAAATCCAGCTTCCCAAAAAAGGAGGACTCTGATTAGCACAAAAATAAAAATTGCCTCAATCAAGAAATTTTTCTTCACTGACTGAGGAAACACTACAACAAATACAGCATCAGAACATATACTACACTTTGCTCTTTGCCAAAAGGCAAACAAACTGAGTTTATAGTACTGTGTTTGTTTCTTTTTACGTGTTTATCTGTTATGCAATGTATAGCTAATGATACGCCCTTTTCCTTAAGATTATTACAATTCTAAAAATAATTCCGACTCAGTCAAAGTATATTCTCGAAGGAACTAAATCGAATTACATTTTATGGTTCTTATAACATGTTGTAACAGACAAAAATCGACTAATAGACTGACTTTACTGACTTTACTACTCGAAGATTGCACGTGCCATTAAATAAAAAAATTCCCGTGACACTAATAAATAAATTCCCGTGACACTAAATAAATAAATTCCCGTGACACTAAATAAATAAATTCCCGTGACACTAATAAATAAATTCCCGTGACACTAAATGAAAAAATTCCCGTGACACTAAATAAATAAATTCCCGTGACACTAATAAACAAATTCCCGTGACACTAAATAAATAAATTCCCGTGACACTAAATAAATAAATTCCCGTGACACTAAATAAATAAATTCCCGTGACACTAAATAAATAAATTCCCGTGACACTAAATAAATAAATTCCCGTGACACTAATAAATAAATTCCCGTGACACTAAATAAATAAATTCCCGTGACACTAATAAATAAATTCCCGTGACACTAAATGAAAAAATTCCCGTGACACTAAATAAATAAATTCCCGTAACACTAATAAACAAATTCCCGTGACACTAATAAATAAATTCCCGTGACACTAAATAAATAAATTCACATGACACTAAATAAATAAATTTCCGTGACACTAATAAATAAATTCCCGTGACACTAAATAAATAAATAAATAAATAAATTCCCGTCACACTAAATAAATAAATTCACGTGACACTTCTATCGAAAATTAAAACAAAGATATAATGCTACTAACCCTTATAACTAGAATCCTTGTTTACATTTAGATAAAATCCATTGCATTGTTTTGATTGTAGCAAAGGAGTCTTTGGGGAACCTAGCTGAATTAATCTCTAATGAATATGGATCAAATTTAAAATGTTCAAATGGGAGATTGCGCCCATACTATGCCCCTAAAACCGATTTAATATACTCCAGAGAAAAAAGCATTTGGGAATTTTTACAATTGATGTCTGATACCTATTCTTAAAGTTTGACAAACATCGGACATATCTGAATTTTCACGAAGTGTTTGCATCTATTTTTAACCCTTCGACATTAAACTAAATATAGCACACATTAAGAACATTTACGCATAGCGACTTTGTTGCAAAATCAAACAGTCGTATTGTAGATGGAAAAATAGACATTATTCGTGGTAGAGCTATCAATATGTATGAATACACGCGTGTTTTATAAAAAAATCGATCTAAAAGAATGTTTTTTAAAGTAGGTTTTGATTTGAAAAATAGACTTCGTATTATTTCTGATAAATCGTTGCTTAAGAAGATTCAAAATTTAGTTAAACCCTTGATTGTTAGGACAATTGAAGAAACAGCTGTTAAAATGAATCTCTTTACTGGAAAATAAAGTTATGGTTGTTGTTATCTGTTTTTATTGTCTCTCTATCTCTCTCTCTCTCTCTCTTTATATATATACATATATATATATATATATATATATATATATATATATATATATATATATATATGTAAATATGGATATGTCATATACATATATTGATAATATATATATATATATTTATATATATATATATATATATATATATATATTTAAGTGCGTCTGGACTTACCTATATTTTGAACACTTTCTCCACACTGCTCCCACGCAAAGAGTTTTTCTTCTCATTCTACAATTCATCGGACTTTTTTTAAACGGAAATTTACCACCCGGACAATTTGCATATCTTTTTCACGGAACTTTTCTTTTCATTTACTACGTTTTTTTAACAAAAATTCTTTTAACAATAATTTTCATATTTTTCAAATATTTGAACTTTGGTTTTTTCGAAAGCCAACTTATCCATCTGTATTTCTCCTCTGATGATAAGATTTCGATCTTTGAAAAGCCTTGGCTTAAGGAAAGAATAATAAACACTAGTTTATTACTGAATACACCTTGCATTGAACATCCTTTGAAGATATCCTTTGGTAGATCCTTTCAAAGGATCTACCAAAGGATATCTAGACATGAGTTGTCTCCTATATTAAACAATACTTGCTTTCAAGAGAAGATGCTGCCTAGATACAGACACACACACACACACACACACACACATATATATATATATATATATATATATATATAATTGTGTGTTCAATATTCTTATTACAAATTTACACACACATATAAGACAGAGTTCATGAAAAAAGTAAACAACCCTTAGAAGTTGGCACTCTGAAAAGATATCCAATCACTGACATTAACATGCTTCATTAAATTCAAGTAAAGCAAGATATTCTGATGATGACCCAGAGAAGAAGACACTAAATATCCAATAAGAAGTTTTCTTCAATATGTGTCTTTCAAATCTACAATATCTATTTTCTGAAATATATCTTTTAAATATCTGAAGAGAGCGAAATAGGCTCGAAACACGTGTCATATAAAAATTTAAGCAATAAAAATCGAAAAAATAAAAAAGTATAATAAAACAGACAAATTCTGTTATTTTTAACAATGTTTGCATAAATATATATATATATATATATATATATATATATATATATATATATATATATATAGTAAGCAATGAAAATATATATGGCAATCAAGCTACACAGAGGCTCCCGTGTTTCATCCCCGGGGGGAATCGTCAGGCTAAATGCATCTAGCCTGCATTTAGCCTGACGATTCCCCCCGGGGATGAAACACGGGAGCCTCTGTGTAGCTTGATTGCCATATATATTTTCATTGCTTACTACCTAGCTCTACTTAGGTATCGAGCACTGTTGAAGTAAATACTGAAAACTGACACATAAAAAATTATATCTCCTTATAATATGTTATGTGGATACATGAAGTACTAATATTATATATATATATATATATATATATATATATATATATATATATATATATATATATATATATATATATATATATATAGTGGTCAGTAAAGGAAATCAGTAGATTTTTAGATATTACCAGAAACTCTGACTACAAGGGATACATACAATATATAGTATATGAAGATAACTGCGAGGAAGTACAATTTGAAATGAACGAAGTGATTGAGGTTTTGTCATTAATTGTGAAGATTATTTGCAAAAGAATATAAATAGCTTGAAGGATGCATATCGAAATGCAATCAATAAAGTGGAGCAGGAACTGATGGTGTTTATAAACCAAAGATTTTGAATAAAAATATACTGCCTAACCCACCAAATGTCTGCACTATAAACAAGGCACAGAGCAGTTAGACGGGTAGTCGATTCGATGCTACACATCAAATAGTCTCGTGCGATAAGCTCAGTCGCTGCGACGGGTACTGGTTGCTACAAGTAGTCGCGACTGAAATAGTCTCGTGAAACCAGCTGAGTCGCTGCGACGCGTACTGGCTGCGACAAGTAGCGGTGAGTTTAATAGTCCCATGCAATAAGCTCAGTCGCAGCGATGAGGTCTGGCTGCTACAAGTAGCGGCAAGTGAAATAGACTCATGCGACCAGCTCAGTCGTTGCGACGGGTACTGTCTGCCACAAGTAGCGGCGAGGCAAATGGTCTCGTGCGACCAGCTCAGTCACTGCGACGGGTACTGGCTGCTACAGGTAGCGGCGAATGAAATAGTCTTGTGCGACAATCCCAGTCACTGCGACGGGTACTGGCTGCTACAGGTAGCGGCGAGTGAAATAGTCCCGTGCAATAAGCTCAGTCGCGGCGAGGAGCACTGGCTGCTACAAGTAGCGGCGAGTAAAATAATCTCGTGCGACCAGCTTAGTTGCTGCGACGGGTATTTGCTGCCACAAGTAGCGGCGAGTGAAATTGTCCAGTGTAATAAGCTCAGTCGCTGAGACGGATACTGGCTGCCACTAGTGGCGACGAGTGAAATAGTCTCGTGTGAATATCTCAGTCGCTGCGCCGGCTACTTGCTGCCATAGGTAGCGGCGTGAAATAGTCTCGTGTGACCAGCTCAGTCGCTGCGACGGTACTGGGTGCTACAACTAGCGCCGAGCAAAATAGTTTCGTGCGACCAGCTCAGTCGCTGCGACGGTACTGGGTGCTACAACTAGCGCCGAGTAAAATAGTTTCGTGCGACCAGCTCAGTCGCTGCGACCGGTACTGGCTGATACAAGTAACGGCGAGTGAAATAGTCTAATGCAATAAGCTAAGTCGCTTCGACGGCTACTGTCTGCTACAAGTAGCAGCTAGAGAAATAATCAATTGCGATAAACTCAGTCGCTGCGACAGGGACTGGCTGCCACAAGTAGCGACGAGTGAAATAGTCTCGTGTGAATATCTCAATCGCTGAGACGGGTACTTGCTGCTACTAGTAGCGGCGAGTGAAATAGTCTTATGCGATAAGCTCAGTCGCTGCGACGCGTACTGGCTGCTACAAGTAGCGGCGAGTGAAATAGTCTTGTGCGACCAGCTCAGTTGCTGGGACGGGTACTTGCTGCTACAAGTAGCGGCGAGTGAAATAGTCTTGTGCGACCAGCTCAGTTGCTGGGACGGGTACTGGCTGCTACAAGTAGCGGCGAGTGTAATAGACTTGTGCGACAATCCAAGTCACTGCGTAACAATCAGTTTTATTATTATGGTAATTAAAAAGCTCTTCAAAATATACCTCGCATCATATCCCTCATCAACTGTCGTAATAAAAATAATTCATTATTTATTTGAAAAAAAAGAAGACATCAAATCACGTAATCAAAATAACACCTCTCAAACCCAAAACACATTAGGAGGAACCAATGTAATATATCAGTTTCAATGCCGTATGGGAAAATGTAACCCGACAATAATAATAAAAGTAATTGTTGCATCGGTTTTGCAACAATTTCCCGGAGACTCACCTTACATCTCTCTGACACTAGCTCCATTTGCAACACCTAAAAAAACATAAATGTCCCCCTTCTCAATATCCTAGTAAACAATACTAAATTAATACACCACGATACCAACATAAAGAGATTAAAAGATTAAACACGTCTTGTGTCCTCAAAACGTCTACTCGATTCTAAATCGTCTGCATGACGTCACTTCCACCTTAGTTCTATCCAATCGAGAAAGGTCACGCTATAACCAATTTGTTACATCTTGTCGAGTTTATATCGTATTCACACCTCTATGCGAAGTCCACTTGCTAGTTTAGCTGTAGGTAAATTGTGAGTGCATACTTTTCCAATAGTATCAGTTAGTAATTTATTACCAGAATTTTAACTCAACGTAGACTCGTTACTTATTATACGCATGCAAATAATTGTGAAAATGCGATTATTGAATACGGGAATATTTAACAACACCTTTTTTTTCGAAATAAAAGAACAGAGAAGAAAAGGAATACAATTAAAATAATGCAAACACGATGGCTTATCTATCAGACTACTTATGAGAACGCCATAATCAAAATCATGATTTTCATTTTCTGCTTGTTCCTGTCGGGACACTTTTTGACAAATCAAAATTAATACTTTGTATGCTTCTTCTGCATCGTTTTCTTCATCCTCAGGAAGTCTTTCAATAAAGACGAAACGTTGATGAATACATAAATAACATAGTTTTTGGCTTTCCTTTTATCATTTTCCATATATATATATATATATATATATATATATATATATATATATATATATATATATATATATATATATATATATAGAGAGAGAGAGAGAGAGAGAGAGAGAGAGAGAAACCACTGGGATATATATATATATATATATATATATATATATATATATATATATATATATATATATATATAAATATATATATATATAGTGTGTGTTATAATGAAATAAATTCCAGGATGAAATCCGGGTATGAGAGCTCAATGTAATACACAGAGCAAGAGCAGAGCATCTCGCTCTGATGCTTGACAATATCGCATGGTTGAAATAAATTATTGCATACTATATTTTATTATATATATATATGTGTGTGTGTGTGTGTCACAGTGTTTTCATTGTGTATTAATATACTTAGATTTTTCTATACGGTTTCAGGATGAAACCAGGCAATATCCATTGTATGTTATCATATTACGTAGTGGATAAAGGCAGACTTTTATATAAAACCTACGTTTCAAACTATGAGATCAGGAAACGCGTTTTTGAATTCTGAGAGTGAATGGAGTTATTTTCTTTGTTATATTAAATCCGCGATGTTATTTATGGCGATATTCATTTCGATTCTTATCTTGCTCGATGAGAAATGATTGCACCATCTAGCTGTTTGAAGGTTTCACTGTCCGATAGATAAGCCATCGTGTTTGCATTATTTTAATTGTATTCCTTTTCTTCTCTGTTCTTTTATTTCGAAAAAAAAGGTGTTGTTAAATATTCCCGTATTCAATAATCGCATTTTCACAATTATTTGCATGCGTATAATAAGTAACGAGTCTACGTCGAGTTAAAATTCTGGTAATAAATTACTAACTGATACTATTGGAAAAGTATGCACTCACAATTTACCTACAGCTAAACTAGCAAGTGGACTTCGCATAGAGGTGTGAATACGATATAAACGCGACAAGATGTAACAAATTGGTTATAGCGTGACCTTTCTCGATTGGATAGAACTAAGGTGGAAGTGACGTCATGCAGACGATTTAGAATCGAGTAGACGTTTTGAAGACACAAGACATGTTTAATCTTTTAATCTCTTTATGTTGGTATCGTGGTGTATTAATTTAGTATTGTTTACTAGGATATTGAGAAGGGGGACATTTATGTTTTTTAGGTGTTTCAAATGGAGCTAGTGTCAGAGAGATGTAAGGTGAGTCTCCGGGAAATTGTTGTAAAACCGATGCAACAATTAATTTTATTATTATTGTCGGATTACATTTTCCCATGCGGCATTGAAACTGATATATTACATTGGTTCCTCCTAATGTGTTTTGGGTTTGAGAGGTGTTATTTTGATTACGTGATTTGATGTCTTCTTTTTTTTCAAATAAATAATGAATTATTTTTATTACCACAGTTGATGAGGGATATGATGCGAGGTATTATATTTTGAAGGGCTTTTTAATTACCATAATAATAAAACTGATTGTTACATCGGTTTAACTACCAAAAACCTTTCCCAAAGGCTTACTGTACATCTCTCTCATTTTTCTCTTTCTCTACCTCTCTCTCTTTCTCTCCCTCTCTCTCTCTCATGAGCTTAACGTTAATAGTAACATTCCGTTATTAGATGCTCTCATTGACTTTAACAATGACGCATTCATAACATCTCTCTATAAAAAAATTATCTGTATTAATACATGCATTTTAAGTTATAGAAGCGAATGTCCGTATCGATATAAAATTGCAATGATTGAAAATCTATTACATCGTGCAAATAATCTGTTCAACCAATGTTCTTAATTAAAAATAATTTTCTCAATAATAAAATTAATGATTCGAAACTTAGACAATACTAATAATAATCAGCTCAATAATTCCCACTACATAAATCTATTCTACTGTAACCAAATGCATGCGAACTTTAAATTGGATGAAAAAGCTATCAAAAATAGAATACATCGCTGCATATCCTCCATCAACTCTGCTCATAAAATAAGATTCATCATTTATCATAAAAAAGATCGAAACATGTAGTTGAAAATAACACTTCTCAGACCCAAAATACATTAGAAAAAAAAACTATAATATATCAGTTTCAATGCCCCATGAGAGAATGTATCTCGGGTAATAATAATAAAACTAATTGTTACATCGGTTTCACTACCACAACACTTTCCCGAAGACTCACCTTACATCTCTCCGACACTAGCTCCATTTGCCAACACCTTAAAAACATGGCTTCCTCCTTTTAAATATAGACACATCTTAGTTTATAATACTAAAAAATACACTACGATACTAAATTGTTATTTTTTAATTAGTAATAAACGAATTAATTGCAAATACTACCCCTAACCCTAACTCTAACCTTAACCCTAACCCTAACCCTAACCCTAACTCTAACCCTAACCCATACCCTAACCCTAATACTGTACAAATGTTCATCGAGTTAAGATGAATCTACGTAAAAAAGGAGGTAAAATAAATAAGCCCAGTCTTGGTTTAATGTTGTTATACTTTCAAATGCTTAGTCGTTTACACATATTCAAATAGAGTATATGATGAGTTTAATGTTGTTATACTTTCAAATGCTTTGTCGTTTACACATATTCAAATAGAGTATATGATGAGTAATCTACTTTTTTGAAGAAGATGAATACACGGTTATTTGGATTGAATTGTAAGAATTTAAGTGCGTAAAATTATGGTGACCCCCCTCCTATAGGTCATCACAAACGTTGGTAGTGAAAATAGAGTCTGGAGATAAAAAGGGAGGGGGCGGGAGATAAAAAATGTGTGCTGGAGATAAAAGAGGGCTGGAGATGAAAAATGGGGTCGGAGATTAAAAAAGAGGGCGGGAGATGAAAAAAGGGGGTTGGAGATTTAAAAAAAAAGGGCTGGAGATGAAAAAAGGGGGTTGGAGATTACAAAGAGTGCTGTAGATAAAAAAGGGAGTTGGAGATTAAAAAAGAGGGCTGGAGATAGAAACGGGGGTTGGAGATTAAAAAAGAGGGCGGGAGATAAAAAAAGGAGGTTGGAGATTTAAAAAAGGGCTGGAGATGAAAAAAGAGGGGTTGGAGATTAAAAAAGAGGGCTGGAGATGAAAAAAGGGGCTGGAGATTAAAAACGAGGGCTGGAGATGAAAAAAGGGGGTTGGAGATTTTAAAAAAGGGCTGAAAATGAAAAAAGAGGGGTTGGAGATTAAAAAAGAGGGCTGGAGATAAAAAAGGGGGTTGGAGATTAAAAAAGAGGGCTGGAGATTAAAAAGGGGGTTGGAGATTAAAAAAGAGGGCTGGAGATTAAAAAGGAGGTTGGAGATTAAAAAAGAGGGCGGGAGATGAAAAAAGGGGGTTGGAGATTAAAAAAAAAAGGGCTAGAGATGAAAAAAGAGGGGTTGGAGATTAAAAAAGAGGACTAGAAATGAAAAAAGGGGTTGGAGATTAAAAAAGGGGGTTGGAGATTAACAAAGAAGGCTGGAGATAAAAAAAGGGAGTTGGAGATTATAAAAGTGGGCTGAAGATGAAAAAGGGGCGTGGAGATTAAAAAAGAGAGCTGGAGATAAAACGAGGGGGTTGGAGATTAAAAAAGAGGGCTGCAGATAAAAAAGAGGGTTGGAGATTAAAAAAGAGGTCTGGAGATTAAAAAAGAGGGCTGGAGATAAAAAAAGGGGGTTGGAGATTAAAAAAGAGGGCTGGAGATAAAAAAGGGGGCTGGAGATAAAAAAGGGGTTGAAATAAAAAAAAGGGCTGGAGATAAAAAAAGGTGGTGGAGATAAAAAAAAAAAGGAGCTGGAGATAAAAGAGGGGCTGAAGATAAAAAAGCGAGGTTGGTGATTAAAAAAGGGAGCAAGAGATAAAAAAAAAAGGGCTGGAGATAAAAAAAAGGGCTGTAGATAAAATTAAAAAGAAAGGGTTTGGAGATTAAAAGAAGGGTCTCGAGATAAAAAAAGGGGATGAAGATAAAAAAACTGGATAGAGATAAAAAAAAAAAAGTCTGGCGAGAAAAAAGGGCTGGAGATAAAAAGGGGTGGAGATAAAAAAAATGGGGCTGAAGATAAAAAAGGGGCTGGAGATAAAAAAAAAGGGGGGCTAGAGATTAAATAAAGGGGCCAGAGATAAACAAAGGTGGCTGGAGATTAAAAAAGGGGCTGGAGATAAAAAAGGGGTTGGAGATCAAAACAAGGGACTGGAGATTTTAAACAAAGTAGCTGTAGATAAATAAAAAAAACAGGGGCTGAAGATAAAAAAAAGGAGCTGGCGATAAAATTCCATCGTGAATAGGTAAAGACTGTTCGTCTTTTGAACGAATGATGTCACCTCTTCCATCAGAAAATCTGCTGAGAATAATTGTTATCTCCGGATCGAAACATCCGCGAGCGAGCAGCCTTGATCGAAAACGATAATGGAATCAATAAAATCGATAACGTCATCAATTCAATGAAGTAACGAGTTGATCTAATTTGAATTCAATTTCATCGATCTGCACGTGAAACTATAATTAAGCTGAGTTGCTCAAAGGACTGATCGAAACGCATATATATATATATATATATATATATATATATATATATATATATATATATATATATATATATATATCAGAAGAAACATTATTAATCAATGAAACGGAGCCGCCCATTTCATTGATTAAAAAAATGTTTCCTCTGAAATTTATCCTACGATTTTCTTGTACGCGAAATTTACTTATATATATATATATATATATATATATACAGATATACAGATATTCCCACTCTCTCTTCCTCTCTCTCTCTCTCTCTCTCTCTCTCTCTATATATATATATATATATATATATATATAATTATAAATACATGTTTTTATCAACATACGTATACGTTTCACCTTTACGGGAATAGTCAGTGTTGAGATGAATTATTCGCACCTGTCGCTGGACTCGAACCCCGGAACACGAGTTATACTTCAAACTAAAATTCCATCACCCGAGCCCGCACTGTCGTTTTCAACAACTCGATAAATCAGCGAGAAATTTATCTTATTTAAAGGCAGCTGTCGTAAATTTATATATTTATATATATATATATATATATATATATATATATATATATATATATATATATATAGAGAGAGAGAGAGAGAGAGAGAGAGAGAGAGAGAGAGAGAGAGAGAGAGAGAAAGAGAGAGAGAAAGAGAGAGAGAGAGGGGGAGGAGAGATAGACAAATCAAATGACCTTATAAACATATTATTCATGGAATAGAATAGATATTAAAATGTCTTGAGACTTATAGATTAATAATAAAAGAACAAATAATAATAATAATAATAATAATAATAATAATAATAATAATAATAATAATAATAATAATAATAATAATAATAATAATAATATGCGATTGCATAACCATTCATGAAAACAAACTAACCACTTCTCGGCAGTTAACACTGTTTATATAAATATTCGCTTACTCAAGGATTGTGTCGAATGGTTTGAAGCGCCGACTGGTTCCGAATTATTACCGATGCTTCCGAGGACCAGAGATAATAAAGCGTAGCGATCGAAGATGTCCTGTAAACTCTGGATGCCGGTTAAGCCAACTTTCGACAAAAAAAAACGATTGAAGTGTCAGTCAATAATACGTGTATTAGCACTTACATAATCCACCTCGTCTCATTCAGTAAAATGTGTCGAAGACTTAGCATCGATCGTTTCGTTTACCCATAAGTATCCGTTTATTAGCGCGATCTCAATTCACCTGTGGCGATATAATTAAACGAAGTAGCAGATCCTGTGTGAACATTTTAGAAGTGATTCAAATGCCGGAAGGTCTTAATCAAAGTTGATTGTGATTACATTTTCTCGCGATATTAATCGATATTAATTAATAGCAATTAGCAATTGAAAAGAGTTTCACCTTTCACGTTAAGTATGTTGTTTACTTTGGAGCAACGGCAGAGTCAGGTAAACCAATATTATTTTCGATGTTGTCAATATATTTGTCAATAACGTTTTCAATTAATTACGTCTTCGTGCTACAAAGATGGTAAATGTCTCGGGCGAGGATGATGGCGAAGAAGTAAAAGCAGAAATAATATTAAGAACTTTTAAAAAGTATAATTCATCTTTCTTTTAATTGTATTTGTACTTTCTCTTCTAGGGTTGTTTTGTCGTGTCATGACTCATCAGTGTTGATAGACATAGTGAGTGCATCAACCACGGGATTTGAAACCCAGACGCCAGGCCACCACCAACCGTGTTCAACTGATGACATATGAATATACCATCTGAATTATCGAACCCGCTACTGAGAGTTCAAAGATGTATATGGTTTAAATGAATCTATTCATTTGTTTATGTATTTTACGATATAAACCGGAGCCTGATTAGTTTTAATCCGGTTCATAGCTCACTAAACGAATGAAGGAATGTAAAAAGCTCTGTGATTTATGTATTCATCAACGTTTCGTCTTTATTGAAAGACTTCTTAAGGATGAAGAAGCAATGTAGAAAAATCATACAGAATATCAATCTTCATTTGTCAGAAAGTGTCCAGACTTCGACATGGTTGTTGACGTGAACAAGCAGAGAATGTAAATCATGATTTTGGTTATAGCGTTATCAGCAGTGGCCTGTCTCTTTTGAAGGATACGAAATGAATGGGATTGATGGCTTCGACTTATTAGTTTATGTTAATTTTTGCTATATATATACAATTGTATATATATTTATATATATATATATATATATATATATATATATATATGTATATGTATATATATATATGTATGTATATGTATATATATATGTATGTATATGTATATATATATATGTATGTATATATATATATATATAAATATATATATATATATATATATATATATAGTAATCCAGGTAGGGTAAAATCCACAGGATAGAAATCCAAAGGAAATCAAACCGGGTTTATAAAATAGTGCTCAATAAAATATATAGAGCTGTATTGTGAATGCTTTTATTCAAACATGTACAAGGTCTGCTACACTGGCATGTCGATGTTATCGATCTACAGCTCTCAAGAGCTGAGGTCTCATCAGGCAGAGAATTCAGCAACCAGTTGGATCAAAAAATAATTCTCTGCCTGATGAGACCTCAGCTCTTGAGAGCTGTTGATCGATAACATCGACATGCCAGTGTAGCAGACTTATATATATATATATATATATATATATATATATATATATATATATATATATATATATATATACTAGACGAATAGTCATCTCGAAAGAATTATATGGATTATTTTTAAAATAATATTTAATTATTTATAAATAATTATATATATATATATATATATATATTATTGTTTTATTTTTAAAATAATATTTATTTATTTATTTATAAATAATATATATGTATATATTTTAATTCAATAATTTCCATATTAATTTATATATATATATATATATATATATATATATATATATATATATATATATATATATATATATATATATATATATGTGTGTGTGTGTGTGATTTCATGAACGCTTACCAAAGCATTCCTTTCAGGACACCAATGATCACCATTAAAGATATTTTTTCTTACAAATACTATTTATTCAAATTAAATGTTTTTTTCCTACACGTGTTTCACTACCAAGCAGTTACTTGCTTGACAACACGTGTAGGAAAAAAACATTTAATTTGAATAAATAGTATTTGTAAGAAAAAATATCTTTAATGGTGATCATTGGTGTCCTGAAAGGAATGCTTTGGTAAGCGTTCATAAAATCACATATAAATGCTCTGTACTCTGTAATCGAGTATCATCGAGCTTGTTTTTTATTGGAACAACCCTGGTCTTCACTGAATGATCTATTTTATAAGTGAAAAATCTAAATCTATATATATATATATATTTAAAATATAATAATTTATAAATAAATTTAAAAATATTTATATACAAAAATTAATTCATGAATTAATTAATAAAACAATCTATATATACAAACCAATGATGACACGCCCGATTAAGTGCGAATTCAAATGCAGTCCTCTGCATATTCTTAAAATAAATAAACCGCTCAGGGGAGCGACAAATAATAAAAATGTACCGGTAAACACCGGTCAACTATCGCCAGTAAAGATAATAACAAAAAATAAGCGAACTGTTTTATGTAAAATCTCGCGGAATGTTAAGATTAAAAACAGAACATAAATAAGTCAACAATCGTATTTAAAATTCCAATAACTAAGTCTTTTTTCCTGCCGAATTTCAAAATAATTCAATGACAACTCTTGACAATTGTGTCGTGCAGAAAACGAACAACTAGAAATAAATATATAAATTACCAGAATCGGTCAGAAGACCATACGTCACTTCCGGACAAAAAAAAACAAGCTAATAAATTCAAAACCCTTTATAAATGAAACACACGATCCATTAATTGAAAATCGGCCATTTTGTGTATTCAAAATAACAGACTGCTGTTTATGCCGGTATATTACAAAACTATTCGTATAAAATAATAGAATTTTGATATAAAA
>OY744519.1:219566490-219591490 GCA_963556195.1 Sepiola atlantica
TAACAAAAAAGTGTTTTTTGGGCCAATATATTTGATGTTTTATATGTATCTTTATGTATTTTTTATATATTTTTTATATATTTTCAAAGCTTAATTTTTATTACCTGCAGTAATGTAATTGCGGTAATGGTCCTCTGAGGAGAAGATTTTCTTTGAAAACTCATGAGTTCAGGATGCAGTATCACTCCTTCTTTTTGAACTTTAATAAAATCTGATTAATTTCTCATTTTAGTATGTCATTCAATTAATATTAATTCTCTATACACTATATTGAGCTTGGTTTTTATCCTGATAGTCTACTGGCTAAAGGTATTATTTATATATTTAAAGTATTATCTTATTCTCTTCTTCTTCTTCTTCTTCTTCTCTCTCTCTTTCTCTATCTCTCTCTCTCTCTCTCTCTATATATATATATATATGAGGAATAAAATAAACAATGTTTCAGACAAAATGTAAAATAAAATTAGAATAAAGGATAAGCAAATCAATAACTAGCAAAAATATAAACTCAAAAACACATTGAATAGTTTTACCAAAATATTTCAATTGTTAAGACAATCATCATCAGTTGGCAGCAGAACTGTAATTAAAAACAGAAAAATTTCAAATTTGTACAAAGAACGCAATTTGGAAAAACATAGTAACGTGTAATAAACAGTAGAAAGGGAGAGAGAAAGAAAGAAATGTGAAAAAAAGAAGAAGCAAAAGAAAGAAAGAAAAAGTCAGCAGTTAGCTTTGATTCAGCATGTAAAAGCCGAACGGAACGCTGTGAGTTAAGATTAGTAGTAATTTAAAATGAATGACTGCAGGGAATTATAAAAGAAGGAGGAGGAAGAGGAGGAGGACGAAGACTGACTCAAAGTTGTAGAAGTTATCCGTTATCATATTGATTCAGGTTCATTTCGATTAGAATCGATCTGGCAGATGATGTAGAAATATTATGAAACCCTGGTCTTTGAATAATTGTGTTATTATGACGTAGAATTAAACACGATTCTATGAGACGACGGAGTTTAGTGTCGTGTATATGTTTTATTGAAATCGCCCTCTGTGTATTGAAGTGATGACCAAAAGAAATCATGTGGGTACATAACGCGTTTGAGGTGTCGCAGTTTTTTATAGCACGATTGTGTTCATAGATTCGTTCATTTAACGGACGTTGTGTCTCGCCAAAATATATTTTTACGCAATCGGTGCATGGTATAGTGTAAATTCCAGCCGAAGTGGGAGATGTAAGGACTTTATTTTTGTTTTTATGTTTCTTTAAGATGTTTTTAATAGTAAGTGAGGTAGTTTGGATAACTCTGAAACCATGTTGGGAAAGAGAAGAGAAGAGATGTTTGTTGCGAGAATTAGTAGGGAGGAAAACATTTCTCGATTTTATGCAGTATATTTTCATTTAGATAAACATTATTAAATAACACGGAGCGTTTTTGCTTGATAAGACATTTTTTTATTCGTTTAATTTTCCGAATGATCCATTCTAGTTTTAAATTACTAGTCGTTATAATAAAGAAAAACTTAAAAATAAAGAAACATTTTTTAAAACACCAAGACTAACACCGCCTGATGATTTGACGAATCGAATCGAAAATATTCGCGAAAAAGGAAAGAAAATGGAACAAGAAACCCACGGAACTTACATACAGCAATTTGACTGAAACACTAAATGGACCATTCGGAAAATAAAAAAAATAGAAGAGTGTTACCAAACAAAAACACTCTGTGTTATTTAATTATGTGTGTCGATATATATATATATATATATATATATATATATATATATATATATATATACAGGGTGATTCATGTGTCACTTAGCTATTTATTTTTGAAATTCTAAAGTTAAAAAATACGGTAATACAAAACAGAAAGTTTATTTTTAAAATTCAGTTATGGTAGTTTAAAATTACAACAAATTTTTAAAATTTCCACCTTCGTTCTGCATGCATAGCTCCATTCTATTTCGCAAGGAATTTACGGCTCTGTGTAGCATATTTGATTGATTATGAAATAAATATATATAGAAACAAATATATAAATGAACAAATTTTAAATAACAAATAGCAGTAATTAGAGAGTAAGATAACAATTATCAAAAGTTCATATTATGTTTATGCTTTATATGGTAATCATTTTAAATAGCTAAGTGAAGTGACTTATGAATAACCCTGTATATATATATATATATATATATATATATATATATATATATATATATATATATATATATATATATATATATATATACATATATATTAGCCTGGAGATTCCCTCTGAGGATGAAACGCGGAGCCTCTGTGTAGCTTGATTGCCATAAATATATTTTCATAACTTACTACCTAGCCCTACTTACGTAGCGAGCACTGTTGAAGTAAATACTGAAAATTGATACATAAAAAATTATATCTCCTTATAAAATTTTTATGTGGATACATGAAATACTAATATATATATATATATATATATATATATATATATATATATATATATATATAGTTTGTATATTTTCATTTAGGCAAACATTATTAAATAACGCGGAGTGTTTTTGCTTGATAAGACTTTTTGTTATTTTTTCAATTTTCCGAATGGTCCATTTAGTGTTTCGCTCCAATTGATGTATGTAAGTTCCGTGTGTTTCTTGTTCCATTTTGTTTCCTTTTTTGCGAATACTTTCGATTTGATTCGTCAAATCATCTTTAGGCGGTGTTTATTTTGGTTTCTTAAAAAATATGTCCTTTTAACTGTTGATTTTTTTTTATTATTATAACGGCCAGTAATTTACAACTTAAAAGAAGCGTCTATAGTATTGAGATGTTACATGAGAGCGTGATTACGTTCTAAGAGCGTGCAAGATTCAAAGGTTTGATTGTTTAACAGCTAAGAATTTGATTACGCTCTAAGCGCGTTCAAGATTCAAACATATAATTTCTTAATGGCTAAGAATTTGGTAACGTTTATTACTATGCTAGACACTTTAAAATATTGTGACTAGTTTCGTAATTCACATTATTGATTGTGGGATGTTTAGTTTTTATGTAGAGGGCTTCAAGAATTTTTAATCTTTTAGGTGTTGATATTGTGGTGTATTATTTTAGTATTGTTAACTAGGATGTGTCTATATTGTGAAGGAGGCAGTCATATTTGTTTAGGTGTTGGCAAATGGAGCTAGTGTCGGAGAGATGTAAGGTTAGTCTTCGGGAAAGTTGTGTGGTAGTGAAACCGATGTAAGAATTAGTTGTTTTTTTATTATTGTCTCAGATACATTCAGAGAGATGTAAGGTTTTATTTTTTATTGTTGGGGATACATTCACCCATGGGGCATTGCGACTGATGTATTACATTGGTTCTTCCTAATGTATTTTGGGTGTGAGAAGTGTTATTTTTAACTACATGTGTTTTACGTGTTTTAATTTTATTTGTAATAAATGATTAATCTTATTTCATTATTAGAGTTGATGGGGGATATATAACGATGTATTATATTTTTAATAGCTTTTTCATCCAATTTAAAGTTCGGATGCATTTGGTTACAGTAGAAAGGATTCATGTAGTGGAAATTATTTAGCTGATTATTATTAGTATTGTCTAAGTTTCTAATCATTCATTTTATTTGTTCGTCTACAATATAACTGAAAAAGTCATAATATTTTAAAGTTTATAACATAGTAATAATATAAATGTTACCAACTTCTTAGCCATTAAGCAATTATACGTTTGAATCTTGAACGCGCTTAGAACATAATCAAATTCTTAACGGTGAAGCAATCAAACTTTTGAATCTTGCACGCTCTTAGAACGTAATCACGCTCGCATATAACATCTCAATATTATAGACGCTCATTTTAAGTTGTAAATTACTAGCCGTTATAATAATAATAATAAAAAAAACTCAACAGTAAAGACATTCGTTTTTATCACAACGTTTCGGCTAGTCATGGCAGATTGAACGAGAGCATGCTACCCCCGTGGATTTAATAAAGGGTTCCGTTCAAAATTCCGTCCAGATTCTCGAGTTCGACAGAAAGACTCCCGAGTTCGACAAATTACACCTGAAAAAGGTCGGAGGTTACATCGGCCGAAACGTTTCGATAAAAACACCCAAGATGAGAACAGTAGTCCGAATATACCAAATTCTACGAAAGTAAAATTAACTAAATAATTAATAAGAGCATAATATTTATTTATATGTAATACAGAAAGTTAGAAAAACATCCGTACCATCGGTTTCAAATCTGAGAAATTACTTACTGGATTGCATATATATATATATATGGGAAGAGAAGGATGAAAGTAATCCGACGTGATGGGAAAATGAAAAAGGAAAACCAAAAAAAATGGATGTTTTTTATGTGTACATCAACGTTTCGTCTTTATTTATAAGACTTCATCAGGATGATAACATTTTTCTCTATTTTATTATCCTGATGAAGTCTTATAAATAAAGACGAAACGTTGATGTACACATAAAAAACATCCATTTTTTTGGTTTTCCTTTTTCATTTTCCCATATATATATATATATATATATATATATATATATATATATATATATATATATATATATATATATATATATATATATATATATATATATATATATATATATTCGGTTTTTCTAATGCATATCATTAATTTATCAAAACGCAATCTGATCATTTTATCTAATTGTTGAATATTGACTTAAATCTTGTGTAATGTAACGCATGGCCAAGGTTATTGCTCAGAGCCAAATGAACGGAAATATGTTTAACATTGAATGGAAAATAAAAGTTCAATTTGACATAGTTGATTTAAAATCACGCAAGAACGTGATTTTATCGTAATGATCGCAGATTGTATGCATATGTACAGAATACACGCAGAAAATTACAAGAGTGAGTCGAAAGCATGTCAAAATAAAGCACGTTACGCTTCCCGTTTTTTTTTACTAATACGTAGGTACATCTAAACTCTTAGTGAAAACCGGAAATGGATGGAGATCTATGATTTATCAATAAAACAGAAAGATTTAATAAGTAGGAGTTTTAGCCCGTGTATTAGGCGAGTATAATTTTATTAGTTGAGAATAACAGGAGATAGGGTTCAGTCGGGGTCATCTTATGGTACTCGGAGTTCAAGGCGATCTGATTGGACAAGTTTACCTCTTCTTACAACAAGAATAGCACATTTAGTTATGCCAAATTCCATTCGTATGCCGTCACTTAATACTTTAACCGTATTCACTAGAGTATCAAGTTGGGTTTCATTCTTTCCAAAAACCTTAAGGTCATCCATGAATAGTAAGTGGTTGACTGTAGAAAGTCCTCTCCCAAGTCCATATCCTGCCTTCATATTACGTAAGAGAAGTGTGATTGGGATCAAACTAATGACAAAAGCAAAGAGGAAAGACTATCGCCCTGGAAAATCCCTCTCTTGATTTTCACTTTACCTAACGCAACATCACCTGAAGTTTAATTGGTTTCCCAATTCTTTTAAGCTATTATTTAAAGCTGTTTGAATATTTTTATTATTCATATTATTATTTTTATTATTATTATTATTATTATTATTATTATTATTATTATTATTATTATTATTATTATTATTATTATTATTATTATTATTATTATTATTATTATTATTATTATCATCTAGCTTCACAAGGAGTTCTCACACAAGTCATTGCCAGTGATTGCTCACTGATAATAATCGGTGGTGTCCCCTGGAGTCTGAGTGATAACAAGCTTCCCCAGATATCCAGTACTCTCTACCTCTTTTAGATAATCATAGCACATGTGTTTGCGGTATCGCAACAACCTCTTACCATTGATTTGTCGCTGGTAACAACTATTGGTCTCCTTTTGGATTTAGGTGGCAATAAACCTCCCCAAAGTCCCAGTACTCTCGTTACTATTTAAAAAAGATTAGATAATCTAATTAACATCTAAAAGTGTACTTTTATGTAAAATTAACCGGGGAAGACAATGGAAGTGAATTTCTAAGGGCACCGCTTTCTTAATTAAATGAATCGACTAATACGGACACCTATTTCGTTTATTATTAATTCACAAGGTCAAATCTATATTTCCAGATACCAATTTTTTTTTGTTGTTACCATAAAAAGTATGATCATTTGAATAGGGACTCACACATTAGGAACATGTTTATACTCTGGGCATTAGCTGATGAATCTAACTATTAACAACCTCAAACATTAGAATAATAGATTCTGGTTTTCCACATTACATAATCGCTTGGCGACAGTTGTTATTTCTATGAAGCGGGTACGCAACCTGAAAATTGACACCCGGGGGATGGCGAGATTTTCAGCCATATTTTTTTATAATTATGGCTATAACTTTAATTCGAATGTATTTCTTTCCGCTCGGAATTTTCTTTCAAAATTATTTTACCTTTCTCAAATACTTTTCGAACTCAGAAAAAAAACTCAGAAAAGGGGTTTCTGTAGCGCTCTAAACAGGGACAATAAATGTAAGATTACAGTTTTACATTTGGTAAGTGGTGTATAGTAATCCAAAAGTCCTCAACATCCTAGATAGAGCAGCGTTGCCCGGGATCAAATAACTTCTCTGTCTTGCCTGGGTGCCATAATAGTATTACATTTGGTAAATAATATAAGTAAATCCAAAGTGCTCAATATCATAGATAAAGTCATCATACATAGAGCAAGTGTTGCCCGGGAGTAAGCTTTTTACTATTGTATACCAGAAAAATACTCCTTGTTTCTTGGGAGTCAGTGTTATATATCCTAGATATAGCAGGCGTGTGTAATAATACAGTAGTACATGTTCGATGTAGTACATGTTCAATGTGGTGCATGTTTGAAGGAGAAGGAGAAGTGAAGAAACTCAGCGTTTCCCAGGAATAGACTGAAATAAATATAGGTTTCATTATATTATTAAGGGGATGGATAAGAGCCTCATCCTGGACTTTACGTAACAAAAAAATACGGATATTTTTCCCATGAAGTTTTCTTATAAATATAATTTAAATTTCTTTTTATGTCATATTAAATTGTTTTAAATATTAACACGTATATTAAAAAAAAATAACGCCAATATGGAAAATAAATTTATTTTAAATAAGTATATTAATTTAAATCACTTTTCATAATCTTTCTAAGCCCAGATGGTAGGAAGAAAGACTAGATACCTCAAGTTAGCGGTTTCGATTCCCAGTCACGGCGTCCACTCTTTTTATTGTTTATTTATTTATTATTTACTCTAAAATAAGTAATTACTATTTGCCAAATGTATTTCTTACGTTTACAAAAGTCATTACTGACAGACAGACAGACAGACAAGCAGACAGACAGAGAATGTGTTTGTTATATTATATGGAATATTATGGATAAAGACCGACTGGCAAGTGATTTGGAAAAAAGATCAAGTTGAATAAACCTCTTCTGTCTTGCATCAGTCATAAATTGACGTATTCCTTTTTGGATGTGTAAATAATGAACTTTGATTTCAGTCTTGAAGGATCACATTAGGGGTGCGTACAAGAACAAGCAGCTTACAAGATATGGGTAATAATTTTGAACATTGGGAAACTTTTCTTATAGAAGATGTTGGTACATTAATTAATAATTTGAATGTTAATCTTTAAAATAGATGCTGACGTTTTAGATGGCTTCGTACGCATATCAGCCAATCAGAATACCTCTTTGATAGTGATGCTGATAATTATCCAATCACAATCATGTGTTATAAATCAAGATGGCTGCCCCCATCGAAGAAGTAATAAAAAAAATGCAAATGTAATAATGACGGCAGCTATGTCACAAGGTTGGAGTGCAACAGAGACGACGTGATGAGAATAATACAGAATGAAACTAGCTACTGGAACAGTAACAGAAACTCGCTTTGAAGCGAGCTGACAACAGAAGATATTGTTGTTTGGAAGAAACAGCTTACCTTGTGGGCTTGTATATATATATTTTTACCGGCTGTTTTACTGATAGAATACCCTATTTAAGTCTTCGGACAATGCCGTGTCGTCAGGAGAGAATACGCACCGTTTCATGGCCTTTCTCTCGACGGCTTTTTTGCGTATCGCCCCCCTCACTGATGTGAGGCCCTGTTATCTGGATCGCATTTAAATGTAACTTTTCACTGAAATGAAAACAACTGACTTTTCAACGGCTTGGCGTCTCACGTGTCGTTTGATGATTCAACGTCTGGTCTGTTTTTGTTATTGTTTTTAACGGCTGTGCGTCTTAGGTCCTTGTTTAAAAACGTGGTACTTCTATCGATCCTGACCCAATCTCCGTGAATTTAGCATCGGAAGCGTTCGGCCATGCTACGTAAACCCCCTAGAAATGACGAACCGAATAGTGGCAACCGATAACATTGATATGTTGCTGCGTTTTGTTTTGTTTTTTTTTCCGTTTTATTATCAAGAACGATTGCACAAAAACTATAAAAAAAAGAAAAAAACATAGCGAAATTACTGTTAATAAATACATTTTTGGTGTTTATGTTTTAACAAAACAATGCTAAACAACTGCTAATAATAATAATAATAATAATAATAATAATAATAATAATAATAATAATAATAATAATAATAATAATAATAATAATAATAATAATAATAATAATAATAATAATAATAATAATAATAATAATAATAATAATAATAATAATAATAATAATAATAATAATAATAATAATAATAATAATAATAATAATAATAATAATAATAATAATAATAATAATAATAATAATAATAATAATAATAATAATAATAATAATAATAATAATAATAATAATAATAATAATAATAATAATAATAATAATAATAATAATAATAATAATAATAATAATAATAATAATAATAATAATAATAATAATAATAATAATAATAATAATAATAATAATAATAATAATAATAATAATAATAATAATAATAATAATAATAATAATAATAATAATAATAATAATAATAATAATAATAATAATAATAATAATAATAATAATAATAATAATAATAATAATAATAATAATAATAATAATAATAATAATAATAATAATAATAATAATAATAATAATAATAATAATAATAATAATAATAATAATAATAATAATAATAATAATAATAATAATAATAATAATAATAATAATAATAATAATAATAATAATAATAATAATAATAATAATAATAATAATAATAATAATAATAATAATAATAATAATAATAATAATAATAATAATAATAATAATAATAATAATAATAATAATAATAATAATAATAATAATAATAATAATAATAATAATAATAATAATAATAATAATAATAATAATAATAATAATAATAATAATAATAATAATAATAATAATAATAATAATAATAATAATAATAATAATAATAATAATAATAATAATAATAATAATAATAATAATAATAATAATAATAATAATAATAATAATAATAATAATAATAATAATAATAATAATAATAATAATAATAATAATAATAATAATAATAATAATAATAATAATAATAATAATAATAATAATAATAATAATAATAATAATAATAATAATAATAATAATAATAATAATAATAATAATAATAATAATAATAATAATAATAATAATAATAATAATAATAATAATAATAATAATAATAATAATAATAATAATAATAATAATAATAATAATAATAATAATAATAATAATAATAATAATAATAATAATAATAATAATAATAATAATAATAATAATAATAATAATAATAATAATAATAATAATAATAATAATAATAATAATAATAATAATAATAATAATAATAATAATAATAATAATAATAATAATACCTTTTCTTTCTATCAAGCGGAACATGTAAAAGATTTTCAGACATTTTCAAAAATCTTTTTGCCAACAGCTTTTTTTCCTAGCAGAATGAAATGACTCCTTCGAGATTCAACTCTGCTACACAGCTCTTCCCTTTTGGCTAAGATCAAAGTGTAGTATCTGTTCCGATGGCTTCTGCACCCCATAGACTGGTATTGTCTTGGCCTTCGGGGCTTGATTTACGCCGGTCTATGAGTCTGTGCTGTGCAGTTCTAGGAGGTCAACCCTCCCAGGCTTCGCCTCCCATCTTTGGGGAGGAGTAAGTTTATTGCTTACTACCTGAGGCGCCCTTACCGGGGAATGCCGACGGGGCTGCCCAGGCAATTTTTAAACCCCACTTTCCCGACCCGACCTTGGGTCACATCTTACTTGTGGGAGTTAGATAAAAACTGGCCTTGTGCCTAACTCCTGGAGAGGAGTAAATCAATACACAGCTCTTCGTAATTCAGTTTTTTTTTTTTTGTTTTTTATTTGACATGAAATAAACATTGCTTCTGGCTTTAATCAATTTCAATACTGATTAGAAAAATTGTCGTCTGATTGGCTAATCGCTCGGCATCTCTTTGCCACCATTCGGCTCGTCACCTCTCGGGTGTTTACGTAGCAGGTCCGAACGCCGCCGTCGCGAAGTTCACGGAGATTGGGTCAAGATCGATAGAAGTACCGAAAACGTTCTCTTATATCGAAGAGAAAAAAATTAAATAAATAAAAATAAATAAGATAAAGTAAATAGCTGAATAAATAAATAAAATAAATATGAATAAATACTTAATTAGATAAGATTCCTAACATTAATACCCTAACCCTAACCCTAACCCTAACCCTAACATTAATACCGAGAAATGATTAAAAGAGAAAAATTATCCACATAGTTCAAGGGAGATAATTCATAAATAATTACAAAAATTCCTTTCAAAAGATAATCATACAGTGGACACTTTCTATTCTACCACCATGTGATATTCCTTTTCGCCCAGAGCTAACATTGCACATTGTTCGGTTATCTCGATGAGGCGTTTGCTGGCTGCACTTTTTTTCCGGCCTTTAATTCCAAGCTGACTTAGGAGTTGATACAGAGAGCTTGAAAGGAAACCCCGTGCTCCAATTTCAACGACTCGAAGGATAACGCTATACCCTTCACGGGTCAGCTCTCTCTTTAGATCAGGGGCGGGCAACCTTTTCGAAGTGAGGGCCAGATGAGACTTTTGGAAGAAGATAGCGAACCGGAGTGAAAAACAAAATCTTAGAATTACTATATTTTGTTTACATGAATAAATTGTACAAAAATTGCATTGAACACTCTACAAATCTGATATTTTTTCTCAAGAGACTTCTGTATGTGATGTTATAAAAGGCGCCGACGAAGAGACATTTTGGAACCATAAAAAATAATGACGGGGGAAGTAGCAAGTTGATCCAGCATTCGTTTTGACACACCTCACATAAGTTCTCTGTTTCATGCCCTTTCCTCGTCTCTCGTTTCCTCTTTGCCTCTCTCTTTCTCTTTTTCCATTTTCATCTCAGATCAAAGATTTGAAATTAATAGTTAAAGAAAAATGAAATATACATGCATCATCGCTCGCTGATATTCATGCATTTTTATCCCACTGTAAATCTTAATTGAAACCTACTTTTAAGTCTATGTCACAAAATGATATGAGTTTTACTGGGAGGTCCGCGGGCCGGATTGCAATAATAAAGTATAACAGGGTGACGGGCCGGACGCTAAGCCTTCGCGGGCTGGATGTGGCCCGCGGGCCGGAGGTTGCCCGCTCCTGCTTTAGACCTTCGTATTTCTCAATTATACCAAGATGAGTTTTTTGCTCAGACAAATAGCACGAAATTGAATCTCTTTATCATTGTTCGCGCGTTGATATTTTTTTTTTGCTTCAAGATATAAAAATACAAAAAAATAATTCTTAGAAAGTCTGATAAAACTTCCGCCTTTATTTGTAAATTTGATTTAGATTGTCGAACGAAAACATTTCACTTATTTAGAAGCACCATGTCCATGGCGTTTAATGATCTCTAATTAAATAAAAATAGAAAGAAAAAAATGAATGTTATGTTTTTTTTTAATTTGTGATAAATTCGACACCGAAATAATTTAATTGTTATACGGTTTAACTTTAACCCGTAAACGGATTGATAACATTTCAAAATGTCTTGCGATAAAATGGAGTATCATTGTCAATTAGATTAATTATTTGTCAACGTATGCCGACCGGGCCTTTATCTATCTAGCTCATCTTATAATAATAATAGCCCGACCCGCGGAAATTCCACGGTTCGTCTCTTGTATATTGCTGCCGTGCTTAAACATATTTTCGTTCTATGGACGCCCGGCGTGAACGCAGACCCCACAATATTATTGTACCATATTTAGATAGAACAGATACTACATTTTGATCCTGACCCGAAGGTCAAGAAAGTGTATTCTAGCTCGAGTTTCACATTCGACACCAGCGTGTCATCAGATGAAATTTTAAAAAAAATCACTTTTTTGCATTCTCAGTGATCGGGCGATCTCATCTTGTAAAAATGGGTGCATAATGATAACGTACGTGCGAACATTAAATTGTCTTATATATATATATATATATACATATATATATGTGTGTGTATACTTAGGCAGCAAGTCCTTATCTAAGCAAAGCGAATGAAAGAAAATAATAGTAAAAGGAATAAATAATAATAAATAAATAAATAATAGCAAAAATAAGAATTAATAAAATAAATAAACAATAAAACCAAACACACAAACAATAGAATAAAATAAACTCACCCAACACACCTCTTCTCTCTTTCATTCGCCCTTAACGATACCTATAAAACATTAACTCAAGTCTTCTTATTTTAAACCCTAATCCTGAAGACGTCTACGAAAGGCGAAAGCGCTCGAAAAAAATGGCCGAATTAAGAACTATAGGAGAAGTACTATACGGATTGCCACCTGAAACCATAAAGATTGCTCGACGGTTTGAGAGCCTCACGAAGACGATATACACACGCGAAAGTTCTGTGACGTTCAACAACGCTTGCTTATATATATATATATATATATATATATATATATATATATATATATATATATAGGGTGGGCAAAAATAAGGGTCCTATTTTTAAAAATTCATAACTTTTTTATTTATTGATTTTTTTTTTTTTTTTTTTTTTTAGAATAAGTAAAGGACCCCTTCCGAAGCAAGCATGAGCCGTATTAGCCCTAAGGAACGTACCCTCATTTAGAAAACATTATTTTTGCTTAAAAAACTCAAAACAGTGTAAAAAACAATACTTTAGTTTTTGTAAGTTTTAAGAAGTGTTTTTCGGCTAAAATTTGTTTTGTTTATTTCAAAAAATCTCGGAAGGGTCAGTCTACACACATATAAAGTTTGGTGAGTTTAACTTTTATTTTGTGGAAGTTATTCAAATTCAAGTTATTCAAATTTAAAGATAGGACCCTTATTTTGGCCCACCCTGTATATATATATGTTTTACTGAGAATATTTAGTAAAGTCCGGAACAAGACAAATAAAAACAAGCTCGTAAGTCCCGATTATAGGGTACAGAGCATTTATATGTATATTTGGAGAGTTTACCAAGATATTTTTCCAGAGTAGATTTATTCCAACGAAAAGATCTTTTATTTTATTATTTATTTATTGATTTTGTAAAGCTATAGTTTCCTACACGTGTTTCGCTATTTAGCAAGGTGCTTGCTAAGCAGTTCATCAGGGCAGATACAAAACCTAAGATACTGACCTCAACAACTGACAATAACCCACAGGAGATTGACCAAGTTGAAATCACTTTAGAAGAAGAAAAAAGGAAAATGAGTTCAAAAGACAGTTCAAACAACTCGGTAATATGTTGGGAAAAGAAAAAAGTAAAAAAAGAAAGAAAAAAGGGGGGACAAAGAAGGTGGAATCCTTTTTGGATTGCATGTTTAATCTTTTGCATTCTACACGTGTTTCTTGACAAAGTGGGACACAAATTACAGTTTAACAGTCCATCTGTCAATCTTCAGAGAATATTAGAATGTTTATTAAAATTATAGCAACACCTACAACAAATAACACGTACAAAAAAATAACAAGAATAAAAAATCGAAAAAAAAGAGGAAGAGATTTAAAATGAGTGTTCCGAAAAAAACTTGGTAATTTGCAGTGCATAGAAAAAAACTCACTTGATGGAAAAGGCATCAAAACAAATGGACCTCCTCAGAAAAAAGACCCTGCAGGATTCGAAAGCTGTTTCACCTACTGTAATTTTAACACTAAAGCCATACGGAGCTACAATTTCAATAATAAAAATGCCCCAAAACGACCCCAAGCAACTACAGACCAATAACCTGTTTACCAACAACGTGGAAAATCCTTACGGCACAATAGAGAGGAGAAATCTACCACTCACTGAACAAAAGTTCTGCTAGAAAGAAAAAAGAGGGACGCATGATCTGTTATACATAGATCAAAAGATCCGGAAGAAGATAAAAAGCAGAAAAAGAAGATATTCATGGCATTGATTGACTACAAGAACACATACAACATAATCTCTCAAGCATGGATAATTGAATGCTTACAAATGTACAAGATACCAAACAGGATTATTAATCTCATCAAGAAAACAATGAGAACACGGAGAATAAAACTGACAGGTAGAGGACATCAATATACTGAGATAAAAATGCAGAGATGCATTTCTAGAGGAACTCCCTATCACCACTACTGTTTATCATAGCCATGATGTAATATAATTACATACTCAGGAAATTAAAAACACAGAACAAAGAATAAACCACCTCATCGACATGGACGAGCTGAAGCACAAAGCAAACACGTACTGGAACAGCTGATAAATACGACTAGAATCTGCAGTCAGGACATTTAAATGAAATTTTGAATGAAAAGGTGCGCACTGCTTGAGATTAAAAGGGGAAAACTGGAGACAATAGAAGGCATGGAACTGCCCAACCAAACAGAGACAAACAGAATAGCTATAAATATTTGACAGTTCTGGAAGTAGACACCATAAAATCTACAGAAATGAAAGACACGATTGAAAAAGAATATTTATGAATGAGGAAACTCTTATAAACGAAGCTCTGGACCATTCATAGACTAAATAAAAACTCGTGCACATTGACCAGAAGACTAGAAAATTAATCACCATGTATAACGCATTACACCCCCAAAAACGCTACGGACAGACTCTACGTAAATAGAAGAGAAAGGGAAGAGGACTGGTAAGTATAGAAGACTGTGTAAGACACAAAAAAAGAAGAAAGTGGAATAATAATCATGACTATAATTCCTCCTTCTTTTGTTTGGCTCCATTCTTCCTGGACTTCACCGAAAGGGTTGCATCACCAAAAAAAACCCTCTGCGTGATGAGACCTCAGCTCTTGATAGCTGTAGATCGATAACATCGACATGCCAGTGTAGCAGACTTTGTACATGTTTAAATAAAAAATATTTCATAATACAGCTCTATATTCTTATTGAACACGTTTTTATAAGCCTGGTTTAATTCCCTTTGGATTTCTACCCTGTGGATGTTTACCCTACCTAGATTACTATATATATATATATATATATATATATATATATATATATATATATATATATATATATATATATATATATATATAGACACACACACACAAACACACACACACATATATATATGTATATACATATATATATATATATATATATATATATATATATAACTTCTTTTGTTAATATAGTAGGACAAATCCCAGCGACGGACAACATAAGCTGAAGAGAGCCAGATGGCTAAGTCCTTCTGTGATTGAAATCGACGGTACTAATGGTGTACCATTTTTTCTGTACCGATATATATATATATATATATATTTATATATATATATATATATATATATATATATATATATATATATATATATCGACAGAGAGTGATTGGCAGAGTCAATAAAAGAACTCGTATTTGTTAAGAAAGATTGTTAGCTAAGTAAATATCTCTCTGTCAGTTGGGACCGATCATTTTGGAAACCGGCGGCAGATTTTCGGTCTGTCTTTCTCGGAAGAACACAAACAGAGGGAAATATCCATAGAAGAAAACACTTACGCAAACCAAGATGGCGTCTAGTTGTCGGCCTTTCGACGAGCACGCCATTGTTTAGTGGCGAGGGGTGCGAGGATAGAAATTCGATCCACTGTTCCATCTGTAATTCGACCTTGTCCAAGAATTGACGGAAGAAACCCGATCGCACCGATGCCGTTGAGAAAAAGTTTGCATTGTGTATTTGGGTGTATACATATGCGTGCGTATATGTGTGTGTGGCAGTGTAAGTGTGTGTGTGTGTTATTTTTATTATCATTTTATTTTCTTAATTCAGAAAATTGACGGTAGCAAAACTAAATACTGATCAGACTTTAAAAATACGTATGTATGTGTTTGTTTGTGTTTGTGTGAGTGTGTGTATGTCTGCATATGAGTGAGTATACGCTTGCTTGCGGAGTCTAGGTTGATTCTGTAACCGGGTTCGAATCTTGCGTCTGTCTTAGATTATCATTCCCTACACTGATGAGAGCGGGCTTTTCGAAATACGAAAGTTTAGAAGTGTTCTCAAACTTTTTCGTTAGGACATTTTTAAGTTATTAAACTGACAGTCCTTATTTTATAGTCTTTTCACTCACTTGTTTTTACCGCGTGGGCCGATGTGTTTGTGGAGTTTATTAAAACGGGGAATCAATGTGTGGACATCTATGCGCGCGTGCGTCTCCTTTAAAATACACCCCATCGATAATACGATGTCATAAATTACATGTAACTTTTTTCTACTCCGTTTTTCACCGTGGATTTCTCAAACATCTCTTTTAATACAATAGTTCAAAATTTACCTGACATTCTTAACCTTTTTCGTTCTGCACTTTTTCGTCTGGCCGTGATCTTCGTCTTTGAGGTCGTCTAGCTTCGCGCCGTGGGTTTTCTGAACAACTCCCTACCTTTTGCTTCGTCTTGTAGCTTGCTTGACCATCTGGAGCGTAGCATCGGTTCACTAGGAATGAAAACTCTTTGATACGCCAAAGAAACTAATTCAGAAGTCATGTTTAAAAGGTTATTGAAAAGTCGTATATTGGTTTATCCTGATAATGCTTGAGAAACAGAGACACCGTCTTTCATTGGCTTGTTTCTCGGTTTCTTTAGATCGGGGAGATATGGATGGAGTCGCTCATTTTCCGTCTCATTTGAGACCCAAATTTACAAGTTCAGACCATTATTTTAGACATCCACGCTTTTCAACTTCCATCGCAGACTCAGTCTTTGGACATTTTCCTGCTTCGGACTTAAATCTCGATTCTCGTTTCGACAACAACAAGTGACGTCACATTCCCCTTGTCCCATCAGTCAATCACATAAGCGAATTCATTCTCACCTTATTTCTGACCCCGTTTGACCCTAAATCTTGATGTCGGCAAATCTTGTCAATTTATTATGATTTTGGCAAAATGAGTCACCTATGAGAACCAAATTTACCCTTTCCAAAACACCTCATCTCAACCTGCACTTAATTCGCGGATTCCACCTATGTCACAATTCATACTACCTAACTTAAGCGTTTTTTTAAATTTAGGGCTCCTTCATAATCCAACAGTGTATGTCTGCGTATGAGTGATTATACGCTTGCTTGCGGAGTTTAGATTGATTCTGTAATCGGGTTCGAATATATATATATATATATATAAAGATAGATGGACGAAGTGTGATAAACATGCACGAATGTCCAAATTTATATCAAACTTCGATTGTTCAATGCAAGATATATTCTGTAATAAAATTATGTTTATTATTCTTTCCTTAAGCCAAGGCGTTTCAAAGATCGAGATCTTATCATCAGAAGAATTATACAGATAGATAAGTTGGCAATAGAAAAGAATTTTGGCTTTTCTATTGCCAACTTATCTATCTGTATAATTCTTCTGATGATAAGATCTCGATCTTTGAAACGCCTTGGCTTAAGGAAAGAATAATAAACATAATTTTATTACAGAATATATCTTGCATTGAACAATCGAAGTTTGATATAAATTTGAACATTCGTGCATGTTTATCACCCTTCGTCCATCTATCTTTATAATTGCTCTATCTCGTATATCGAGCTTTTACCATTTAACTATAGGTTCTTTCTACTAAAAGTTTACTTTTAGTTTCATATTTATTCTATATATATATGTATATATATATATATATATATATATATATATATATATATATATATATATATTGCGTATTGAAGATTGCGTAAGCATGAAACATCAATGTCTGTATGTTATAATAATTTATATTTACTTAAAAAATATTATTATAGCCCCCTTTACAAAGACTGGTGCACTCTGAGATAATTTGATAATGCTCAGTTATACTACGACTTAAATGCAATGTTCCAACCTCTTCGTTGTTGAATTCTGTTTCTTCTGTTCATTGTATCGTCCGTTGATTTGGCGTTATAGAGTTTAATTTCTCCTAATTTCTATGCTGATTGGTGGCGGCTGAGGGGAAAGACACCAGGCTACGAGTCAGTGGCGACCTAGAAACCGGGTTCGAGCCCTCCGACCGACGTGAATTAACCTCCCTACACTGTAGATTTCGTAAATAATCATCAACATTTACTTGCAAAAATATCATACGTGTATGCGTATGTCTATGTGGCGTATGTGTGCATCTCTGTGACATAACATCTTTCATTTAATGTAAATGTTCCTTATCTTAGATATGCAAAAAGGAAATGTCTGTTATTATACTAAATGTCAGTTGATCAACGCTTGTTTCCCTAAAACGTTTTTTCGCTATATACTTTAATAACAAAATAAAATTTAGTTCTGGAATTTGGTTATCTTTCGACATTTTCGGTTTTGATTTTTCTAATTAGCCATAATTTTTAATTAACGAACCATATTACCCATCTCTCTCTTCGTCATCTATGTATTTATTTCGCATGATCTATCTCTATGTTGATTCAACCACTCCCTAATGTTTCTGAATATCTCTGTAAGCATTTAGAGAAACGGTGACTTTTTTCTCAACGTTGCTATCTAATTTACATACATGTGAATGCACACACTAGACACACGTATGTAAAGTAGATGGTAAAATGATAGCTTTTACTTGAATCGAATAATAATATAATAATATAATAATAATAACAATTATAATAAAATAATAATAATAATAATAATAATAATAATCATAATAATAATAATAATAAAATAATAATAAAATAATAATAATAATAATAATAATTATAATAAAATAATAATAATAATAATAATAATAATAATAATAATTATAATAAAATAATAATAATAATAATAATAATAATAATAATAATTATAATAAAATAATAATAATAATAATAATAATTATAATAAAATAATAATAATAATAATAATAATAATAATTATAATAAAATAATAATAATAATAATAATAATAATTATAATAATAATAATAATTATAATAAAATAATAATAATAATAATAATAATTATAATAAAATAATAATAATAATAATAATAATAATTATAATAAAATCATAATAATAATAATAATAATAATTATAATAAAATAATAATACTAATAATAATAATAATATTAATTATAATAAAATAATAATAATAATAATAATAATAATTATAATAAAATAATAATAATAATAATAATAATAATAATTATAATAAAATAATAATAATAATAATAATTATAATAAAATAATAATAATAATAATAATAATTATAATAAAATAATAATAATAATAATAATAATAAAATAATAATAATAATAATAATAATAATAATAATAATAATAATAATAATAATAATAATAAAATAATAATAATAATAATAATAATAAAATAATAATAATAATAATAATAATAATAATAATAATAATAATAATAATAATAATAATAATAATAATAATAAAATAATAATAATAATAATAATAATAATAATAATAATAATAATAATAATAATAATAAAATAATAATAATAATAATAATAATAATAATAATAATAATAATAATAATAATAATAATAATAATAATAATAATAATAATAATAGCATGAAAGTAAATTATCATTATCTTTAGTTATCCACAAAACTTAGAATATGTCACAGATTTAGAATTTCAGAATGAAATCAAAGTAGAATAAATAGTGATAGTGGTTATGACTTAGCAAGTCATAACTATATATATATATATATATATATATATATATATATATATATATATATATATATATATATAGTTTTGAAATTTAACAAAGGAAAACCTAACAATATTATGCAGCAATGTTTCGTTTTTATTATAAGACTTCCTCAGGATGATTGTCTGAAAAAAACATTCCATTACGTCGGAACACTTTCTTCCTGTCGTTATCACACACACATACACACACACACACACACACACACACACACACACACACATATATATATATATATATATATATATATATATATATATATATATATATATATATACAGGTCAAAAGATGAAAGATGAGAATAAAAAAATGTATAAATACAATATTTATAAAGACATCAGACGTTCAAAAGCAAGGAGTTTTATCATTCTTAACCCATGGATTTTCAAAGACAAACTTAATATATCAGAGGATAAGACTCGGTAATGTATATAAAACCGGTAACATTTACCTTTGAAAATTAATACACACATATATATATATATATATATATATATATATATATATATATATATATATATATATATATATATATATATATAGTAAGTAATGAAAATATATATGGCAATCAAGTTTAATATGTTAAAGTAAATACTGAAAACTGACACATAAAAATTATATCTCCTTATAATATTTTATATATATATATATATAAATACAAAGTCTGCTACACTGGTATGTCGATGTTATCGATCTACAGCTATCAAGAGCTGAAGTCTCATCAGGCAGAAGGTTGTTTGTGATCCAACCCGGTCGATGAAATCCAGGAAGAAAGAATATATATATATATATATATATATATATATATATATATATATATATATATATATATATATATATATATACAGAAACTTTTGGCTTAGAGATACGTCAAGTAAGGACAATCTCCGTCAATGAAAATGGTGTTAAAGTAAATAAATGGTTAAAAAGAATACTCAAGGTACGCAGGAGTTCAGGTGTTGTTAAAAAGCTGAGTGTTCGATAGTAATCAGCTAAATTCGTGCATCCTCTGTGGGAAATTCAAAGGATCTAAGATGAAGGTTATCGGTCAGAGTTCTATATCTAATAAAGTGGACATTGCCAACTTTCAGCTTCCAGGCAAAGTAGTGTTTTTCATTGGTTACAAATAAGAAGAAAAAACGGAGATTTCAGAGTTGGTGTCAATAAGTTTGGAGGCGAATGCGAGAATCCGACAAGTAAACTTTCTATGTTCAATATATATTAGCAATATATTGATTGTTTAAAGATATTAATGCAGTCAAAAATACAATAAGATAACGAAAATATATAAATAGACGTTTGGGGCATGAATATTTAAGATGTAGTGCGATATACGAACTCCCTCTGCAGTAAAAGCTGTCCGCATCTTTTTCTTTCTCTCTTCAAAACCATTTAACCTTGCAGACGAATCGGCTCCTGTAATATTTTCTCTATAAATAAATAAGCTTAACGGAGGCACCTATTGTCACTGGCGATAAATTATATAAATATAATCTTGAAGATCTCCTCTCACTCAATTCCGTGTTGCCGTTTCTTCATATGTACAAATTAAATCAGCGTTTTCGTTTATCTATCTATCTATCTATCTATCTATCTATCTATCTATCTATCTATCTATCTATCTATCTATCTATCTATCTATCTCTCTCTCTCTATATATATATATATTGTATTCCAACTTGCTTAGTGAATAATGTAAATATATGTATACGCAATTTATTATATCACCTTATAAAAGTATATATATATATATACATACATATATATATATATACATATATATATATATACACATATATATATATATATATATATATATATATATATATATATATATATATATATATATAAAGTAGAGAACTAAAAGCGAACTTTTAGGAAAGGTAAAACTTACTGCGAAAAAATATACAGCTCAATATACCGGATAGAGCAGATAGATAGGTAGAAGGATAGAAATATATATATATATATATATATATATATATATATATATATATATATATATATATATATATATATATATATATATATATGTATGTATATATATGTATGTATATATATATATATGTATGTATATATATATATATATATATATATATATATATATATATATATATATATATATATATATATAAACGTACAAATCTTGCCTGTCTGTCCGTTAACAACCTTCGGGTTATTGAACTTCAAAAATGTAATTTGAATTATTTTGATTATTCGGACTACTGTTCTCATCTTGAGTGTTACTCTCACATCGTTTCGGCTGATGAAAACTTCGGCCTTCTTAGAAGTACATAAGAATCAATTACAAATTACTTAATACTTCTGCCGGAACAAGAGCAAGTAACTCCCGTGGATTAAATAAACGGCTCCTTTCGAAATTCTGTACAAATTCCAGAGTTCGACATAAATACAGGAAGAAATCCTCAAGAAATAAGATATTTTACCGGTTTCGTTCGGATCAACGAAAAAGACGTATCAGAACGTCTTCAAAAAAACGAACGTCTGCAGAAAAAGATTTTAAATTTATTTGATAACAGGAAAAATTAACCCAACTACCTCCTAAGGACATTTCTTCTCTAGCCGGCATTTACAAAATAGAATGGGCCGCATGTCCTATCTTTTATATGGGTGAAACAGCCAGAAATATGCAATCCCGTATTTACGAACACAAGCAGGACCTCAAAAACAACAATATATATATATATATATATATATATATATATATATATATATATATATATATATATATCGTAAGCTATGAAAATATATTCATGACAATTAAGCTACACAGAGGCTCCCGCTTTTCATCCCCGGGTGGGGGGGGGGGGAATCTTCAGGCTGAAGATTCCCCACTGTGTAGCTTAATTGCCATAAATATATCTGCACAGCTTACTACCTAGCTCTACTTACGTATCGAGCACTGTTGAAGTAAATACTGAAAATTGATACATAAAAAATTATATCTCCTTATATAATTTTATGTGGATACATGAAATACTAATATATATATATATATATATATATATATATATATATATATATATATATGAGAATAACATGTTAAGGATTTACTCACCACCAAACCTTGTCCACACCTATCCCCTAAGAACACTTTTACCCTAGCCAGCATTAACAAAATATAATGTGCCTCATGTCCGATGTTCTATATCGGTGAAACTGCCAGAAATATAAAATCCCGCATTTACGAACACAAACGGGATTTCAAACACAAAAATCCTTCTAACGTACTAGTCATACACAGAAACACTTTAACCCACAATTTTGATTTTTTTTAAATGCACTCTCCTCAAGAACGAATATTCTCTCCCACGTCGCAAGTGCATCAAAAGCGCTATAATACATCTCTCACCATTTAAGATGAATCTCAGACTCAGATCCTATTCTTTTAAGCAAACATCTGGCAAAAAACCGCACTGAAACAATGAAATATATCGCGTCACTGCGATCCTGGTTAAAGAATCTTTTCTTTCTTACTACACTTCATCCATATTTCTTTTTCTTTCCTTCTTCTACTTTTATCCCATTTACACGTTTTATTATTCGTTCCGTTTTCCAATAGTTAAACGCGCGCCAATGGCTTCTCGTTGTGCGTTCTTCTTTTTCCTATGTTTTTACCGTTATCGAATAAATTCAAAACCTTCAGTTTTTCTGAAGACGTCTGTTGATCTGAACAAAACTGGTATTTCTTACTGTCATTTCTTATTGCAGTCAACCAAAATATATTTTACTTGCGAGGCCCCTATTTAGGGTTTCAGTTTTGAGGTGAAGATTTTTGAAAGAGCCGAGTTTTAGAAAAACATTTTAAAGGAAAGAGGTTCAGGTAATACTTAAATATGAGAGAGCGAAAGAAATGAAGATAAGAAATAAAAAAAGACATGTTCGTTTTATTTATATTAATAATATTTATCTGACAATGGCAACTATTTTTTACATAAGAGTACATTTTCCTTAATTATATTGACTTTATATTCAATTTATTTTCTAAATATAATTTATGTTGAAAGCACTGTGGAATTTCCCTGGGGTCTAGCGAGTAATATCGTGTTATTATTGTTTTAAAATAAATTAAAACCTTGGCTTTGCTTTAAATAGATGTTTGACGGTGCGGAGGAAACAACGATCATAGTGTACGATACACTAATACAAAAAGTATCGCGAACAGACAGAGACCACAAATATGCAGGCTTGTCCAGAAAGTAGACGTTGGGCTGACTTTCAGCAACCTTGTAACTATCGCTTCCCTTATTTTGTCCTCTAATCCTCACATGAGCGATGTTTCTGACAAAGGGAGAAGGTCAGAATCTATCCTTATAACACTTATCGTTGCTTAGTTTTTAACTTCCAAGTAGTATTTTTAATTTCCTTACATCAAGTGGCTTCATGCCTTGTCTGGAGATATTTCCATTAAAAAATCAATACAATTAAGATCTAAACCAACACTCTCAATTACGATCGTTTTGTAGCAGCATTGGAAGATAAAAAGAGATATAGAGTAAGTCAGTTATATCAAGCGCATTGCTTATTACATTGCATTTATTATTAGACCATATTTAAGGAGTCACCTGAGAAAAGTATACTATGTAAAATGTTCCAGTGTTACAATAAATTGAGACCATTTTTTATTTGTTATTCGTTCAGTGGTGCACAATGTAGTATAACTATTGAATTTCTATATATTTTAATATTTAATTTATATAAATAAAATAGAATAAGAAAATTGTATATTTGGCTTATTTTTGACATTACGTCTGTAATAGCATTTTAAACGTCGTGGGTGTTCACGAACATTATTAGGTGAAGGAAATCGCTAGAACAATGCTGGGCCGATTTAAGATATTTTCCTTGTTGATTCTGGCACTTAATCA
>OY744519.1:219593990-219601490 GCA_963556195.1 Sepiola atlantica
TTCTCGGTTCCTGACGCTTGAAGCAGACGGTTGCAAGAAAACTTGTCTCCCGCTAAATCCAAGAAAGAGGGGGAGACAGAAACACCAGTATTGATTTACTCCTCTCCAGGAGTTAGGCACAAGGCCAGTTTTTATCTTACTCCCACAAGTAAGATGTGACCCAAGGTCGGGTCGGGAAAGTGGGGTTTAAAAATTGCCTGGGCAGCCCCGTCGGCATTTCCCGGTAGGGGCGCGCCTCAGGCAGTAAGCAATAAACTTACTCCTCCCCAAAGAGGGGAGGCGAAGCCTGGGAGGGTGGACCTCCTAGAACTGCACAGGACAGACCCATAGACTGGCGTAAATCAAGCCCCGAAGGCCAAGACAATACCAGTCTATGGGGTGCAATATCCATCGGAACAGATACTACACTTTGATCTTAGCCAAAAGGCCAACACCAGTAGCGAGGATACTATGAATATGTTTCTCAAGTGATCCTCTTTCTCTCTCTTTCTCTCTCTCACTCTCTCTCTCACTCTCTCTCTCTATCTCTCCAGCGTAAGTAAAGAAAGAAATGATCATGACATTTTGAATTCGTTTGTTATTACGTATATTTGTTTTTTGTGTGTTTAGGTATGAAAATCGAAATAGAGCCCTGTAACAAGATCAAAGACAATATCGTGTTTATCTTCTAGAAAGTTTCTTCGACAATAATATCGTGAGATTTGCGTTCGGACAGCCATAAACATAAACAGTTCAGACGACTTTTACTATTCTTATTTATTTAGATAATGGTGGTGGTGGTTGCAAATACAGGCAACGCCCTTAGAGAGGGTGGCAATAGCAGAGGAAGTCAGGTGATGTCACTTCCGTTGTGATGATATTCGGCCTTCACGGTTCCTGACGCTTGAAGCAGACGGTTGCGTGAAAACTTCTCCCGCTAAACACAAGAAGAAGGAGGGAGACAAAAACACCAGTAGCGAGGAGAGTACGAGTATGTTTCTCCAGTCATCCACCCATTCTTTCTCTCTTTCTCTCTCTCTCTCTCTCTCTCTCTCTCTCTCTCTCTCTCTCTCTCTCTCTCTCTCTCTCTCTCTCCCGTGTAAGCAAATAAATAACCCCTCTGTCTTTTTATTAAATAAATATTCGAAAATCCATACACGGCCTTCGGTTTGATCTATCCATGTCAATGATGATGACTGCTAGGTTCGGCCAATCAGACCATGTATGGAATACTGTTGTCATATTTGGGCTGGTGAATTTTCACAAAGAGCTTCCATCCCTTTGCATAAAACTTAATATAGCTAGCATTTGGACACCTTACGTCTAGCCGTAACATTTATAATGATCCATCATTTTAGGAGTGAATCGATGTATATTTATAGCTAAAATATAATAGTTTACATTAAAATTACCTAACTTGAACATTAATTAACATACTATTAACGTACTATTTTAAGAAAGGTTTCGGTATGTTTTTCTTTTTTTTATTAAATCATTTTAATTAATTACTGTTATTTACGACAAAACTATTATATATATATAGAGAGAGAGAGAAAAAAAGAAGAATAAGATTACAAATGAACAACACAAAACATCAATTTATTATAAACAGTTCAGAAATAGTTATGCAAATTAGCTATACAAATACATGCGTTTGGGTCTTGCTTTCTACTATATATACAGTATTTCAAAAGACTAAGTTGTATTACTGATTCAAATAACAGTGAACCGTTTTTAATGTAATGTAGGTGGTATGAATGAGAGGAAAATACTTTCGAATTCATTCATTTAAAAGAAAGAGAAATGGCAACAAGAAAGCGAACGTAAGTAAAAAAAAAACAGAAAGAGAAGGAAAATGGATGACGAAAATAAGTAGCCGTTTGTATGCGACAACAACGTACGTATAGGCAGGGGTCAATTTAATTCTGGCACTTGTCGTCACCTCATTTGTCTGGATTCGTAAGGGAATTCTACAAGTCATGTTTTCTTAGTTGACCTTCGGCTGTGTCCTAACCTCTAAAATAAGTTTCAAGCAATGTCTTTTACTTGTCTAAAAATAATAATTTAATAAATTCGAGAATACTCACCTCCAGTGACCATCCGTGTGATATACATTTTAGTCACGATAATTCATTCTAAAAACTGTTGAAAACAAATGCATATTGCAAAAAAACAACAACAACACTAGAGTTAACCATTATATACTTGACGCAATAACATAAAACGAAACAGCATCACGTGACTTCCGGGAGTTCTTACAAGTCGGGAATACGTCTTCGGCAATCAGTCACACTGTGAGTTTGTTGCTGTCGGGCTGAGGTATGGTTCAGAAGGGGTTAGTTTATTGCTAATCGTCTGAGGCGCCCCTACGGGAGAATTCCGACGGGGCTGCTCAGGCATTTTTTGTTGGTCAGAGCGCGCTAATTCTAGTGCGCTGGCTTTTCACACCTGAACTAGAATTCTGGAGAGGAGGTTTATAAAATACTTTGACCTTGTGCCTAACCTCCTGAAGATGAGGTAAATAAACACCTCATGTTCGAACAAGGACAGAAACAAAAAGGTCAAACAATCGAGAAATAGAGTAAACATTTAACATGTTCAGCATGACGTCACAGTCCACCCAAACAGGATAGCTAAGCCATTCACATAGAATCTAATCAAAACTGTCGTAAGCAACAAATTATCACTATTTGAAATAACGCTGACTTAAAAAAACAAAAAAAAAACAATATAGACACATATAACAAATAAAGTCAGCATTATCAATTCAAAAATAACAGAAGAGTAGAAAGTGACTAACTTTCGACAGCCTCATAACTCTCGCTTCCCTTATTTTGTCCTTCAGTCCTCACATTTAATGAGCAATGTTTCTGACAAAGGGGGAAGTATTGCTGTTTCTGGGTCAGAATATATCCATCTAGCACTTATTTTTGGTTAGTTTTTGACTTTGAAGTAACATTTTGTTAGCTCCTAAAGTCAAGTGTATTCTTGCCTTGTCTGGAGCGACTTCCATAAAGAATTGTAATAATGAGCAACTAAACCAATAGATTGACAGAATCAGAAATTGATTAATGACATCGGAGCAACATTGTATATAATGGATAAGATCTCATCAATTTCAAAGGAACTTCCCGATATCGCAAATGAATATTACCAGCGACTGAAACGAATGGCATCTATAAGTGTCGTTAGACAGTACTAAGAGAAATGGACAGCATCTATAAGTGCTGTTAAACAATACTAAAAGAAATGGATAGAATCTATAAGTGCCGTTAGACAGTACTAAGAGAAAATGGATAGCATCTATAAGTGCCGTAAGACAAAACTAAAAACATGGATAGCATCTATAAGTGCCATAAGACAGTACTAAGAGAAATGGGTAGAATCTATAAGTGCTGTAAGACAGTACTAAGAGAAATGGACAGCATCTATGAGTGCCGTTAGACAGTTCTAAGAAAATAAGATAGAATCTATAAGTGCCGTTACACAGTACTAAAAGAAATGGATAGAATCTATAAGTGCCGTTAGACAGTACTAAAAGAAATGGATAGAATCTATAAGTGCCATTAGACAGTACTAAAAGAAATGGATAGAATCTATAAGTGCCGTTAGACAGTACTAAAAGAAATGGATAGAATCTATAAATACCGTTAGACAGTACTAAGAGAAATGGACAGCATCTATAAGTGCCATTAGACAGTACTACGGAAAATGGATAGAATCTATAAGTGCCGTTAGACAGTACTAAAAGAAATGGATAGAATCTATAAATACCCTTAGACAGTACTAAGAGAAATGGATTGCATCTATAAGTGCCATTAGACAGTACTACGGAAAATGGATAGAATCTATAAGTGCCGTTAGACAGTACTAAAAGAAATGGATAGAATCTATAAATACCGTTAGACAGTACTAAAAGAAATGGATTGCATCTATAAGTGCCGTCAGACAGTACTAAATAAAATGGATAGAATCTATAAATACCGTTAGACAGTACTACAAGCAATGGATAGAATCTATAAGTGCCGTTAGACAGTACTAAAAGAAATGGATAGAATCTATAAGTGCCGTTAGACAGTACTAAAAGAAATGGATAGAATCTATAAGTGCCGTTAGACAGTACTAAAAGAAATGGATAGAATCTATAAGTGCCGTTAGACAGTACTAAAAGAAATGGATAGAATCTATCAATACCGTTAGACAGTACTAAGAGAAATGGACAGCATCTATAAGTGCCATTAGACAGTACTACGGAAAATGGATAGAATCTATAAGTGCCGTTAGACAGTACTAAAAGAAATGGATAGAATCTATAAATACCGTTAGACAGTACTAAAAGAAATGGATCGAATCCATAAGTGCCATTAGACAGTACTAAAAGAAATGGATTGCATCTATAAGTGCCGTCAGACAGTACTAAAAGAAATGGATAGAATCTATAAGTGCCATTAGACAGTACTAAGAGAAATGGATTGCATCTATAAGTGCCATTAGACAGTACTACGAAAAATGGATAGAATCTATAAGTGCCGTTAGACAATACTGAAAGACATGGATAAAATTTATAAGTTCCGTTAGACAGTACTAAGAGAAATGGATTGCATCTATGAGTGCCATTAGACAGTACTAAGACAAATGGTGACAATCGATAAGTGCCGTTAGACAGTACTAAAAGAAATGGATAGAATCTATATGTGCCGTTAAACATTACTAAGATAACACGATAGCATCTATAACTGCCGTAAGGCTGTATTAAGATAAATGAATAGCATCTGTAAGTGCCGTAAGGCTGTACTAAGAGAAATGAATAGCATCTGTAAGTGCCGTAAGGCTGTACTAAGAGAAATGAATAGCATCTATAAGTGCATTTAGACACTACTAAGAAAGTAGATCGTTGACCTTTTGTTAACTTTCGGCAGCCTCGTAACTTTCGCTACTCTTGTTTTGTCTTTTAGTCCTCACATTCTATCAGCGATGTTTCGGACAAAGGGGAAAGTATTGCTGTTTTCTTGGTAGAAGTCCGTCCATTTTACACTTATTGTCAGCAAGTTTTTGACTTTTGTAGTATTTTTTAGCTCCTTACATACAGTGCCTTCGTGCGTTGCCTGGAGCGATTTCATGTTTTTTTGGGGGGGCAAAAAAATAAAAAAAATAAAAATATAAAATAATAATAAAAAAACACATATTAATTAGCATTAATATAATTTAATCATAAATATTATTACTTTGGGAGTAAAATTTTAACGCGTAAAACATTAGTTATAGGCGTATTTATTTGTCTGAAAATCTTATAGATGTTGTCTCTTGGGTGAATTATTCTAGTCACAAGAAAACACACCTTACGTAAAAAAAGAATCATCACATGTAGGAGTAACCTTCGCGATTCTAAGATCTTCAGGCAATATTGCGCCATGCTTAAAACACCCAGAGTAAATACTTGTTTCAAAATATCGATTTTAAAATAATTTGGGGTAGGATTTAACGTTTCCGAAATGTTCTTGCTTTGTGCCATATTTAACACGAACAACGCCGGGACACAAGGCCTGCTAGTTATAAATAAGACGTGATTTCACTACTCGTTTGTGACATTCGTAACAATCTTAAATACAACATACATTTGTTTCGGGATTTTTTACATGAGGATTGATGATCGAACTCTGAAGGAGTTCAGGGTGGTCAGGACAAGTTGAAGGTAGTTGACTCTTTCTGTTACCATGCATGTGAAGACGGCTTAGAAGTTCAGGGAGCTGCTATCAGTTCTCATATCACGCCATCTGTCGTACACGACTCGTGGTCTAAGTATATAGCACTTGTGTGCGAAGCGCTCTGCTCCATTGCAGTTAAACCTGGGCAATGGTTGGACGGATTTGTAACATTAAGCCAAGAGATGCTTCCACCGTGCGGACAAGTGAATTGTTGGGGAAACTTCATCTTGCTGACCTCGATCCCATCTTGAGGTAAAGAAGACTCTGCTCGTAGGGCCATGTGGACAGATCCAACAGTGCAGTAACCCTACAAGTCTCTGGTAGGCGCGGAGTTGGCTGGCCAAAAGTTGTCTTGGAGGGAGCTGACAGAGAGAGATCACAGAGACAGGAGGCTCTTAAACTCTGACCCTCAGGATCAACAAAAGTTGAGATCTATGTCATGCGTGCAGCTAGCCAGCTGTCTGGAGGTGGTCTACTTGTGTGGACATTGCCTCCAATCCTGTACAATAATAAAAAGACAGATGATGTTGATGACAAGGGAGGATGAGGATGAGGAAGAGGATTGATGATTTCTATTTTGTGGATTATTCGGACTACTGTGCTTATCTTTAATGTTATTCTCACAACGTTTCAGTCGATGTAATTTCCGACCTTCTTCAAATGCATCTTGTTGAACTCGGGAATCTTTATGTCAAACTCGGGAATCTATGCGGAATTTTGAACGGAACTCTGTATTTAATCGACAGGGTAGCTTTCGTTCTGTCAAGAACACGTGACGCAACGGATAAAAGTGCTAAGAACTGATCAGTTGTAAATGACAGTCATCTGGAGGTTGAAGGTTCAATCTTCAGTACGGGCGATACTAAGAATACAATTAGGAATTACTTAAGACTTCTACCCAGTGATGGCTGACGGAAGGAGAACAAATTTCGTATAGATTCTTGAGTTCGACGTAAAGATTCCCGAGTTCGCAAGACGCGCCTGAAAGAATATCGAAGGTGACATCGGCCGAAACATTCTGAGCATGATATCCAAGATCAAAATAGTATGTTTCTGAATTTTTGAGATGAGGATTAGTAATTTGTATAATTTGGATAATTCGGACTACTGTTCTCATCTTGAGTCTTTTTCTCACAACATTTTGGCTGATGTAACATCCGACATTCTTGTTCGCAAGGACACGTGGCGTAACAAATAAAGTAATAAACGAAAGTCAGTTCTAGGTGCAGTCTTAGGGTTTACGGTTAGGGTTTAGGGTAAGGGTTAGGGTTTAGGGTAAGGGTTTAGGGTTAGGGTTATGATTTAGGGTTAGGGTTTAGGGTTAGGGTTAGGGTTGGGGTTAGGGTTAGGGTTATGATTTAGGGTTAGGGTTAGGGTTAGAGTTATGATTTAGGGTTATGGTTTAGGGTTAGGGTTAGGGTTAGGGGTAGAGTTAGGGTTAGGGTTAGAGTTATGATTTAGGGTTAGGGTTTAGGGTTAGGGTTGGGGTTAGGGTTAGGGTTATGATTTAGGGTTAGAGTTTAGGGTTAGGGTTAGGGTTAAGGTTAAGGTTAGGGGTAGGGTTAGGGATAGGGTTTAGGGTAAGGATTAGGGTTAGGGTTAGAGTAGGGTTAGGGTTTGGGTTAGAGTTATGATTTAGGGTTAGAGTTATGATTAAGGGTTAGCGTTAGCGTTAGGGTTAGAGTTATGATTAACGGTTAGGGTTTAGGGTTGGGGTTAGGGTTAGGGTTATGATTTAGGGTTAGGGTTTGGGTTAGGGTTAGGGTTAGGGTTAGGGCTAGGGTTAGGGTTAGAGTAGGGTTAGGGTTTGGGTTAG